>JANRMT010062835.1:71955399-72001221 GCA_026402145.1 Polypterus bichir lapradei
CCTTCACTCAAGCCCTTTAGCTGCCTCCCATGCGCACGTGTGTGACAGTAGTAAAGAGATGTGTAAAATAAAACATCTAGTGGAATACAGCAATAACTTGTATTTGTTGTTAATATATCAGATTAAGCTCAGTGTTGTACAACCCCAAATCAGAAAAAGTTGGGACAGTGTGGAAATGTGAATAAAAAAATAAAGCAGTAATTTACAAATTTCCCTTAACTTTTATTTCATTGCAGACAGTATGAACACAAGATAATTCATGTTTTTTTGGTAAACATAATTTGATTTGTAAATAAACATCCATTCTTACCATTCAGGCTTGCAACACATTCCAAAAAAAGTTGGGATGGGGGCAATTCAGGGGTAGTAATGAGGTATAATAACTAAATAATGATGTGATTTGAAACTGGTGATGTTAACAGGTGATTGCAATCATGATTCGGTACAAAAGCAGCATCGAGGAAAGGCCTACTCCTTTAGGAGCAAAGATGGGCAGAGGATCGCCAGTTTGCCACCAAGTGCGGGCAAAAATCTTTGAAATAATGAAGAAAAACGTTTCTCAAAGACAGATAGGAAGAGATTTGGGCATTTCTCCCTCTACAGTGCATAACATAGTGAAAAGAATCAGGGAATCTGGAGAAATTACCATGCGCAAAGGCCAAGGGCGCAAGCCTAAACTGAATGGTCGTGATCTCCGAGCCCTCAGACGGCACTGCATTAAAAACTGTCATTCATCAATAAATGATATAACTGCGTGGGCTCAGGACTACTTCAGGAAGTCACTCTCAAGCACTACAGTACGTAGTTACATTAGGAAATGCCAGCTAAAACTGTACTGTGCCAAAAGGAAGCCCTACATAAATAGTGTCCAGAAGCGCCGTCGACTTCTCTGGGCTCGAAGGCATCTGGGATGGTCCATTGTGCAGTTGAAGCGTGTATTGTGATCAGACGAATCGGTTTTTCACATCTATTTTGGAAGAAATGGACGCCGTGTGCTACGGACCAAAGAGGAAAAGGACCATCCAGACTGTTACCAGATACAAGTCCAAAAGCCAGGGTCTGTCATGGTATGAGGTTGTGTCAGTGCCTTCGGCAAAGGTAACTTGCACTTCTGCGATGGCACCATCAATGCTGAGAAGTATATCTCAGTTTTGGAGGAACAAATGCTGTCTTCAAGACAACGTCTTTTCCAGGGACGCCCATGCTTATTTCAGCAAGACAATGCCAAACCACATACTGCGCACATAACAAAGGCATGGCTGCGTAAGAAGAGGGTGCGGATGCTTGACTGACGTGCCTGCAGCCCTGATTTGTCTCCTATAGAGAATGTTTGGCGCATTTTGAAACAAAAAATGCGTCAACGAAGACCCCGTACTGTTGCGCACCTAAAACGTTGTTTGCAGGAAGAATGGGACAAACTAACACCTGCAACACTTAGTCACTTGATTTCTTCAATGCCTAAACATCTTTTAAGTGTTGTTAAAAGACAGGGGAACTGTACAAAGTGGTAAATGCTGTACTGTCCCAACTTTTTTTGAAATGTGTTGCAAGCCTGAATGGCAAGAATGGATATTTATTTACAAATCAAATGATGTTGACAAAAAAAAATGAATTATTTTGTGTTCATACTGTCTGCAATGAAATAAAATTTGAGGAGAATTTATAACTTGCTTTTCTCTTTTTTTATTCACATTTTCCACACTGTCCCAACTTTTTCTGATTTGGGGTTGTATAAGGTCTCTTTGATTATCATGCCAATTTTATCACTTTCTTTCAAACCCTGATGTTTAGCAAGCATTGCATTTAATGGCTAGTTCCCACTTGTCAGGACAACCCTGTAAATTCCCAGCTCCACAGCATTCACTTGTACCATCCCAGGCCTGGCACATTCCAGACATAAACACTACCGTGGTTGGCAAAGAGCACTCCCATGAAAATAATCACACTTCTCATGTGCTGCCATTGCACTGAGTCTTAGGAGTGGTTTATTTACATGAACATTAAGTTCTTGGGTGATGATGCTGTGATCTTTTACGTATTTAATCTTTTACTTTTTTTTAAATCACTTGCATAATTCCTCCAATTATACTACGTCATCACACTAACATTCCCAGGTCAGGTTTCCACATCATCAGATTTAAGAATTCTCTTTTTACTTTAAACTGATGCTGCGTTCCTTTGTGCATTTTTTTTGCTTTCCTTTACATTGACGTTATTATTATTGCAATGGGCTGAAATTACTTATAGTATTTGTTATATACGATTTACCAAATGTTGATATATTGAATGTGCTGTGATTTTGTTTTCATTTTTGTTTTTGTGGAGTTTTTCAATAAGTAATTCTTTCTTTACTGTTATTATAGTAAAGTTTCCCACCAGCACACGTTGTGGTGGTTGACTTTTTGCCATTCAGTTTTATTTTATTTAGCTTTGATTCATTATGACTGCACTTAGATAGTTTCAGCATATAAGAAATGCAGAGGTGGGTTGCTGCTGCTACAAAATTACCTAAATAATGAATATATATAACCATTTCCCTTGCCGTGTTAAATACTTTTGTATATTTATGCCATAAAATCTTCACTTACATGGATTGCCTTCTAACAATGAAGCAGTTAAGCAATACTTGAAGTTCCAAGGCAATGGTTTCTAAAAACTGCACATGAGTCTTTTGATATATTTTACTAAGAATAGGAAAACAGCTCAGCATTTGGAGGTAACATATACACCCACTGGCCAGGTAAATCTTATTAGTACCAGGATGGACCCCCGTTTGCCTTCAGAGCTAATGTAATTCTTCATGGCATAGATTCAACAAGGTTTTGAAAACATTCCTCAGCGATTTTGGTCAATTGTGATATGATAGCTTCATGCACTGGCTGCAAATTTGTTGGCTGCACATCCATGATGTGAATCTCCCATTCCCCCATATCCCAAAGGTGTTCTGTTGGATAGAGATTTGTTGACTGTGGAGGCTATTTGAGTACAATGAATTCATTGCCTTGTTCAAGAAACCAGTCTGAAATGATTTGAGCTTTTTGACATGGTGTGTTATCCTGCTGGAAGTAGCCATCAGATGATGGGTACACTGTGGTCATAAATAAATGGAAATGGTCAGCAACAACAACAACATTTATTTATATAGCACATTTTCATACAAAAAGGTAGCTCAAAGTGCTTTACATAATGAAGAAAAATAAAAGACAAAATGAGAAATTAAAATAAGACATTAGTTAACATAGAAAAAGAGTAAGGTCCGATGGCCAGGGAGGACAGAAAAAAAAAAAAAAAAACTCCAGATGGCTGGAGAAAAAAATAAAATCTGCAGGGGTTCCAGGCCACGAGACCGCCCAGTCCCCTCTGGGCATTCTACCTAACATAAATGAAATAGTCCTCTTTGTATTTAGGGTTCTCATGGACGGACTTGATGATGATGGTCATGCAGACTTCTGGCTCTTAATCCATCACTGTTGGAACATCACGGTGCTTTGAGCCACCAAAAGGACACCAGAAAAAGAAACAGAAGAGAGAGTAGGGGTTAGTACGCACAACAATACTCAGGTAGGCTGTGGCACTTAAACAATGCTCAGTTGGTTCTAAGGGGCCCAAAGTATGCCAAGAAAATATCCCCCACACCATTACTTCATCACCACTATTCTGAACCGTTTATACAAGGCAAGACAGATCCATGCTTTCATGTTGTTGACACCAAATTCTGAACCTACCATCCGAATGTCGCAGCAGAAATCAAGACTCATCAGACCAGGCAACATTTTTCCAATCTCCCATTGTCCAGTTGAATTGTAGCCTCTGTTTCCTGTTCTTAGCTGAGGTGGTCTCCTGCTGCTGTAGCCCATCTGCTTCAAAGTTTGATATGTGCATTCAGAAGTACTCTTCTGCATACCTTAGTTGTAACAAGTGGTTGTTTGAGTTACTGTTGCCTTTCTATCAGGTCAAACCAGTCTGGCCATTCTCCTCTGACTTCTAGCATCAACCAGGCATTTTCGCCCAGATAACTACCACTCACTGGATATTTTCCCTTTGTGGAGCATTCTCTATAAACCCTAGAAATGGTTGTGCATGAAAATCCCAGTCAATCAGCAGTTTCTGAAATACTCAAACCAGCCTGTCTGGCACCAGCAACCATGCCATGTTCAAAGTCACTTAAATCACCTTTCTTCCCCCATTCTGATGATTGGTTTGAACTTCAGCAGGCCGTCTTGACAAAGTCTACATGCCTAAATGCATTGAGTTGTTGTCATGTGATTTTTTGATTAGATATTTGCATTAACAAGCAGTTGACCAGGTGTACCTAATAAAGTGGCAAGTGAGTGTACACAGAACAATACTTTTGTTTAATTATATCTACTGTCTATTTTGGTGGCATAGTCACAGCACTGCTGCCTCGCTGTAAGGAAACCAGTATTCGCATCCCGGGAGTTCTCAGCATGGAGTTTGCATATTTTCTCCATGTCAGTGTGGTTTCTTCCAGGTGCTCAGGTTTCCTCCCACAGTCCAAATACATGCAGCAGGTTAAGTAAACTGGAGTTGCTAAATTGACCCAATTGTGTGTGTGTGTGTTTGTTTATATGTGTGTGTTTACCCAGTGGTAGATCAATGCCTTGTCCAGGAATGTCTTTTTTGCCTTGTACCCTTGTGCTCCAGCTGCCTGCGACCCTGCCCTAGATAAATGGGGTTTGTAGTTATTTCTTGTATAAGTTCTTTTATTTGCATGATTGTGTACTATGTTACTCTCTTGAAATAAAATTACTAAATAATGAAAAAAAAATATGGATGAATGTATATATTGTATTGTGTGTTGTATGATTACATAGCCACTGACTTGATAACCAGTTTTACTTGTGATTCTTCTGCAGAGAAAAATCATAAAAACCCATATTAAAGCCACCAAAGCTATATTAATCAATTTTATGCAGACCCTCAAACTAAATGATTTGTTTAGCTAAATATCATTAATTTCTTTTGGACAATGATGTGAGAAGTCAAGCAAAATGACACCTTTTATTGGCTAACTAAACAATTAATGGTGTATATATGCAAGCTTTCGAGGCAACTCAGGCAAGATGTAATACTTTTGGATAATGATGAAATACTCAAAAGACCCCACATACAACCGTCATACCCAACGCATCTTATTTTTTTTTTCTTAAACCATTATGGGATTTTGGTGACACAAGCTATGTTAGTGTGGTCCAAGGACAACAAATTCATATCCAATTAAACATATACTTTTAGTTAGAGCTGTCAACATTGTTTTCATTTGTTTTGACTTGTTGCAGACATTTAAATTGCGTCATAGCTTTGTGTTCAGATAGTGACAAAACTAAAGCTTTGCTGTGTGTTTTATCTTAGTAGAGTAATATATTGCTCTACCTTCCCCTTTGTATTATTAAGATGTAGCCTATGTCCGAATGCCTAATCCCACAGATTTACCACTGTTTATAAGGTATTATTGTATATAACTTATCCCCACCTTCCCTTCTATATCTATAACCTCAGGCAATTAGATGTAGTAAAAAGACAAGCAGGAGTTACGTTACAATTTAAACAATGTATTATTGATAATATTCATAACTAATAACAAAATGCAAAGTACATTTTAATATTGGCAAATATACAACCTGATTAAATGGTGATGTGTAGTTTCAGGTGACACAGAGACTTGTTTGTTACTTAATGCCTCTAGTTAAGGCATCATTGGTGCTCAGCTTTCTTCAGAACAGGCCGCAA
Organism: Polypterus bichir lapradei; assembly: GCA_026402145.1. Classification (NCBI taxonomy): domain Eukaryota; kingdom Metazoa; phylum Chordata; class Cladistia; order Polypteriformes; family Polypteridae; genus Polypterus; species Polypterus bichir. The sequence continues at coordinate 71,961,151 of JANRMT010062835.1, forward strand.
GCCTGGTCAATATAGCTGCTGAGCTCTGCACTTCATTGTGTTGTCTTCATCATCAGAGGTTAGTAAGAGATGCTTCTTTCAGATGTTAGTAAGAGAGAGAGACCTTCATCATCAGAGGTTAGAGAGAGATGCTGCTTTCAGATGTTAGTAAGAGATAGAATGTGGTTGAGCAAGCAGATTTATAGATTCTCTGTCCAACCCCTAGAGCCAATAGGACATCATGGTACTTAAAAGCTTCTGATCCAAGCCAATTCCAAACAGCCATACTTCAGACCAATGGGAGAAATAGAACATCTTAACACCTGCCCCCAAACCATATGTTAATGTAACCTGGCTTTCTTGCGGAGGTTGAAAGACTTTAGCAGAGAAACACTCGCTAAACTGGTTTAAGGCATATCTCCCAAATCCTGTCTCAAAATTCCAAGAGACCCATTCCTAAGGGGGGGCTAAACACTAAATTACATTGCTTTGCCTAAATTACAAATAAAGACATGCAAAATATTTATCAAGTTATATGCAAAATCTTACATCACAAAACTGTGGTAGGCAGTTTCACACAGAAACTACAACTCTGCAAGTTTAGTTTGTAGATGGCATCATTTACACACAATCTCAGATTTACATTGTACTGTGTGTTTTTATAAACAGAATCCTGCTGCAATTTTATTTCATTTTGACATCTTTACATTGCTTCTGTAATTCCCATTAAACTATTGGGAATGTATTTATTGTACATGACCCGAATTTGTAACAAGAAAAAAGAAGCTGACTTATTACTGTAGTATTGTATTAAATTGGCAGCTTATCTTACTTCTCTTCAGTTTTTCAAAGTGCCATGTCACTAGCAGACACGCCTGCTCTGTCCACACTACGCAGACACCAAGTATTGGTTTCATTAAAATAACAGTTTAAGAAGTAAAACTTGGGTTTATAAACCTGTTGACCTGCAAAGAATGAATGTCTTTTGAATATGCAGCTACATTTAGCTGAATTACTCAGTTTGTGTGTGTCATTGGAGCTACAATTTTAAAATGTAGAAATGTAAAAACATAAAACAAAATAAACATCAGCAACATAATACTTTTTCTGTATGATAATTTGAAGGTGCAAATTATCATTTCTCATAAAAGAAAAAAGAGTGTCAGTGTGATGTAAGATACAACAGAAAGGCTACTGGTGCACCTCAAAGAATGAATGAATTCTGGTATTGCATATTATAACTGGCACTAATGTTGGTCAGTGAATGAAAAAAAAAAATAATCATATGTGGTAGTCTTAGCAGATCCATTTTAACAAATTAGCACTTTGCAAAATATCAATAATCATCATAACCATTAAGTAATTGATTTAAATATATTTATTAATTAACACAAAAATGTAATTACATACCTAAAAATATAAGAGGAATAGTCATGTGACCAAAACAGTGACATTTTCTAGGGGAGTCCCTGCTGTTAGTTCAGAGTTTTGTGGGAAAAACTGAGCTTGCTACAGAAGTGTTTTGTCTTAACATGAAACCACTTTAAAGAACATACTTATTTCTTAATCCTCCCACATATGCAGTCAGCCTGGGAATTTACTGGTAATATGAAAAGACTAGTAGATAGAAGACTTAAAATAATAAAAATTAGCAGGTTTTGGAAGAGTCTTATGTAAATACTCCAAAAGCCTGAACCTGAAAATGTTTATTACTTTATAAATGTTTATTATATTGTATATTGCTCATAATGAAGAGTACAGATAGATGAATGTAGAAAATGTAAACACCTCTTGGTTGTTTTAATTGTTAATTTGTTTTTTTAATGTTGGCATCAAAGTCTGCCACCAAATATCCATGAGCTAGACAAAACATACTCAGTAGGTTAAGGGAACTCCACCTTGAAATCCTTCTTGTCAAGATTTATATATCATTAAAAACTTTGTATCAAAGTATGTGAAGGTGTCACTGGTTAGATTAATTTTTCTCACTTTATCTGAAACAATGTTTTAATACATAGTTCAAGAAATTATTTTCCTAACGGGGGGGATGTGTATTAACAACTGTATTAGATCAGATTATAACTTAGTATAAGCTACCAAGTAGTGTTGTATACAGTAAGACTTGGTGTTTTTTTTAGAAGAATTAAGTGGATAGGCCTGGTGAACTTTGGCCTCTTCTAGTCTAAATTGTTCTAATGTTCTATTTTCTATATCATTTGACAGGCTGTAAGTACAGTGGATTCATTTTCATGTTCTGATTTTGTTTGCAGTTGATCCTAAGTTTTCTTCTTTTCCAAAGCTGGAGCAGTCCAATGCTTTTAATGTCATTCTGATTTATGATAAATAAACATAAAAAAGATTATTTTAGGCACTGACTATGAGTCAGCAAATCCTGCAACAACATACTCCTGAACCGTTTTTGTGATGTTCCGTTTCAAGTTGCTTAGAAATGCATTTTTGCATTAGCTTTAATAATAGAATACCAGGTGGTTCATGCATACACAGCCTTTTTTGTGCCAAGACTCCTAATTTTTTAGTTTTTATTTAGGCTGACAGCATTCTTCATGATTGTTTCTGAAATTTAGTTTTTAATTTTCATAAATTAAGTATCTTTAATAGAGTGATAGAAATCTATTTGCAAAATCATAAGCCCTAATTACACCCAAAGCACAGTACACCCCCTCAAACCCACCATGGGCTCAGAGACATACTAGAGGCTTATGTGTGAATTAGAAGAATTGAATTTTATAAAGCACAATAAAACAGGGCAGCAGGAGATTCATTAAATACTAGGCAAAGCAAACTTCTGTCAGCTTACTGAAATGTGTTCTCAGAATAGTGTGTGGGACAAGCAAGAGTTCTTTCAATTCTTACAAACTTAAACAAGCTTCACCTGTGGAGTGAGACGGGCTGTGATGGTTGTTCTCCATGCTCCCAATCTTGTCCCTTCAAGGACATCAGCAAATACAGAGTCACAAGTAGATAAATGAAGGTAGAGAAAAAATGATCTTGCATATGCACAAGAAGGAAACCACAGCCAAGTTGTACTTAGACTCAAAAGACGGCAATAAATCACTGGAAGAAAGAAAGTGTGGCAATACACTAATTAAAGAAAGAGGAAGAGGATAAAGTAAGGAAGTCACTTGGGATAAGAGAAATCTAAGAGTAAGAAGTGAAAAGGTAAAATGGAAGAAAGTGGAATATCAAGTTAAATAGGGATGCCATATTTTCTGAGCCAAAAAAGAGGACCCCCCCCCATGGAGTTACCCCCATGTAAGAGCCAGAGGTGGACTTGGGGGGCATTTTCATTACTTCCATAATGTGTGGAACACTATTTGTGAGCTGCTGAACTACAGCATCTCCGTTGCACAATCATCTCGGGCCTCATGCATAATGCTGTGTGTTGAATTCACACTAAAACGTGACATGCGGACAAAAGCGGAAATGTTCATACACACAAAAAATCCAGATGCATAAATCTGTGCCTTCGCCAACTTCCACATTTTTCCTCTACATAAATCCCAATCAGCGTGAAAAGTAATCCACGTGCCTGCTGCCACTCCCCAAACTCCTCCCAGAATTACGCCTCTTTGAATATTCACATCTATATAAATAGCCGTTAAGCTCAGCATTCTGTGAAAAGGCAATGGCAAAAGCACTAGGGGAATACCAAGTGGAGGAAGGAAAAATGTACTATTTGTTGATTTAATCAATGGTATAAACAACAAAAGGAAGTTGATCGAGTGATATAGAGTGTCGGAGAAACTCGAAAGATACAAGTTCACAAAGTCGCACAGTGCCCGAAATAAAAAAGAAGTTGTCAGATATCAAAGTCGCCGTGAAAAGGCAAGTCATGGCCCACTGTCTGAGTGTCATATGAAAGCTTATTAGGGTACAGAGAAAAGAAACAAAATAGGGACAGAGTGGGGAAAAAAGCTTGAAATGTCAACCTTAATCTCGAAATATCCACTTTAATCACATAGTTTATGTTGTCATTAAAGTAGAACATCATAAACTTCATCCTAAAATCGTTTAATTTACTTGTTTTTCAAATACCATCGTAACTACAGTAGCACGTTAAATGCTTTGTTTTGTATTTGTTCTTCTATGTGCTCTATGTGTGTGAATCACTACGTACTTCCGGGCTTTCTCTTCCTCCGACAGGATACAGAATCCATTACATTCATGATATTACAGCTCTCTGAATAATTAAAATACTGAGATGTATACTTGATATCATTTTCATGATGATAGGAACTAAAGCATGTTATTAAACATGGGAACACGGTGGCGCAGTGATAGTGACGAGCTGGCACCTTGTCCAGGGATTGTTCCTGCCCCCCACAAGATGCTTGTTGCGCCATGTGCAACCTTCAATGGAATAATTTATTGCAGCAGTACTGTCTCTTTCAAACATACTAACGCCCAATTCCTGTCCTTCCTTTTCTTTCTCTAAATACCCAATCACCACACAGTCAGCTCTGTAATAGACGTTAAGCTATCTGTAAGTTGAGAATGCAGATTCTTCAAAATTTTTAAGGAACATTGAAATATCTTCGTAGTACATGTTTAATTATTCTATACATCTATCCTTCCAGTGTCGCTAAAGCCGCAGCAAGAATACAGCGCGAGGCAGGAACAATCCCTGAACTGAGCGCCAGCTTGTCACTAGCACTGCAACACCGTGTCCTCACATGTTTAATTATTAACAATATAGATTATTTAAATGAAGTTAAAGTTTTATCTGTTTAATATAAACATATTTTGCTGCATTTCATCTTAACAATTATATTGTCATCATATGTAAATATGCGCTTTATAAAGTGGCTCAGGTTGTGCAATATTATAACTGTATCTCAAGTTTACAGTGAGGTACTTATAAGTACAAACAGTTCTACAAGGAGCACTTGATGGACTGATTGATTGCGTTTATAGTTAGTTTAGTTTATAGAACCGCGACGTTAGTACAGGAAAGGCTTTGAAGCATTTGCCGTATGAGAGCAGTTCAATAGACAGCATGGCTGAGGCAGCGTGTGCTTGATGCTCTATACCGATAATTCTCTTTCTGATCAGCTGCTGTACAGCTGTGATTCCCCACTCAGATACAGTGATATAAATACTCCGAGTAGTGCAGTGAGAGTAATATGGAAAAAGATGATCCACTGTGGCAACCCCTAACGGGAGCAGCTGAAAGAAGAAGGTGCAGTGAGAGTAACAACGCTAAAGCAGCTATGGTATTTAGAATAGTTTGACCATTCTGTGGACCATTATATTGTTACAGGTTAATTACTATCAGATGCCTTAAACTAATAAAAAAAATATGCGGTTAAATTCAGTATATATGATAAAGCCACGTCAGGAATGTCGATCTAAAAAAGAAAGGGAAACCACACTGGAACAAAAGCACTGCTTTCAGGCTGGGTGCCGCCTGTTTGCAAAACCGAGTGGAGAACTTGCGTACACCAGGGTTTGAGCTAGCGTGAAAATGTGCTTGGCTTTACGGCAAGTTTAGGTTTTATACATCTCAATTTGAGCATGGAAACTGGAGTACACAACATTTTTGTGCATACACACCGTTTATACTTGAGGCCCCTGATGTTTGTTAAGAATTATACAGTACATAAAGCATTAAAAAAAGGATGCAAATTGAAAAAAGTAGATCTGGTCAGGCGTGATTGGCCACAGTGTAAAACGCCCAGACAAGCTGTCAGTTTTGTTAAATCCTCCTTGGAAGCCTGGAAACACACCTAAAAAGAGGACATTTATGGGGAAAGTCAGACTTCTGGCAACCCTAAAGCTGAGTAGCTTTCTGACATGATGAAGGTTAACAGTGAAAACAGGTTTGCAGCTTAGGCCTTATGAGTCTATTGTAAATAGAAAATGAGAAAGGAAAAACAGCACTTTAAGTTGCTGGCTCATTAAGGAGCAGTTTGGAATAAGTCCAGGTCAAAGAAGAAATATTTTAAATGATACACATTTACTACTAGTTTTTCTGCCTCGTGAACTCAACATGCATTAAGTTTTTGTGCCAAATGAACTACATGTGCATTCAGTTACTATGCCAAATGGAGGTCTCATGCATTTCATTTTTGTGCCAAGTAAAACCATGTATCAACACACTGGCCTAAGACCCTCACATAATCTATGGTTAAATAGATGACAAGGGACATTTTGCTATTGTTACACACAGAAGCTGGGGGAAAATAGAAGAGGAACAAGCTCTGTGTGGCCCTAGTGAGCAAAAATATTATATATAATATTAAACTATACTGTATGTGGCAAAATAGAGTTTCTGATCAATAAATCACTTTTTTAATCTTTATACTTTTCTCGCTTTTTGTCTGCACGTAACTAAAAATCATAGATAGATAGATAGTAGTGCTTTTATTTGTCACAAAGGTGTTACTTTAGGTTTTACAAAAGCTTAATAAATATTATAAAACTATAAGCCCTGCTGTAAAAAGCCTGGGGTCCTAGAAACAATTGAAATCATCAGAAAAAAAATGAAATGTAGAGATATCAGGTAATTGAAAGGAACTACTCTGGGCATCTCTCTCCAAGGAGGATTCATTTTGCTGATGTGCTTGCATCGGTTGTGTATTAGCAGCGGGAGAAAAAGTAAAAGGGATACTGTTTTGCTGATGTTAGTGGCCAAGCAACTTTGTCTTTCTTCTGAGGTTTAGTTTTCCTGATGTGCTGGCCCCGCTTGTGTTATTAGCGGCTAAGCAAGTTTTCTGTTTCCTCCGAGGTGGAGCCCTTACCCCGACTACACCTCTTACACACACACTTCCACATGTAGACGTTTATATATAAGAAAACAATGTCCCTCAAGTATACATCGTAATTACTAAAAAGAAAGAAAACTTTTGACCTTGCTAAAGATAAAAAGCAGAGTCACAAGGAGGATTACACAGGCCTATTACCATTGGTATAAAGCAGCCCCAGTAGCATTTCTTGACACACTTCTGCTGAATAATTTACTGGTTTAAAGTACTCAGTGCTAATGTGTTGAGAGGGGATATTCAGCATTGTTCATAATGGCAATTAGTTTTGTTTTGATCTTCTCCTAACCCTAACCCTACCTCCAGTTGGTTAAGTGTTGCCTTTTTAATTAGCTGGTTGATTTAGTGGGCCACAGCTGAAGTAATGTTACCACCACAGCACAGAAAATTAGACTGGCCATAACAGAGTTGTAGAATATTTAAAGGATGTCACTACCCACATTATGTGAATTTCCCCTTGGGATTAATAAAGTATCTATCTATCTATCTATCTATCTATCTATCTATCTATCTATCTATCAGCACAGTCCCCTAAGAAAAAAATAGTGTCTGCTCTGTCCCTTCTTGTATACAGTAGCTCCCCTGGTTTATGGGCGTTTTAGTAGTAAATTGTTGCAAATTGTTGAAATGAATAAAGCATACCTGGAGAACTGCATTCACTTTGTGGATGCTAGCGACGCAAGGTATATATACAAGGGTTAAACAAGTCTGTAGAATTTCCCCAGGATACACTTTAGAGCAGGGGTGCCCACACTTTTTCGGCTTGCGAGCTACTTTTAAAATGACCAGGTCAAAATGAGCTACCTACATTAATTACAAAATTATATTATATTAAATTATAATATAATATATATTATATTATATATATATTATATAATATTATATAATATAATGAGTATCAGAGGTGGGTAGTAATGAGTTACATTTACTTCGTTATATTTACTTAAATAACTTTTTAAAAAAATTGTACTTCTAAGAGTAGTTATACTGCACCATACTTTTTACTTTTACTTGAGTACATTTGTGAAGAAGAAACTTACTCTTACTCCACTACATTGGGCAACACTCGAATTGTTACTTTTTTTCCATTAGATAAAGTCTGACAGACAATTTTCAATCTGCTCTGTAGTATATGCTGTCAAGTTGTGCACATGCCTTCCATTGCGTCTCAGCTGCGATTTTAGTTCCCTCTCCTTTCTCTTTTTCAGATCGCTTTTTGGAAGGAAGTCAGTTTTGTAGTTTTTATGAACAGTTTGAAAGTGCCTTTCCACATTTTCCTTCTTTGGAATAGCAATAATAGATTGACAGATCAGACAGACGCACTTTGATTTTGACATTGTGAGAGAAAAAATCCTCTTCCAATTCCACATCCAGCCCATAAACAACACATTTTTTTTTAAAATCTCTTCTTTAGTCGATATAAATTGGAAGGCTAACTAGATCACTTAGATAGCTGGAGTTTTGTAGTAGCTCATGCGTTTGATCGTGCGTGCTGACTTGTGTGTTAGAAGAAAAGAGATCTCAGACTGGCCGCAGTGTATGTCAATTAAGTGGCAAATGCCATAGGGGGGATATATGATAGACTAACATTTAAAAAATTTTTTTTTTGAATGCAATGCGATCTACTGGTCAATCGCGATCGACGCATTGGGCACCCCTGCTTTAGAGTATCTTGTAAGTCCAGTTTGAGAACAAGATCTTGTTGAGATTATAAAATGTCACTAAGTGTGAGTTTAATAAGAGAAAGATTTTTTTGGCCATACTTTCTCAAAATATACCATCCTGGCTTATTCCATAAAGGTTTCAGCACTGACTGCAGCTCCACACAATTCTGTGAATTTTGAGCCTATATACATATCAGGGTCATTTCATTGCAGAAAGAAATAAATATGAAATAAGCAGTTTTCAGACATTGTTGTTGAAATTATATACTCCAGCACACTACATACTAGATTACTGCCTACAGTTTCATTTGGCTGGAGCACTGATTTATACTGAATTTTACAATTGTCTTTGTGCAAAGGGCTATGGAATTAATGAGAAAACAAAGAGGTCAAAAACCTCTGCTGAATTTGCAGGTCACAATCAGCTGCAGTGTTAGCAAGCTCTTTTAGACAGTTTGTTTGCATCAGTAATGATCGGTTAAAGTTCATATCTGTATGAAGTTTAAATCTTGCCTAAGCTCCAGTGATTCTGTATGAGTTAATAAAAAGAATGTTATCAGCTTCTTTAATAAGAATGTTAGACATCTCAGAAAGTTTTATTTCCCAGTGATAGACCTATTTGAGTATTTGAGAGCTGAGTCATTTGTGAAAGCTTTTGCCTGTGTATGAAATTTTATTTTTTTTGTGAAAATAGTACCTCTTAGAAATGCAATTATGTAGCCATTAGAATTTTACACATACATTTGAATATTGGATACTTATATGTAAAAAATTCTAATCTCAATTATTGAGTGTCATTCCTGTCACAAATAACATGGCTCAGCAGACAAGGACTCTCCCAGTATTAAATTTAGCTTACACAGCAAAGTATATTTTATGTCCCATAACTGAATATTTACAACCTTACTGTACAGGCGTTAAACTACTTAAAATCCATTTCCACAATTTTAAAACATAAGTGAGTAACAGTATTTTTAATTACATATAATTGATTCAAACCTTCAACTTCAAGCAGGTAAAATGAATATTACATTAAAATATATTGCAGAATTTAATTGCAATACTTAATATTTAAAAAAAGAAAAACCTCCAATGACCAATTCATATACTGGGACTCTTGCAAAAATATAATAACATTTTTAAATTGAAAAATATATCTACAGCAAATGTTAAGAGTATAACAAAAATATTCTTATACAAAAAGTTTGTAAGGTTAACAGTCTGTTTACTTTTTGGCAGTGCATCTTGTAATCTTGTGAGCTATACTTTAATAATAGTTTTACTTGTTAAATCCAGCTGCCTGGTACAAGTTTACAATTGCTTGTAAATTCATAATTAATAACTGTTTTGTTTAACTTATTTAACTATGTGCAGTGTTTTGAAGAAGTATTCAGCCCCTAAACCTTTTTTCACATAACTGATTTTCACATCCTTTTTGATCAATTTGACAGGGAAAAAAGAAAATTACGAACCATTCAAAATTTAATTGCAAAAAATGGAAATGTCAGCATTTTGTTAAGAATTCATTCCCACCTGTTCAGTATTTCATTGAGCCCCCTCTTTCAGCTATTACAGGTTGTAATCTTTTTGGATACGTCTCTGTTAACATTGTACAACATGATGGAGCAAGGTTTGCTCATTTATCCCTGCAAAATTGCTTAAGCTGTGCCAGGTTAATTAGGGAGTGGTAGTAGACTGAAACTTTTAGAGTCTCGAGAATATTAGCTTTCTTCGTTTTAAGTCACTCCACTGTTGCTCTGGCATTGTGTTTTGGGTCATTGTTCCTCCTCCCTAATTTTCCCATCAATCCCAACAAGATTGTCAGTCTTTGCTACTGAAAAGAACATTATGCTGTCACCACCACATTTTAAAGTGGGGGTGTTGTTACCGGGTTGATATGCTGTGTTAGATGTATGCCACAAACATCACTTAGTGTTCAAGCCAAAACGTTCCACTTTAGTATCATCAGACTATAAGACTTTCTGCCACAGTATCTTCAAAATGATATTCTGAAAATTCTTTACAGATAAGGGCATTCATTTATTTATTTTTCTTTGCCAGGGTGTCTTCCTTGCTACTCCTCTATAAAGCCCTTTCTTTATAATGGCTACAGATTGTAAAGCTGTAAACATCCTCTCCAGTTGCAGTTACTGACTTAAGAAGCTCAGTCAGGGTGACTATTGGCATTATAGTAGCCATTTTTGTTTGGCAAGTAAGTTTGGAGGAATGGTCTGACCTAGGCAGTGTGGCTGTAGTTTAATGTTTTTTTTTTCATTTTTGTATGATGGACTACACTGAGCTCAGAGGTATGTTCAGTGCCTTTGAGATGATGTAGTTCTTTTCCCATGTTCTGACCTTCTCTACAATTATACAGTACAGGCCAAAAGTTTGGACACACCTCCTCATTCAATGTGTTTTCTTTATTTTCATGACTGAAGGCATCAAAACTATGAATGAACACATGTGGAGTTATGTACTTAACAAAAAAAGGTGAAATAACTGAAAACATGTTTTATATTCTAGTTTCTTCAAAATAGCCACCCTTTGCTCTGATTACTGCTTTGCACACTCTTGACATTCTCTCGACGAGCTTCAACAGGTAGTCACCTGAAATGGTTTTCACTTCACAGGTGTGCCTTATCAGGGTTATTTAGTGGAATTTCTTGCTTTATCAATGGGGTTGGGACCAGCAGTTGTGTTGTGCAGAAGTCAGGTTAGTTGGACGATCATTTATTTTTCAACAGGACAATGACCCCAAACACACCTCCAGGCTGTGTAAGGGCTATTTGACCAAGAAGGAGAGTGATGGAGTGCTGTAAATGGTCATGAAAATAAAGAAAACACATTGAATGAGGAGGTGGGTCCAAACTTTTGGCCTGTACTGTATGCCTGACTTGTGTTGAATGCTCTTTTTGTTTTGATTTGCTTTGTAGGAAAATATAATATACTGTTGAGAGAAGGATGTATTTATCCTCATTATCTCACTGAGGACAGGTAATTCACCCATTTCTTACTCTGGTGGAGACCATCAACATATTGGGTTAGTTGGTAGTAATATGCAACATCTCACCAAAGTTAGCCTTATATCTGCAATGGATATGAATACTTTTAAAATTTTACAATTTTGATTTTTCCTTTTGGCAAATTGTTGAAATGTTTTCATTTTTTTTTTGACATGCTTTACACTGTTTTATGGATCAGCTGGAAAATCTTACTTTATAATATTGTAAGTTTAGACTCTGTGATGATAAATGTGAAAATACTATAGTTTTGGGGGCTGAATACTTTCTCAAGGCACATGTTACCATAGTATAAAAACATATTCTGCATATGTGGGAACAACTTGCAGAGAACCTACCAATATCAAAAGTTATTTTGAAAAGAATATTGTTTGTAATGAAAAAGTCAACTCTAAAAGACTTTTCAGCCATTGCAGAAATACCAAGAGTAGGATAAAGTGTAAAGAACTATATAGTGAAGGTAAATATATTGATGATTTTCACAGCCTGCTATTAACTACTGGAAATATTGAAATCAGTCATATTAAACAATTTGCAAATTATACAGAAATATGTTACAAATGTTAAAAAGTATAAACACCAATAAATTACTGGATCTTACAGCATTAAAGTCCTTAAACATTCAGTTATGTGTTTGCTAGAATCACTCCAAACATTTTATTGTTATAGTTAAAAGAAGGTTGTATTGAGTCTAGTAATTAGCCAGTTCATTTTACAAGTATCCCAGGAAATTTGCAGAAAACATTTTAGAAGACAATACTGAGAAGTGGCAGTTCAGTGTGGGTGCTAATAGAAAATCAGCAATAGATTCAAACATAATTGAGCTTATTAACATTTCATTAACATGCTGGGCTTTCACAAATTAGTGTGCCGAGGACATCGTAGAGCCTATTAGTGTAATTTTAGGCCTTCGTCTCATTTCACGGTTACATTAAGTATTTTTTTTCCAAGAAAATAAAAAAGAATATGATTTCAAAAAAATCTTACCAGTTTACACTGTCTTTTATTCTCTGTAGAGACAAATACATGGTGGAAAATGTCTCAGACAAACTTTCTACTGTCTGCCCATCCTCTGGAAACAGAAATAAAAAAGTGCAACATTAGGATGGTTGACCAAAGTTGAGTTCTTTTGGCTTTGATACGTTATTCCCTATCCAAAAGGAATTAAATTGATTGCTTGTGCATAAATGATTTAATAATCTTTACTTATTAGTATCTGAGTTTGTTTGTGGTGCATTAGTTTTAAAAAAATAAAATGTAAAAATTCTGCATATTTTGTAATGGAAAACTTCATTTTCTCCGTCTCTTTCATGAATCAAAAAATATACATTTTGCATTTATACCATCTGACTTCTACTTAAATTCAGTAGGCATGGAAATACTTTAACAAATACAAGCATGCACGGTGAAAGGTATATAATACAGAATTTTAGACAGAGTAATGATATTAAAATCAGTTAAAGTAATTTTATGTGATATAAAAGAGGAACCAGGGTGACAAATATTATATTCCTATTGGCAGAAGAGAATGGCAAATATTCTAGTAGAAAGAAGAACTAAATTCCATAAGAAGTAAGCAGTTTTACACAATTATAAGAATCATCATAATCATTGCTGGTTTAAAAACTATTTTCTGGGTTTACCCTGGCTAGATGAGTAGAAAGAAATCAGATATGTGGTATATAATTTATTCATTGTTAAAGCTGTTTGTGTTTTCAATTTGCAGAGTGCATGGAACATCTGGATTTTTTATTTGCTAAATTCCTAAAGTTCTTTCTTCCTTGAAATAAACAAAAGTAGAATTACATGTCATGGAAGTGAAAATTATGACAATATGTTCAATGAACAATAGCAAATACTGGTTTGTAATGTATCTAAATTACTGTAAACAGCATTCTGATTTTACTTTGTTTATTTTTTGTATAAATTGAGCTGTATTTCTGTTTTGAATGTGTCTTCCTTTAGCAATGTAACAGTTTCACCGCTTGAGTGCATTTAGTGCTTAGTTGTTTACAAATTGGGGTCAGAATTAGGTTTTTTATTAAATCATGTTAGAATATTGGACATCATAGTTTAACCAACAGGGAGGTAGGCAATGTTTAATTTAAATTTTACCTTTGTAGCAATATCATTGAGAACCATATGACAATATTTATGTTTAACCAGCTATAGTCTAATATAAAATCTATAACTCTTAGAGATTATGCAGTTTACTAAAATTAAACAAAATAAATAACAAACTGTATATTTATAATCATTCAGTCGTAACTTTGTATACATCAGCAAGTCTCTTCTGAAGTAAGGATGTAACAGCCAACTTGATTTGTGGATATTTTTCTTCAATTTAACTAATCTGTGATGTGATGCATTTAATTAAGGAGCCTCATTTTTAATGTTAAATATAGCAGAGGTTTTGAAAACTTTTTTATAAACATACTCTAGAGTAGTTTTCCACTTTTTTCATTTTAAATTTATGATATTTGGATTAACAAACAACAGCCACCACAATCATAAGAAAACAAAAAAAAAATTACAGTAATAATGAGAGTAATAATTGTCCTCCAACTGGAGTAGCATAGGAGACACAGACGTGGCAAAATAAAACTAACTGAGAACATAAATGTAACTCTAAGCTTTGAATTAATTGATTTAAAGACTAATTTAATTAACTGTGTAAACGTCTTCCCAAATGTGTTTGCATTAAAACCTGACAAAAATCATCCTCTCTATGACCTGATTGATGACACTCTTCACATTCATTCCTGAATCACTACAAATGTCCCTGTAGTTGGCTTCTGGGTTGAAAAACTTTCCGACATTGTTCAATAAGTGGATGGCGATGTGTGCATGTGGATACAGTCAACAGGAGTTATGGGCAAAGTTTAAAGATGATTGTTTGGTTTCAGTTTAATTTAATTTTGTGATAACACTGGGATAGTCAGTTTATTTCAATGACCTAAATTACATTTATACATTTATGATTTGTTGGGTAGCTTTGGTACGATTACGCTTTTAACTGTCACTGTCAGTGTAGCTCAGTTCTGATTTTTTTTCATTCATATGTGAGAAATGTGGACAGTAAAAATACAGGGAGTCAAGCTTTTCAAATTGGATTTAGACCATTTTTCTGTGTGGTATTACATTTTATACAGACATGCAGTATTCAGCTTGAATGAGAGGTACGTCTGAATATTTACACTGCCCAGCTGTACATCCTGAAAGTCATCTGTTTGGGGAAGCTTGATGTAATCCAGCATTGCAGCACTGGACTGTGTGCTGCAGCCTATTGCCAGCTAATACAGCTCAACAAGAACAACATTTTTATTTTTATAGCACATTTTCATACAAGGAATTTAGCTCAAAGTGCTTTGCACGATATTAAAGAAGAGGTACAAGAGAAAAAAACGCAAGTTAGAAATAAATTATTTATAACTAAATAAATAATATATAATATAAAAAATATAATATAAAAAATTCATTTATAAAGAATCAATATGCACTTACATAACAGATATACTAACAGTAGAATCGTAATTTGAAAGTAAGTTTTTTTAAATCTGTTAAGATAAGTCTGATCCTTTGGTCAGATGGCCAGGGAGGACAGAATAAACAAAACAAAACAAAAACAAACTGCAAGTGTTCCAGGCCAAAAGACCACCCAGCCCCGAATGGGCATTCTACCCAGCATAAAGGTGCTAAAGTCAGTCTTATTATATTTTTAATCTTCATAATATGCAGTTGGTCTCATAGACAGTTGAAGTATCGACAGTACTTTCACTCCATCATCACAAGCAGCTGCACAGTAATGTCATCAGGTGGTGGTGGCATAAAATGAAATGAATTAAGAAAAAGGCCAAATTGGAACAGTGGGTTTTTAGTAGTTTTTTTTTTTTTTTTAAATGAATCATTGATATTAGCCTGGCATATCTCTATCAGTAAAGTATTCCAAAATTTGGGTGCATAACAGCAAAAGGCCACCTCACCACTTCTTTTATGCTTAGCTCTCAGTATAATAAGCAAACCAGTGTTAGACAATCTGAGGTTACGACTGAGAATATAAGGGGACAGGCACTTCAAATTATGCAAGGGAGCAAAATTTGTCATAGCTTTATATACCATTAGCAGTATTTTAAAATCTATTCTAAAAGACACAGGTAACCATTGTAACAATGCTAAAACCAGTGAGATGTGGTCAGATATTCTTGACTGA
This sequence comes from Polypterus bichir lapradei, assembly GCA_026402145.1. Classification (NCBI taxonomy): domain Eukaryota; kingdom Metazoa; phylum Chordata; class Cladistia; order Polypteriformes; family Polypteridae; genus Polypterus; species Polypterus bichir. The sequence continues at coordinate 71,976,806 of JANRMT010062835.1, forward strand.
TTAAGATTCTAGCTGCTGCATTTTGGGCTCAATTGTTATTCTTTTTTTTTTTGTTTGCTGAAATTGTACAGCTGATGTACATATTTTTCCAAAAGAGTCTTGCAAGTAGGCCTGAACATAAGTAATCGAAAGCTCCTCTTGATAATCTGAAATTTCAAACCCACTGTTTTGCATCAACATCTCCATATCCTACTATCATCAGTCCTGCTATCACTGTCATGTCCACAGGTTTCTGCATATATGTATGGCTCTCAAAGCAACAGTTGGCAATTTTTTGTTTTATATATCTGTTTCTTGCCATCATGAGCTGATGAATTTGCACAAATCCTGTATTAAAAATAGCACAACAGCCAGTATGCTATTGCATTTTGTGGTGCTCTGTTAGGTTGTATCTCTGTGGTAGATTTTTTTTATTGATTTTACGCATGCAACACATTTCAGGATGGATATCAGCACAGACCCATATCAGATTTGGATTGCTTACAAAATGAATTTAAATGGTCAAACAAAAATTTGGATACATGCCAAAGATCAGAATTGAGTCAGTTTTAGCTGCAGTCTAAATGTAGCCGTAGTATCCTGGACTCAAATGCATCTGGTTTGGACTTTTCAAGTAAACTTTAATTTTGCTGCTTTTCTCTAGGATTGCACTGGGATTGGGGGGTAATTGATCCAATTCTCCCCAATAGACAGTGCATATGACAACAAATAAATATGCCATATTTGATTCACTTTTTGTTTACATTCCAGTTAAATGTTTGGCATGCTGTAGTCATTTAAATAATCGTTACATATAGAGATGGAGATTAGTAATGATGCTATGGAAAGTATGTTGCATAAATTCCATCTATCTATTTGCTTAACCTACTTAGTCCAGTTTTAGGTTTCAGGATGCTGGAGACTGCATCATGTATAGTAGATTTTATTGCAGAAGATAATTAATGTATGAGCGCCACCCACATGAGTATACCTTTCAACACAACTCTGGCTACTAGGGGCAGTATTAAGTCATGTCTTGCCTTGGCTTAAGCCCTACCTAAAAAAACTACTAAACACACCATGCAAATATACTTGAAATATAATCATCAAATATATCAGGAAAAATGAGTAAGGACATTGTTTTCAAAGTAAATATTACAAATAAATAAAATGTCTGCTCATTTGTATGGCCCAGGAAGTAGTTGTAGTACAAAGTCTTGGTTACATATACAAGGCCATTAAAATATTTTAAAAAGATTTAGACATTCCAGTAAAAAACATAAAATTACCAATGACAGACTTCTCAGTATTCATCATCAGCAGCATTGCTTATGAGTGAGTGAGGACATGTTAATGATTACAAATTTAGTGCAAATTTAAAAGAAACTGAGGATGTGGAGGCAATTAGCCTTGTCTTTTCAGCAGTGACAATCCATCATCCAGCACAACATACCAATGTAAGTAAACTAAAAGGCAAGTCTGTCACAAACATACAAACTAGCAAAAAGTGAAAGACATCGATGTATTTGTGTAAAATTCTAATGTCTGTAATTTAGTTTGTTAAGTAAACTAAAGTACAACATAACATTAAAACCAAGCCTCTCTGCTAAAAACATGAAATTAAAAAGGTCTGGCCCCTCATCACGTAATGATGCTTTATACAAGGCATATTCAATGAAAATGTTTTAGCTCCATCTCTGCCTGCTACCAATTGTAAAGCCATTGTGTTATCTGAAACCATTCAGTATTGAATTATCAAACATTTCTTATTGATGAACTATGACAACTATTAAGAAAGTATCTGGATGAGACTTTGGGAAGGTGTAGCTATTAGCTAGCCAATTAAGATTTGTGGACAAATGGTCTTCTCTCAATTAAATATTATGTATTTATGCACTAACCTTAGTTAGGAGCCCTGGAGGTGTATAATGCACCTCATTATATATATCCCTGTGCAAATAGTATCAGGAAGCCACACATAGCAACAGAATATTATTATTATTATTTTATTTCACTGGTTTTGTTATCTTAATCATTTCCTGAGGAAGTGTGCTGTTAGTTAGTACAATCTCCTGGCTTATTGATGATGTAAAAGATACATCATTATTATTTTTTCACAATTTGAAGTCTTTGAGCTCTCATCTTCTTCCTTAGGAGAAATATTTTGGGTCAACATTATTTGTTTTGACTAGGTTAATGGTAATTTTTGCATTGATACTATAGAGAACTGATTCTGGAATTGTGAAGGTTTTTACTAGAAGCATATGGTGAAGGTAAGGTTACATAAAATGAAAGTTAAAAGGTAAAATTTTAATAGCTGTTTGGCATTGAAATCAAAGCCTTGTTTGCCACATAGTGTAAAATATATTTAATATTAATTGCATTTTACCACTGCTTTTAAAAGATATATATACATTAAAGATGTCCTTAGGTGCTGATTTGTTGTACTTTTTATTTTCCTGCTCTAGTGCTTTTTGGAGGCATTTTTCATGGCAGTTTAAAGTTGTATTCTTGCCAAATATGATGTGATGTTAATTTAACTGCATAAACTCCTGTACATGTTCACTGTTTATGATTTTAGACATATTTTTAGACAAAGTTTAAAACCAGACATTAACCATTTGTAATCCTTCTGGCAAGTCAGTATGTGCTTTGTTTGGGCTATCAAGTTAAAAGTAGGACGGTAGACTCTGTCAATAAAACAAAAAAGCTATATTTTACAACACATCAAAAACAAAACAAGTAATATCAATCATTCATACTGCATAACAAATTAATTTATTCCTACTTTCATCATTGTTTAATTACTAGGAAAGTATTTAAAAGCTTTTAAAAGACAAAGAAGGCATGTGGAAATTTCTTCTGTTTCTGCAGACATGAAAATACTCTTAAAACTGTCACAATTGATAGATACGAATGCCAGTGGTAATTAAAAGATCAAAGATTGAAGACATACAGGTGAAGTTTAAAAATAACTTTAATGGATCTGTAATTCACTCACTTCCATCTTTACCAAATAATGTCTGCTCGCTCATTATTTGTTATTTATGGATTTATGCCTGTCATTCTGTGTCATCCTTATATTAATAGGCTTGCTTTTTTAATGTAGCTTTATGTTAAATTAATTATGTTCTGTTCTCATTGCAAATATGTATTTAGAATTTTGTCTTTCTCATTTCTGCAGCCCTCACATCATCTTTTTGTCTCAAAGTATACTTCCTGGAAAGAGTTACCTTTGTGGTGCACGACTTTGCCATGAGATTGCCCATGCCTGGTTTGGTCTAGCCATTGGTGCTCGGGACTGGACAGAGGAGTGGATCAGTGAAGGCTTTGCCACATTCCTAGAAGATGTTATTTGGGCATGTGCTCAAAAGGTGATTTTAATCTTTTTTTTTCGGATTCTACTTTTTCTGGAAAATATATCAAGTAGAGCAGTGGTGAAGTGGTTATCACTGCTGTATCATAGTTCCAGAGGTCTGGATTCAATTTTGATGTTCGTTTGCTCCATAGTTCCACACTGTTTATATGTTTTCCCATTGACTATGTGGGCTTTTCTGCCAGCACCCTGGTTTTTACCCACTTCCAAAAATAACTTTATTAACTTATTTGGTGACCCTGATAAAAGTGTGTACACAAGTGTACCCTTCAATGGATTGGCACCCTGTTCAGAAATAGTTGCTGCCTTGCGGTATTTTCATGGTCCTTAATCAAATAATACCATAAAATAGCAAGGGCTTACTCGCTCACCGTACACTTTGTTTGGCTTGTCATCAGAAAATCAGTTTTATTATCCAGCCAGGTAACAGTATTAGACTTCCTTATAATACGTTGTCCAGCAGTAGGACAGGTTTTTGACTTGGTCCATTTTTTTTTAAATTGGTAGCACATCAAATCTAATATATTGGATCTCTCCAACAGCAACAGTTTTCCCAAGCAAACTTGATAATTCTGGATATTGTCTTAATAATCCATATGATGGACGGTTTAAATTCCCATTGATTGTGCATTTGGAAGGTGACTAGGGCTAAATATGACAGTATGACAAGTGAACAAAACATCCCACCAGTCAGAACAACATAGACTACAGTACACTAGCTCAGTGTGTTGTTAGTTAATTTTTTATTTCTCCCTAAACCCCATCACTATGTTTTTGATGAAAAAATGGAAACATTTTTAGATATATTTTGGAACAATTTAGCCTTTTTCTGGGTTAGAGTGGTCCCCATTTTTGTATGGTATTTTTACTCACAATATATAAATGAAGTCTTAATTTCTGTCCTGAAGTTGCCTGTCATCCGGATTTTTTTAAATTAGTTACATAGACACTTGACTTCATTGTTTAGTATTATAGCTTGTTGTTTATTTGTTTCCTCTATTGTGTATCTAAAATTTGTTACAATGTAACATTTACATTTATTATAAATGTAGAAAAGTTTGTATTTTTCTCATGGCGTTAAATACTTAAAATTTTCCTGTGTGCTCATATTCTTTTGAGTTCATTATTTTTAGGGATGTTTGCTTTTTTAACAGTATAGAAATACTTACATGAACAAAGTGGGGAGCTGATGCAAGTGCACATGACATTTAATGCTAATGGCGAATGGCTGCTTTAGTGTCATATTAGTAAGCAATAGTTTAAACAACAAGAACATTTAAGTGAAAATGAAACATTAAAAGCAAGTTAAGGAAAAAGTATTTGTTTTTTTACACACAAATGCCCACTACATTCAAATAAAAACTTTACATACCCAGTTCGTCAATTTTACTTTGACACAAAAAGGGGTGAAACTAGTAAAAGACGGTTTGCTTATTTTGGCTAGGATTACATTTAAAAGGTTATTGTTGGTTGGAATGAAAACTTGCAGCCAAACAGTTCCTCAAAGCAAAGTACGAACTTGATAGTCATCATCGATCTACAGCATTGCCTACCTCAACATCACTGACCTGTTGACCACAGTCAGTATAAGATAAGATGTATACCTGCCCATGGTGTTCTGTGAAACAGAGAGAGCAAAATGACTGCTACATGATTTTAAAATCATTTTACTGCCTTTTTCCATAGCTGTTTTTCAATTGTATTCTTTTTGCTGCCTGCTGAGTTATATCATTTTTTTAAATTAATGTCTTTGATTGTTGTCCACTAGCTGTTTTTTTGTTGCTCTCCCTTGTTGTTGTACCCCTGATACTGGGCATACAAGAGATGATCAAATCATTTTGAGCCTGATCTGTTAAGAAAAATGCCAGTAAAGCTTTACAAATTTTAGTTTTCACCATGATACATGTGAACAGTAATGAACTTGTTAAAACATTAAAATTGATTATCTATGTTGGTCAAAAAAATGGTCTGTCGTTCTTAATGCAATCACTCTTTTGTACCTGACTTGATGTTTTCATTATTGACATAGAGCATCTCCGGGAAGTAGGCCTTCAGTTTGGGGAACATGTGGGGCCAGATCTAGGGAACAGTGCAGATCTCTTCAAATCCATATTTTTTTTAAATTGTTTTTGCAGCTCACGCAGTGTGATCATCGCCATAATTGTAAACATAAAGAGGATGATTGATAGCATTTCTTGCCACTTTTCCCTGATTGCCTGATGTAAACTCCAAAGCAAATCAGCATAATATTGATTGGTTTTGTTGGCCTTTTCAGTCATGAAGGGACTACATCCTCAATGTCATAAAAAAAACTCTGCACATAATCTTGTCAGCAGTGGCTTGGACTTTGAACTTCTTTTAATATACAGAGAATCACCGTGATTCAAATATTTGGATCGTTATTTGCAATCAGGGTCTTAGTGATATATTCAAATCTCATGCTCTACTATGAAATGCTTCTTTAATTTCTCCCAGCCTGGATTAAGCTGAAATTCTCCTATATAATGGATGCAGAAATTTTTCATTTCAGGAGTTAATATTCTGGGCACCCAATGTGCACAAGCCCTACCCATGTTTAACTGAAGAGTGGATTCAAATAACTCTAATCCCTCTAATGTATTCTATCTCACCCCCTGTCACTCTGATTGCCCATTATGATTTGCTTCAAGATGGAAGCTATTTCCTCCTGTCACTGTCATTGAGGTATAGTCAAATCTTTGCTTATCATTGAAAAAAATACAACCCTAACTCAATTCTTCAGCTTATTTAATGACTGTGGCATATTAAGTGGACCAGTCCTGGTACATGTTGACTGAGTGAGAGTGAATCTGTAGCATTAGCAATGTAATGTTGGCACAGTACTTGACATTGTGGTTTTTGACATCCACTGTAAATGAAAAATGCTAGAAAGCATTCATTTTATTAGACAGGAAGTAATCTCAGGCCACTTTGGAAATGAGCACCATACAATATGCCTTTCAGATACATGCAGAAATCATTTTACCCACATATACAGGCTAAATCTTTCTTATACAGTATGTAGCTGGGTTCATGTTGTATGAAGGCCTGATGTTACAGCTACACATTTTCTGAAAAGGATCCATATAATCCCTGTGTGAGTTAATCTGATATCAGACCTTTCTTAAAGAATCAAATTTCATCCTAGCTAAAGGTCTACTCATATGTTACCAATAAAATTCTGTTTTAGCCATTTTGTGTTTTTTTCCCCCAACATCAGATTGAAATTTATTGTATCCCCTTCATATTGTTAAATACCTTTTAATAATTACTAATCACGTTTTTTCTTGACAGTTGTTGCCGATTTTGTCACCTTTTACCACAATATTCATCTGGATTGCTTCAAAAACAATGTTGGATTAAGTAGAACTCTTTTGCAGTTTGCAGTTTTTGCTCTAAAATGATGAAAACAGCTCTTTTTAGTCTCTGCTTTGTGTGGCTAATAGAGGTTGTTTCTTTCTCATACACTTGAATTTGATATGAAATACTCTCTTTATTTTCATGCTGGTAATAACTGAACGTTATGCCATAGTGTACTTTAGCTATAACTAAATTCAGGGTCTTTATTATATGAAAAAAAATATTGGACAGTGTGACTGGATCATGACATCATGACGTGATGCAATTATTCACATACAGAATCCTGCCTAAGGAAAGGGCCTTAAATTATCTGCTATGCATTTCATTTGAGAACGTCTGCATTGAATCCCCCCAAGTTTTCAAAAGATTTTGAATATTAAAGTAACATTTTGATTTTACATTTCCTCAGCCATACTAATATGGACTTTTTCTGCATCATTTTGTGATTCTGATGAACACCAACAACCCTGTAGTTTCAAAATCAATATTAATCATTATTATACTGTTTAACAGATGGTAATTTATTTCAATTCCCAGAAATTAGATTACTGTTTTCTATAAAGAATGTGAACATTTTTGCTAATTTCTTAGCTCTCGAGCTTTGTGTTACTATATTAAGTGATTTGTTTGCTGTCGCATTAGAGCTGATACATTAAAAAAAAAAATCAATATTTAAATGTAATCATGTTTATTTTGAGTACACTCAACAACCTCTAAAAATATATATATATATTGATGATAATAATAATTAAGCATGTACATATGCCCTGTTTCTCAGCTCTGAATAAGATAATTACATATTATAATGAGCTGATATATTAAATGTGGAAGGCTTTGTCAATGTTTTCTTTTTTACTGTCACCTTACAATTATAATGAGAATAAGATATGTACTTATATTTTTTATTTACTGCCATGTTTTTATTTTCAAATTCAGCTTCCACAGGAGGAAGCTCTGAAGCAGCAGGAACTCAAGGCATTTCTTCGTTTCAGACGTCTCAGGGATGAATTACAGATTTCAGAAGAACAGCTTCAGATTCTCAGGTGGCTTGATTGTTTTATTGCTTAGCAATATTATTTTGATTTTGAGAGTATAAGCCTCTGTTCTGAAAATTATTATTGTCCTAAGAAGGATTGGTGAAAATTTGGAACAGATAATAGTAACTGCAATGTCAAGTTCTCATCCTTAATAAAACTAGATACCATAATTTTGGCATTGCTGAAATAACTTAAGAAAATTAATGTGACACTTCTTTTAGTTTTTCATTGTCAGATATATATTATGTAAGTTATATTTCAAAACCTGTTTTTGTTTTAAGTATGACTGACAGAAATTAGTGCATCACAATAAATAGTGAGTGTATGAAAATGAACATGAATTTGTACTCAGCACAGTTGCACAAATAGCCAACATTATCTGAGTACATTTGAAAATGTGATAATGCAATTGAGAGCATTATCAAATTAAGTTAGAAAGCTACAGAATTTCATAGCAAACTGCATATATTGTTAGTTCACTCAGAGAATAAACAAATTATTTTTAACTCCTAATCTGAGTAAACCGCTTTTTATTGTTTATTCCCATTTATTTGTGCTCATTACAGATCATATTTTATTTCGGGTATTGTATCATTTTAAACTTTCAACTTGAAAGTTAGTAGGTATGATAGGTTTTTCAAGAGAAAAAATGCTTTGACTAGCCAGTTTTCCAGTTTTTATGGTTGCCTCAATAACACAGTATTAGTATATTTAATGATAAATCTTGGGCAATTGCAAAATTAAAGTGGACTTAGGTTTCAAATTAATATAACAGGTGCTCCACTTTTTAATGTAAGCATATGTTACATTAAATGTGAAACTTTCAAAGCATATAATAATAAAGCAACTTTTCAACATCAGCCACAATATCTAAAATGTTCTGTTCTCGTGAAACCCCAGAAACACTTTATTGATGATTTCTGCTTCCTTATAGAGATGATGAACACATGGGAGATTTTTGCAAAGTAATATATTACGAATGAAAAACAATATGGGATAATACTATATTATTATTTGATAGTAGCCCTTTTGTTCTGTGATAAGAACAATTAATTTTCTTATGAAAACTGTAACTGATCATGAATAAATATTTCATATATTCATTATTTTTCTTTGCTATTTATAGCAAATATCTAATGTTACCCAGATACAGATCTAAACTGTCAGTTGGGCAGCAGATTCTGCATAATCAGCATTAGCAAGGAGTATTAGTTTTCATTTTCAGACGGATATATAGCAATGATTAATATTTACAGTATCTTTAAATCAATTTAAATATAGTTTAATTTTAGTTGCAATGTAGTTATCAGAGTGGTCTTTAAATTTTGTAGCATAGTGTTAACATACTACTGTATAAATACTGTATGTGATATTCCATAATTATTCTCATGCCACAAATTTACATGGACAACAGAAAATGGTTAAAGTGTATATAGAGCAAAGTTTTAATATAGAAAATAATGCTTATTTTTGTTCACAGCATGACATTCTCAGACCCACCTAATCCCAATCAGGCTTTCAGAGGTCTAAAACCTGAGCTATCAGCCCTGGGCACAAAGCAGGGACCAACCCTAGACAGCGCCTAGTCAGTTGCAGATCTCATTCTTACACACACTCACACTCACACTTACACTGGACCAGTTTAGAATTTTCAAATAACCAAGCGTGCATGTTATTGTGAATGTCAGAAAATTATTGGAGTACTTGGAAAAACCCACAAAGACACAAGGAGAGTATGAAAGCTCTACACAGATAACAACTGTGCATGGGTTTTGAACTCCGGTAGGTTTAACCACCCCTCTGCCATTTCTTACATTTTGTATGCATAATTTGCCACAGGAGAAAAAAAGAAGATTCATATTAAAAAAAGAAGACTCATGTAATACGTGCAGTTTTTCAGTCATTTTACGATTTTTGCACTCCTTTAATCTTTGTAACATAACAGACTGAGAAAATAATACAAACCTTCCAGCATCATCCAGCAACTACCATCCAGCAACACTTCCAGCATCATCACATTGAGCAATGGCGCGCCACAGGGCTGCGTGCTTAGTCCACTGCTCTTTACCCTGCTGACTCACGACTTTACAGCCACGCACAACACCAACCACATCATAAAGTTTGCGGATGATATGACGGTGCTGGGACTGATAAGCAGGGATGATGAAACAGTATACTGAGATGAGGTAGAACGGCTGTCTGCATGGTGTGAAGACAACAATCTATCTCTCAGTGTCGACAAGACAAAAGAGATAATCATGGACTTCAGAAAATCACATCCTGCCCACATCCCACTCAGCATCAACGGTTTAGATGTGGAGATTGTTAGGAGTACCACGTTCCTCGGTGTGCACATAACTGAGGAACTTACGTGGACACATAATACCTCATCACTAATCAAGAAAGCCCAGCAGAGACTACACTGCCCTCAGGCGGCTGAAGTGAGTAAGTCTTCTCCCATCCATCCTCACCATGTTCTACAGAGGCACCATTGAAAGTGTTCTGACCAGCTGCATCACTGTCTGGTATGGCAACTGCAACATATCCGACTGCAAGCGCCTGCAAAGGATAGTGAAGACAGCAGAGAACATTATTAGGGTGCCTCTCCCTTCACTACAGTACATATTTTACAAACGCAGTGTCCGCAAGGCCTGCAGCATTGTGCAGGACCCCTTATACCCCTCACATGGACTTTTCACACTTCTGCCATCCAAGAGAAGATACTGCAACATCAAAGCCAGATCTACCAGGCTGCAGGAGAGTTTTTAATCCCAAGCTGTCAGACTCCTTAACACCATGCTGCCCCCTGGGATTTTCCACACTGCTTCAACTACCATGAAAAACAGAACTTTTATACATGCCAGACACTTTCCTGCAAAGACGAGTGTGCATGTAAAGAAGAACTGAAAATCTCATACTGACCTTTGAGTATTTTGAAACTCTTGATATCCTTCTGCTGTGAAACATTCTGACCTGTCATTGTTTACACGTCTTAAACAACTATTATCATACACTGATAATTTCTGTATTATCTATGTCTATCATGTATTATTTATTTATTTATATTACATATCTATTGACTATATTTATGTATCTAGATTGCAAATACCATACATTGCATCAATGTTCATATTGCTTACTACACGGCAATATTGCTGTTACTTCTTTGTCTTGTCTTTGCACAATGTCTTGTCTTGTTTGTGTTTTAATTTTGAATTTAAATTAAAATTTTAATTCTATTTTTAATTTATTATGGCACTTCATGTTGTTACACTGTGGACCCTGAGCTTCGCAATTTCTTCTGCCTGTATACAGTACTTGTATATGGTTGGGATGACAATAAAGTTCACTTTTACTTTGAAATAATGTTTTAGTGACCTTTAATAGCTAGCTTTTATTGAAAGATGACAGGTCAAAAGACATTGTATTAAACAGATACTTAAAAATAAAATGAGAAGAAAGTTGACTTAAAATTATGAACAGTAGAAGAAACCAACCTCAAAATCCAGTGTTTCGACATACAAAAATGATACCAATTGATTTGCCCTAGTCCTGCTAAAGACTGGTCTATCCTTTCATCCAGTATTATTTTATACTTTCTTCAAAGTCTTCAAATCCTCCTTAGCATGATGCGATGTTTGAGTGACCAGCACCATTTCCTTTAAAAGAGAAGTGTTGGTATGCCTTCCTAATTTCTAAAAATAAAAAAATATGCTTTAAATTCTAACAGTTATTTTTGTTTGTTATTGCAACTAATGGTGTTGTGAAGTCCCTACAAAGATACAATAGGTTTGAAGGGCAGCTTTAAGATGAAAATGAGCTGTCAACAAAAATAAAGTTTGGTTAATTAACAGGACAAACTAACGATGCAATTACAATTTGGAATACATGCTTTATTTTTAATATTTTAAGATCTATGACTCCCATGCCTTGAATTATGGGGGCAATATTAGGAGCTATTAAGTTATTTAATGCAATTTCCTGTAATTAGGTTCTATAAAAAAATGTACTAATATTGCTGCCAGTTCTAGTTAATCTAAAATGTAAATGGTTTTCATTATATTTAGTATTTAAAGGTTTGTTTTCCTGTTTCAAGGTTGTTATCAAAACTTTATGATTCATGTGCACATTTGCTATATGGTATGTTGAAACACAGCCAGAAAATAGTAAAAACTTTATTGCCTTAACCAAGTCAGTTCTGTGGATTTATTTTTTTTTTGCTGACTTTCATACAATTAAAGCAGCAATGCAAATATACAACATAAGTACAACAATAATCATCAAGTCACAAACAAGCAGTTTAACACATGATAACATATTTTTGTAAGCTACTCTTAAGATCAAGATGTTAAATGTTTATGTACAGTACCTCAAAACTTGGGGATCTGTACTTTTATGTTTTAGTTTGCAAAAGTACAATCCACAGTGGGGAGGTGTCAATCAATGATTTTAAAAGCAGTTCCCGGCCATTTTGCCAGCTGCTTCCCATCCTCCACAAGGAGATTACCATGGCAAACAGTGACAGAGAAGGTCAAATATGTTCGGCAGTTAACTTGTAGAAAATGGTCTTTGCTTCCTGCGGCATTCTAATTTTTTTTTTAACTTTTCCAGAAAGAACATCCTGTAAGGTTTCTTAAATTTAACAGATGTGTTGACCTCCCATATCACGATGCATACAGTAGAAACTTGAAATTGTCAATACCATATGAACATGGCGATTGATGTGTAAAGGTGCCAGTGATCTTGCCAGTGATGTTCACCTCCAATCCAGTACCTGTTTGGCCATATCTAAGAACAGGATTCAAATAGAAATTAGTTGTTGTTTTTTAAAATATATGCCTTGTTTAGGAGATGGCTATTTCAGATAATGGCATTATGATCAAACTTGAGAGAAAGCAATTTGCAGGCTCATGTTTACTACACACATGTTTGCAAAACCTATTTGACTATTAATGTTAAATTGTATAACAATAAAGTTTGATTGTAAGTGGTATCTGATGATTCAAAAAATTCAGCTTTAACTTTTAGCAGCAATTCTATATCATTAAATTGCTGAGGAACTTTTTTCCATGAATCTTGACTAGTGTCCTATATAAATGGGGCCCATATAGTTCTGGCTAGCAATCAATAGCAAAAGCCTCCTTGTTTCTGACTTTATTTCTGAGGTGTCTCCATGGATTGATGTCTTTCTGTAGCATAATGTACTTTTGCAACATTAAAGCTTATAAAGACTACTTACTTTAAACTCACTGCCTTGTGCACTATCCATTATAAAAATACCTGGTAATAGCATAATCATTGTAACATAACTAATCTATCAGGAATAAGTTACACATACTTTATTCATGATCAAAACTTGGGTTACACTTCGATGTATGATAAATAAGTGTTAAGGATCTCACACATTCAGATATTATGCAGTAACGATAAATGCAATCAAATATAATTTGTGTTTATTCTTAGACCTCAGGGAGAGCACACAGGTGAAGTAAGTGAATCAGGATCATCTCAAGTCAAACATGGCCTTAATCCAGACAAAATCTTCATGCAGGTGCACTACCTAAAGGTAATTTTACTTACTTCAGCTTAAAGAAGTAATTAATTTAATTTGATTTTGTGTTGTTAAAAAAAGACATGAATGATATGACTATTATTTCTATTAGTTTTCATCTCATTCATAAGTAAATATTTTCACATTACCATCTGTCTTCTTGACATATCAGAGCTTTGACTTTTAACTTATTTGATTTCAATTGCATATTTAACATTATACACTCTGTATGTATCGTGTTTCCCATATATCATCTTCTAATCTTTGGTACTGTATATGTGACCATCAAAATTTGGCTTGAAATGAATCTGCATGTATTTTGACATAGTCTGGTTTTGAAACATTGTAGTTCATCAATTGTGTATCCCATTTTCAGAATTTATTTAGGAACATCAATGTGTAAATGCATTTCATGTTACTACGAATGTATTTAAAAAATGGTACAATGGATTTTCTGAATGATCATACACTGAATACTTTAAACGAAGTGAAACGAGTTCTAATGAATTAAGCTTTTCAAGTTTTAAGTTCTTTGTGTCACATAAAATACTGATATTTCATTGTTTCATTTCATATTTCATTATTTCATTCTACTTTGAGAACACCTTGTTGAGAATGATTAGTTTTTTGAGCCTTATGAGTAGTTTGTTAGATTTGCTTTACATAAAACACTATTATTGTTATTTTTGTTATAGTCTTATAAGGATTTAGGCTATGGATGGACATCATGATGTAAACTGAGCCATATACTGTATTGTATATCATAAGACATCAATGAAGATATCAAATATACAGTGTCTTATATGTAAAAGTTCCCCATGGTACTTTATCAAGGCTCAGGAAAAGGGGATCTGTTACACAATGAACACTTATTGTCAAAAGACAGAACAATCTCTTATTCAAATAGTATTCCTATTTGATGTGAATCGCTAAGCCTAAAACTCATAGGGGAAGAAATTTTCACAGAGGGTGATGAGCAAATAATACAAACCCAGTTACAATTCTAAAAATGGCTGGATCATTTTAAAGGGATGATGTACAATTTCAGTCCTGAAAGGTTGTTTTAGTACTTTTTTGGAAAGAACCACATGTTGTTTGCAATGCTAATGGTAAAAAAATTGGTAAATAAAACCACAATCTCACAGTTAACATTATTTCCATTTCTATGCAGTATTAACACTAGAATTACCAGAGCCTACAAAAAAACTCGTAATTCCGTCCCACCTTAAATTGCTTCTTAAATCCCTTCACACCTCTCGCCAGTGTCCTTTGTCCTCTAAATGTGCTGATAAAGAGAAGCTAGAAGCAGCCGGCTATTCCATCCACACACCAATTTAGAACGTGCACGAACTTCTCCCAGCTCATGCCTTGATTGATTATCTGGGAGTGAAGTGGAGTTTTAGAGTGGAAATAATAGATCGTTATTTGGAACACACGCATTTCATGTCTGTTCCGTTTCTACAGTAATCTGTGTAAACACATTGTTAAAACAGAAACGTTTTTTATATTCTAGTAGTAGATGACAAAATGTAGACATAATACGAAGAAGGCAGCTTCGCCAGCATTTGTGTGTCAGAACCCTTTGGGGTTGGGCTTCGTTAGTATGCATCGTGGTACACTGCAGAGCTATAGCGCGTCTTTATGTGAAAACAGCCGTGTCAGATGGGGTTGTATGGATTGATTCTGAACGCGACTGAGAGAATAAAAAGTGAATAAAAAAAAAAAAAACAAAGCTAACCCTTACAAGGATCATAAATTGCACCGGCTGTTACAGACTGAAATCAAATGTATGCATTTATTCTAAAATAGTAAGACTAAGAGCAAAACGGAGTGTTGCAGGATCGAACTTGCGACCTTTAGATTCCCAGTCGGGAACTGATTCTATTGCACCACGGAGGAAGTTAAAATAATCGTGTGTCAATGTCACATGTTAAGGCGGCTTTTTGTTTCTGCAGTTATATTTTTGAATAAAAGCGCAATTGTTGTGTTATATTTGTACCTTTTGTGAAAATATTTCTTTGATATTTGGACTTCAGGCTTCATACATTATATAGTTTTGAATTTAATTCTGTATCAACTGTTTATAGTATGTCGATCCTTCTCAGTCATCACATTTGGAAGAGTAACTTGACCTTTTATCATTTCATCTGTTGTTAAAGTTAAACTTATGATAGGCAATGTGTTGCATGGTGAATAGCGCATTCAAGCAGGAATATTTTTTTTAAACTTCTTTTGTCTCTAAATCCCTTCCAAATGATCCTTTGACTATTATCAGTTTGATATGTGTGAACACTCTGCAATGAATGAACTGATTTTGATTTCCCTATGTGTTCTGACTTCACATGAATTTCTGTTGCAGTTACCAAATGTAACAGCATAAATAAAATGTGAATAATTATGATTAGTGTGTACTAAATTGTTAATAATTGCATCTTGAATGGTGACACAATATATGTTTAATGATAATTTTTAATTAAATCCAGTTAACATTAAGACTCTGCACTACCTTTGTTTCATTAAAAAAACAAATTCGCCCTATACATTTGCTCAAATTTCTAGATTTTATGTATGTTAGTTTGTTTTAACAAAATGTAATTTACTTTTTTGTTCTGTTTTTTCATTTGTAAGTGGTTGTCTATGCATTAGAATCTGCTGCTGTGGTTGGTTTTAAGTTAAAATTACTCTAATTAAGTGGTCCGTGTGTCAAACATCAGATTTGACATGTTGGTGTTCCTGAAGCTGAAGTCTATCCTGGCAGCCTCAGCTTTAACATTTTGAATACTATTACTGTTTAAGTGCAAAATTATACTATAGAATGTGTTTCCTGTTGAAGAATTAATTACAGTGCATATTATTTTCTGTTTTTAGGGTTTCTTTCTTCTACGTTTTTTAGCCAGCAAAATTAAAGAAGAATTATATCTCCAGTTTTTTCGATATTTTGTGGAAAGATTTCATGGTCAGCTTATTCTGTCTCAGGTGGGCTGTTGTGTGTTTGCTTTTTAATATGGGAACTTTAGTGGTGCAAGTTTTTACATGGACATTCTACAATGGTAGTTGTTCGTATTTTTCTTAGTCTTATAATATGAGTAAAGGGGAGACAACTCAGCTTCCCTGCAGTGTACCATGTTCTTCCACTTTTCATTGCTTAACTCACTCTTACACTTAGAAGAGAGTTAGGTGCACACCTGACATCTGCTGGTTCACCCATCTCTAGCATTGTACATGGACATTACATTTTGACACACATAGCACCATTCTAGGAGGTTTTAGTGCCACCCTAGCCCAAAGATTGTTATTTTCTTCTTGCTACCGTAAATCCCATATTTTAATTTTTCTCCTATAGAAGGTGGCAGTACGCAGTCCACAAGGTCTAAGTTATGACCAAAAAATAAACCCAAATACCAGTTGATTTTTGTAGTATAGTTAGTAGCAATAAAGCTAAGATAGAAATAGAACTTTTGCCTTCTTTTTTTGACTTTGCTTCTAGTTTACAAATTAGCTTTAACATTTGGTTTTGTTTGATTGTTTGCCTGCCTGTTGACTATGTTTCTGCTTTGCCCTGCCTTTTTTACTTGTATGTGACTTTTTGAATGTTTAGAGTCTTTACAGTGATGCTAATTCTCCTGCATCTAATGCATATAAGTAGTATCTTGTTGGTATTCCTGTCTTCCATGTAGTTGTTTAGGAGAACTGCAATGGTGCCAATCAAGGCTTCACCCACTACCGGCCCTGTTTACACACAATGATTTTGGATGCATCTCACTTTTATCTGTGTGGAATATTCTTAAATATGTGTCCCATCAAGCCCTTGGCACTTATTTCTCCCATTTGATTTCCTTTTTCACAGCAGAAGTTTGTAAGAAATAATTGATGCTCCATTTCAAGTTTTAAATTGATATTGCACAATACAGGGAAAAAAATAAGCTAGAGAGCACATACACATTAATTACATTATTCATTGTAACCTATGAATCTCAGAGATTTGATTAGTAAAAACCGTTTTTATTAATATGCTATACACTAATGCCATTCCTTTTTCCACATTTAGGATTTTCTGAAAATGCTTCTGGGACATTTTCCAGAAATTGAAAGGTAGGTACAGTTAAAATGTAAGTGAACTGTATTCATATTTGTTTTGTAAAGGGCCTTGTGGTGGTGCTTTCTGTGAAAAGCAAAATTATAGAAATTAATAAAACGGTAAAAAGGACAGAAACGTCACAGCTCATTCACCCTTATATACTACTTTAAAGAAGGGTTTTCTTTAAGAAGAGAAAATTGATCTTCTTACTGTATCTGTATGCTGTGCTGAAGCTAATTCATACAAGCAGCACACAATTTGCTGCTTGTATGAATATAACAATGGCCTTCACCAAAATCCTCCTGTACAAACATTTGGTGTACTCGATAGGTTTAGTTATGCTGAATCCATTTGTGAAATTGGAATTTTTCAACTACAAACCCTTTCCATGAGATAATCGGATTCAATGAAAAATGCCATTTTCAAAAAAACTATGTTTGATTTATGGCATAAGTATCATGCTCATAATATAATTTGTTTTTATATTTTCAGTTGACAAATTGCAGGCATCCTCGTTACTAACATTAATTAAGGTGGAAACAGCCCAAAATCAAGTATTTGCTACACCCTTTTTGCCCTTTTTTTCTGTTCTTATAACTTTAAAATGGACGAGAATTTATATATAGAAGGTTTAAATGGCACATTTTTTATTGTTCAGAAGAGAGAAAATTGTTTAAATGTTTTTTTACAGAAATGTGCAAAGTCTGGTTGATCTATCTATCCATTGTCTTGAACAGTTAGCTGGTAAGCAGATAATAAATGAATAGAATTGCTTCCTTTATTGGAGAAAAAATACATGTGTCACAGTTCTCTTGGGAGTAAAAAGGTGGAAAATAACATAGACCTAGTTGAGGAGCATCTCTCCTCCTACCTAGCACTTATGTGCAACATGTCTGTAAAAATTAATTCCATATGCTTTTACTTTCTATTCTTTCTTTGAAAACCTGAGATCAGACTCTGGTGAACATGGGGAGAAGTTCCACCAGGACTTTACTCAGATGTAAAGACCTGTGGAGTGAATCTATGTTAGCAGACATCTGTTGGTCATTTCACTATGAAACACTCTCAGAGGGACCGTAAGTGGAAAAAAGTGACTATTTTCTGTTAAATTTAAACCAATTATATGTGTAATTTGTAACATATTCAAGTCTGAATGTATAATTTTCATAATATATTGCACTTTTTCTCTTATATAATGTTTTTTAATTTTAAACCTTCATCTCTCAAAAGCTACATGCGATAGAGCATTTCTGTTGCCAAGGTTTTACAGACCAGTGTAATAAACGTAAAAATGCTGAATTACAGTCCAAAAAGCCTTGAAAACATTTCAGATATGTTAGTGTTTGGGCAGTTTTCATCTCCTACATATATATCATTTTGCCACATACAGATTTAGAGCCAAATAAACAGACAGAAAATAATCTAAATTCAACCCTGCTTAGTTGCTCTTCTGACACTCATCTCTCTGCATCTGCCTCATATAAAGATATCTTTCTCTTTTTATAGTATTGTGATCCATCAAGATTTTTAAAAATCCCACTAATCTACACTCATTCCAAACAATGTATGTCTGGCAGGGAACTTCAATTTGCTCCCTAAAGTATTTTTTTTTACATTTGCAGTTTAAGCTGTCCGTGAATGTGAGATGGCTGTTCAAACTGTTCAAGCAAGATAGGAGAGTAACAAATGTCCAGTGCAGAAAAGTGCTAAAATGCCTAAGACTGTTCCCCAACTGCTTGGTGCACAACCCAAATAGTAACAAAGACCTATTATCTAAATGCACGTTTTCTTCCCACATTTGTTTAGTCTTGAAAATGCCAGTCCTGGGCAACCTGGATTAATTAAAAGAAATACTCAACTACAAACATAAAAGTTGTCTTAGGTTACAAATGAGACAAGATTATAAATTTCGAATGAGACAAGAGTACACATTATTTAATTGAGTTCATAATAATTACTTCAATTGTCTTGATGTTTAGTTATGTAAGATGTTGAACTTTTTGGAATTCCCCCTATGTTTGGCCCTCTAGACCCAAACAACCCTCATTTTTAGACAATTTTCTGACCATATTTTGTGTAGAAAATTACATCCTTCACCAACCAGCTAATCTGAGGGGATATAAGGAGACAAAGTTACTCAATTTTACAAAACTTTGAAAAAATGAAGGTGATTAATACAGACATGTTTAATGTAGTAACACAGGCATGTAATACGCAGCTTCGAGGTTGTCGTTAAAACATATGAGAAATATTTTTGATATTTGTTGCCGTTGGACCTAGTCTTCTAAGAGCCAGTCTGAGAAGGTTAAAAATGATAAGTGACAAATATAAGCATGTTGGGTATCATTTTGGACTATTTCAAAGCCAGTGATTACAAATATGATGTTATTTTTGATGCTTTACTAGGGATCTAAGCCTCTACAAACCTCTGTCAGAGGGTGAGAAATGATAGATTACTGTTACAACCAAGAACATTTTGACTTCAAACATTTAAATGGAAGCACACATTTTAGTATTTCAAATATCTGGCACAACTGTTCTTGTTTATTATGTACTTCTACCTCATAATGTAAACTGTTAACATTTTTTTTACTCTAATTTGGACTTAATGTTATTTAATTTTTGTGTGCTTTCTTAATATATTATTTTGGCTATGTCATCTAATTCCATTGATTTTGCTGTGGTGGTGGTGTCTCAGTGGCTGAGGACAGAAAGAACTACAGAAGAAAAACATGCATTAGTAAAATATTTTAATCACTTTGTTTTTATTATAATTCTTTCAGATCATTCTAGGGTTTTCAGGTTTTATGTTTTGTCATATCCTATAAACTATTCCAACTGATAAAGAAAAAAATGTATATATGAATCTCTTGTCACTCTCAGCAAAAACTATTCTACATTCAGATGTGTAACATGGTAATGGGTGCATTTTGCACTTTGAAGAGAGTAGGATGATGTTCTCTCTGCAGTGTCACATCAATGCAGCTGTCCTGGTTACAGAAATTTTGTGAAAGCTAAAGGCATTTATTTATCAATTGAAGGTTGTGGTTTATTGTGTTATTTGTGTAATATCTAGAAAGCTCTCACCTGACTCAAATGATTTGTCTTTCTTTCCAAAATAGTTTATCTCAGCTGTGAATGTTTTTCAGAAAAATGTATTTTTTTATTATTTAGATGCATTATGTGGAAGTTGTTGTCTATCCATCTTTTGTCTTTTGAAACAACTAACATTGTTAATGTGGTTATCTGTAACATTAAGTTTACATTAAATATCACTGAGTCAATCCAAGACATGCGACTAAACTTAGATTGAATTAAACGGCTATGTCTTCTACAGATAACTGCTTCTACCATCATGACTATAATACAAGCCACAGTCAGGTCTATTTAGCAAGCTCTGATACACAGACACAAATTATATTTAAATGAATAATGCATATAATAGTTTTATTATAGAAAATGTATAAGAAAAAGTGTGCAGAGACTGCAGGTGGAAAAAGACTACTTGATGAGTTTTTCAGGTATTGGTAATTTACAATAAAAGAAACATTCATCAACAAATATGTAGTTGTATTTATACTTTAAACGCTTGCTTAAAATGTCTATTTCTCTTCCAGACAAGGTCTTTCACTTGAGTCTATTAATGAAGTATGGCTTGACAGTGCAGGAATTCCTAAGGTAAAAAATGAATTACATGCTAATTAATTTTTAATTAGTTTTAATTTTATATATAATTGTTAATTTTCAAGTAGTCTTCTTAATTGAAGCCTACCTATGATAAAAAATTGGGATCTGTAATCTGATGATAATAGATTTAGGACTAAATTTGCAGAAGTGCTGGTTCAAAAATATTCATGGTTCATAATGTGATTCTTT
Organism: Polypterus bichir lapradei; assembly: GCA_026402145.1. Classification (NCBI taxonomy): domain Eukaryota; kingdom Metazoa; phylum Chordata; class Cladistia; order Polypteriformes; family Polypteridae; genus Polypterus; species Polypterus bichir. The sequence continues at coordinate 71,998,081 of JANRMT010062835.1, forward strand.
ATTAATATATATCTCCCTTAACAGTTTACTTCATGAAATTGCTTTTGAGATAATATTTTGTCTAAGAATACTATAACAGCCTGGTTAATTAATGTAATGCGAAGATTAAAATTAGAATGTAATAATGCGAAAAAAGAGATAGTTGTGCATACATACTTTCATACGAGTAAATACTGTACATGCATACTTTATTGATCCAAAGGAGAAACTGTAGTGTTATAACAGTTGACACACTGATAATGAAGATAAAAACCAATAGATTGTTAAAGAGATAAAAAATAATGCTGGAAAACAGATTAAATAAAAAGAAATCTAAGGGAATATTTTGTAAAGCTTTTTTCTCATCTTCAAGATTGATTGTTTAATTCCAAGTGTAACATGTGTTTCTCAAATAACTCAAAATATGTGTTGGTGCAATACTTACAATTATTAGTATGAAAAAAGTATGAAAAGCATACTTTTTTCTGTAAATATATTCATTATTTAAAAACACATTCTGTTTGAATTAACTTAAGACCTAACTATTGTCTGGAATATGGCTGTGGTAAATATTCCCATCCATTTATTGCAACCATTAAAGGCAGTTATCTTGTGGATAAATTATAGGAAACAATTTTCTTCTCAATGGATTCAGTAAACAAATCCATTTTTTTCCCCTTACATATATATTTTTGTACAGAAATTCTTTTTTTTCTTTTTTACTCCAGAATCTGTTTTTTTTCGGTTGCACCTTTGTATATTGTATTCAGTCAACATGAAATGTAGCTGTCTTTGTTCTGTTTATACAGTATATTTAGTGAAACGTCAAGCAAAATGACACCTTTTATTGGCCTAATTAACAAGACTACAATATGCAACCTTTCAAGGCAACTCAGACCCCTTCTTCAGGCAAGATGTAATATATAATGTAACATCTTGCCTGAAGAAGGGTCCTGAGTTGCCTCAAAAGCCTGCATATTGTAGTCTTGTTAGTTAGCCAATAAAAGGTGTCATTTTGCTTGACTTTTCTCTACATTCATAATGGCTAACACAGTACAACACCCTAGTACTACAGACATACAATATATTTAAAAACAGCTGAAGTCAGTCTGTGCAATGTTATATTAGCAACTACTGGCTTATGTCACACTTCATGATGAATTTTAAACCTTTGAACTAATATTTCTTTCCTTATATGCAGTAAAAAACAATATTAAAATGTAAATAAATATCAACATATATTACCTTCATATTTTGAGCAAACTGCTCAATCATTATACAGTCAACTTTTTCCCACTTTTTTATTTTCTTAATGGTGCAAAGAATGGATGTGGAGTTAACCTGGAGTCAATTGTACGTTATGTTCAATTAAAAAGTAAGTAAAACTGATGTCTAATTTGTTTAAAACAAATTCTTTATATATATCTACAGTATATGTTCATAGTAGCTGTTTTATCAGGCTTTGCCCTGGAAATTTCCTAAGAAAATGGGCCTCAGTTATAGTGTTGCAAGTTAATCAGATGCATCACAAGATAATATTAAGTACAGAGTACTTTTCTATGTACAATATTTGTTATTTTTTTCCCTGGGCTAACATAATTAGTCAACTGGAGCTCCTTAGTTTTGAACATGCTATATACAATTGCCCATAAATAAAACAGTTTAAACAGTTAATTAATAGGAATTATGGGAATGCTGGGTATAATACAACCTGTAAAAATGGTAGCTTCAATTTGATTTTAATTAAACACTTTAATATGCAGGAGGACTTAAATCAAAAGCAATATATGCTGAATTGTATTTTACTTTAAATTATTACATACAGCTTTAACATTTACAGGCTGCACATTTATTTGCCTAATGCAATTAACTGAACATTATAAGCGTTGTACAGAAAACATCATTTTAAAAGAAATGATCTTGTGAACTATGTACAATATCCTCATCCTCTTTGTTCTGTTTGTGGTGGACCCTATAGTGAGTCATGCAAGTGTTTAAAATGACCAAAGCATGCCATTGCTCACAGCTTGTGTTGTACTTTGGGCTTGAAGTGGGCTGGTACACTATACTGGCACATGCCTGTTTGTGCTTTGCAAACAGAAGCATAGTGGCACATTACAGTCTGACCTCAAAGGGGACCCCCAGTTCTCCACAATATTGCTTGTATTTTACCACCATGGAACCCCCTGCCCGAACTCAATTCTTTGAAGTATATGTATATAAGCTTAATCAACAATTCAATCTGGCTTGAATTGTATAGATATTATAGGGGGAGCAAGAAGACGCTGTCAGTATTGGGAGTACTGCATGTACCCAAGGAGGCAATTTGCTAGCCACGTCTTCTTTGAGCTTCGCCTAACATTCCTCTGTCCACTTCACATCTCATTTTCCATTCTGCAAGCTACCCTTTTTTTGTGGTGCTGTTCTTCACTTGTCAGCAGTCCTATTTAGGCTTAGTCAGTGGTGCGCTTCTACTTGCAGTGTTCATTTGCATGTACTGCATACCCCATTTCTACATGCAATCACTTGTCAGTGCTAAGATGAAAAAGGGCACACTACCTAAGAATAGTCCAGTCGCAACAGCATTATTGCCGACAAATAAATATTTTCTTTTTTTCAAACAACATTGGGGTATTTAGTTTTTCTGCTGTAGGGATATATTGATATATCGAAATGTCATTACTTAGATGATACCTACTGCCCTAGATGTACAGCACCATCTGGCCAAATTTCAGTTTTTTAAAATAGTGCTTTTGTTGATGAGTGAGTGAATGAGTGAGTCAGTCAGTGAATCAACTTTCAGATGTGGACAAATTTTTGGGAACCCTCCCACAAAAAAAGAAGAACCTATAATTGTCCATTAAATAACTTGAAACTGATAAAAGTAATTGGCTCCCATCATTGTTTATTCTGTATTTAACAAAAATTAAACTTTGTTTTACAGTTTTGATTCAGGAGAATATTTCAAACAATAAAAAAATTGAAAATGGCATAGATTAAACTGATGGGACCCTTAACCTAATATTTTTTTGCAAATCTTTAGAGGTAGTCATTGCAAACAAGCGATTTCTGAGACTTCTGCACCTGCCTATATATATATATATATAGAGAGAGAGAGAGAGAGAGAGAGAGAGAGAGAGAGAGAGAGAGAGAGAGAGAGAG
>JANRMT010062835.1:72001231-72163058 GCA_026402145.1 Polypterus bichir lapradei
GAGAGAGAGAGAGAGAGAGAGAGAGAGAGAGAGAGAGAGAGAGAGAGGAAAATACCTTTCTAAAGTAAACAAATGCAACCAACACACATTATTCAGTTTATAGTCAGCAAATAAAGACAAAACTGCAATGTTTTATAGGTTATCTTTTAAAACACAAACACTATATCACCTTTTAATCTTTAATAGTATCTGGTCCATAGATATGAAATTCTCTTCACAGAAATGTACAAATCCTCAGTTGCATAAGCAGTGTATTTGGTATAACTCAGTATTTGAAACCAGAAGCCCTATATATTCACTGATTTCATACAACACTTAATTTTTTTTTTACATCTTCCTGCTTCCTCCAGTCTCACACCAGTTTCTCAGATGCATCGAATTTTGTTACAGCAGCGCAGTTACCAATTTCTTTCGCCACCTCTCAACGGTTTTCAATTTAAAACCAGCTTCATATTTTCTTCTGATCAAATGCTCCATCGTAAATAAGGGATGCTCTTACAATAAAGGTGTATGAGGGTGTGAGATACAAAACAGTGCAAACGTCGCTTCGGGATAGTTCGGGTATTACCATGTGGTCACATAGGCACAATACATAGAAAAAAAGGCAGTGTGCTGCATGGTTACTTACTCAGGTGGGTGTTAGCATATCATAATCTCTTGGACCAATAGCGTGAGTTTTCCATATTCGACTTATACAACCGACATTATAAAATAACAGAAATTATACTGTAAAATCAAGCCCCGACTTATCCAAAGGAGAACATATATGATAAGTATCACAGAATAAAGAATATTACTACTATTATAACTGAAATGGCATTTAAAAATGGGTTGATATAATAACAGTAAAGACACAGAGATGTTAAAAGTCATATACAAAGAGGCAGAGAGATACAGCAAAATAAAAGGCTACATGAATAACTGAAAATTACAAAATACTTAATGTGCTGCTTTTCCCCTGTCCTGAGTTTGGTCCTGCCCTGCACCCTATGCTAGCTGGGATAGGCTCCAACAGACCCCTGCAGCCGTGTTCAGGACTAAGCAGGGTAGAAAATGACTGACTGTATGTGCTGGTTTTCATATTTAAGAATTGGAGTAGGCTTCCTGATCAAACAAACAAGCCTTCAATAAATCCAGCTCTATTTTCAGTACTAGCAGCCAGGCGTATACTGTAGAAAGTAAGATATGAATTAGGTAAACGACTTACAAATCATTCTGTCTTAGCCTAGAAGAGCAACACTATACCTTCTATTTGTTGGAGTGTGCTACTTGGTGCTGTTCTGTATTCTCCTTCTGTATTTTAATAAAAAAAATTAAGAAGAAAAGGTTTGCTGGCTGCTGGTGATTGGAACGAGCTCTGAATGGTCAAGGGCCCCCTTATTACCCTTAGCTGCAGCCCTGGATAATACACAAATGTAATAGCTTCAGTTATTTGTTTTCCCAATCAATAATCACAAGACACTGTGGTGTTCCAGGACGTGCCTGTCCATATGAAGGAGAAATTAAATTACCATCATACCATAAAAAATATCTGAACCATGTGTGAGTAACACCAGTAAAAAAACAAAATCATTGATTTTTCTAAAGATTAAATACCAGAACATTCTTTAAATTTTGACAAAAGTTTCTATCCCAAAAGATAAAGTATTTCAATTTCATTATATACAAAAATAAATAACCATAGCACCAATAATGCATGAAAAAGGACATATCTTACATTTTGTTTATTTTCATGCCCCTGCCTGTGTAGGTGGCTGAGTAGGCGCTGGAGAATGTGAACCTAATCCAGCATTGATCATGCAGTCAGTAAACTTGTATTGTTCTCTGGATACCACACATAGCTCTTTCACAGCTAACATAACTTTAGTCATTCCCAACATAACACAGCTTTTGTACTCAACACTGGGGAAGACTAGGAAAATGAGGATATTATCACACATATAGCACAGAAGTCAGAAACAGATGAAAATATACCTTAATGTGATAGATTTAGTCTGCATTTCCTTAGCAAAAGTATATTTGCAGTAAAGCTTAACAGTGGTTATGGATAATGTTGTGATTATGTCGTTGCAATTGATTATAGGTAAAAATAACTTTCATACTTCTAAAAATTATTCATATGGATGCTTATTTTTCTTGGTGTTTTTTCAATCTGATTCGGAATTACAGAAAGGTGAAATAGCTTTATATGAAATCCACCTGTCTGTCTGCTTTCCATTACAATGTTATGTGAGACTCAGTCAACAGAAATCATTTCATCACAAGGCACACTTACTCACACTCCAGCTTTCACTCCTAACAGTTCAGAGACACCAATCAATGTTACATAGCTACGTTTGGGATGTGGTGGAAAAAAGTGAATGCCCATAGAAAATCTGAAATGATGTTAAAATAAAGAACAATGAAAGACAAACTTTTTTTCCTTTTGATCCTAACACAATAATTTGTATTACTTTGAATTTGTTTAAAATTTTGGTTTTCAAGGTTACAAATCTTTTATCATTAGCAACATAATTTTAGAATGTTTTTCAATTTTATCATCTACTAATATATTTAAAAAGATTCCACTGACTTTCATGGATTTTGAAGAGATGTACATGTATCTTTCATATGTTACACTAAGTTAAACTCATTTTGGGAAATAAACCAGTGACCACAACATGTTTTGATAAAATTAAATAAATTGTAAGTAAAAGTTACTTCTGAAAACTTAATTACTATTAATTTAATAATAATAGCAAATAATTATTATTTTAACTTTAGCCCAATGTAAAATGTCTACTCATGATAGCTGAAAATAAGTCATTATTTTTCATTATAGCAAAGGGTACTACAGTTGAGCAGATATTTTTTTTATTATGAGGCTTTTAAATGATTAAATAGATTTTTGGAACTGGAATAAGTCACGATAAAACAGAAAATCTGACAACTCTATAACCAAGTGAATGATATTTTGGAACAATTTGGACATCACTTAACCAAACAAGCTCTTTTAGATTGACCACTTTTCTATTCTTTTTTAAGGTTTATTTTGTTCTTATTGGTCATTAAACCATATGTGTGTTAAGCCTTGTAATTGTCACTCAGAGATTGTCAATTTTATTGTTATATTAAACATATCCAGGATATTTTATTTCCAATTAAAGAAGACAATGCTGTCAGGGTACATTTAAATAAGGTGCTGTTATCCAAAGGAATACCATTAATATTAATAAAATGAGTAATGTTTAATATAACACAATATGACAGAAATAGATGAATACAACTCTGAGAAGATGCTGTCCTGTAATTTTTTCAACATTTTTCACAGGGTGCTTGCATGGCCTTATGATAGTTGACTTAGTCTGGTAATATTCACCTGAAGATGTTGCCTTTCCTTAAGATGGCCACCAGGAGGCAGCTGAAGCAATAGTGGAGATTTGTTTTCATCAGACTATATAATGCTGTTCAAACTTTGAACACAGGAATTACAGTATTTTTGCCTTATTTGCAAGTGTGTGCATATATGTACTGTTTCTTGCTTACATAGAGTATGTTCATCACTTAACATTCTTTTTTGTGCACCACATGAAGCATTGTTGTAATTATGGAGTTTCATACTGTATCCAAGCACACCTGCATCCATGTTGAGATGCTCTTTCCTTGACATCAGTATCTGTTTGGAGAAACCTAAGCACCTTGATCCCTTCATGACATACTTGAACTTATTCCTATAAATTGACCAATTCCTGCCCAGAAAAATAGCTTTATTTGATTTTCTATTTCATGAATCTTTATTAATTACTTGTTTTGTCCAGGCGGCACGGTGGCGCAGTGGTAGTGCTGCTACCTCACAGTTAGGAGACCCGGTTTCGCTTCCTGGGTCCTCTCTGCATGGAGTTTGCATGTTTTCCCCGTGTCTGCATAGGTTTCCTCCCACAGTCCAAATACATGCAAGTTAGGTGCATTGTTGATCCAAAATTGTCCCTAGTGTGTGTGCTTGGTCTGTGGGTGTGTGTATGCATGTGCCCTGCGGTGGGCTGGCACCCTGCCCAGGATTTGTTCCTGCCTTGCACCCTGTGTTGGCTGGGATTGGCTCCAGTAGAACCCCGTGATCCTTTGTTAGGATATAGCAGGTTAGAAAATGACTGACTGACTGACTTGTTTTGTCCTTTAGTTTTATTATTTTCAAATATTTATATATGACCAGGCCTGTTTATGTGTGAGTCAACTTAACAGTAAAAATGTTGCCTAAAAATATCTTTTTTTATGGGGATGTTGCTCAAACTATAAAAAAAGCAATAATGATATTAAGTACAAATTAGTTTGAAGACTTGTCAATTCTTATATGAAACCAACGTTAAAGGGACAACGAATACTGAGGGAGCAGCAAAACAATAAAAAAATAAATAAAAAGACAATCTTCAGAATGCGGACAACACTTAATGTGAATAAGTGCTGAGTGCTACTCATAGACAAAAGGAAGGTTAATTATACAGTATGTAGCATACAAATTGGGTAACATTGTTCTAAATGAAGCAGTCTCTGCAAAGTTTACTTCTTATCATCTATGCAATGTTCAAAAGCAATAAATAAGCAGATAAAATGTTGGGTTATATTTTAAGAACTGTTGAATCTAAATAAAGGTGAAATTATACTCTGATTCTATAATGTGTTAGTGAGACCAAATCTGTTTTTCTTTATTTTAAATAAATGCTATGAAGAACATTACAACTTTTACACAAATAAAGAGTTTATATTTATATCTGAACACTGCCGTTTATATTACAGTTTACAATAAGACATATTTTAAATCTCAAATCGATGCAAGTGTTTTAGAAACAAAACTCATACCGACAAGCAAGCAAAATAAAGACATTCTTTTCACTGTGGCTTTGCCATTTTTTAAACAAACTTTAGAGCATTTATAAAGAAAACCACATGTTCTTCTCCATCTGCTATTGTTTGCTCAAGAAGGGAGCAGTTTCCTGTGCAATTTTTGAAAGGCTGTGAAATGTACTTTATTTGTCCTGAAGGGATACCTGTTTGGAGAGCGATTATTGCCACTCTTGGGTCCTGGGAGACTGGATCCTCTATTATTTTATGCTTTCCTTTTTTTTTCTTACTTCAGTGCCTTGGATGTGAACAAGTAACAGTGCCCTTTTTCCTGAAATTTTGATTAAATTATTTGAATCACATCTTGATGTATTCCCTCAAGAATCGCTTTGCCAAAAACTTACTGCTGGAAAAAAAAAAACTACATTGTATTTATTTTGAGCAGAGTTTCTTGATTATTGATTAAGGTATTCAAAACCCAAAACTAATTCTACCAATTGTTGGGTTAAATTTACTAAGAAGACAATAACATTTTCAAACCTGGAACCACCTGTGGGAATACATTGGTGTCTTTGTTATCCTTGATATACCACTCATGCAAAAGTACAAAAAAATCTGAGTAAAATTATTATGAAAAATACACAACAAAACCCATAATGATCCAGGAAAATAATTTTCCTGAGAGCTGTATACAGTGTCACAAAACTCACACACAGTCATAGAAAGGTTTGGGGCAGCCACCCGTATAATTGGTTTCCTGGCTGCAAAAGTCGTTTTTAAATGAGTACTGCACTGATGTGCACACAACCGAGTCCAAGACAGAACTGAGGGACTAGGGAAAAGGTGTAGGTTTTTAAAGGGGAAGACAGGAAGTGAGATCATATGGATCGGGCTCATGGTCTTCAGCTATTGGTTTGAGTCTGGAAGTGACATCACAGGGGCCGGGGCCGGCAAGGTCTTCTTCCATAGGCTCGGTCCTGGAAGTGACGTCAAGAGAGCCAGGTGGAATCTCCCAAGAATGGTCTACAGGAAAGGGAGAAAAAGAGTCAGTACACTCTGCCACATCCTGGCATGCTTCGGAACTGCCCTTACTCAAGCCCTTTAGCTGCCTCCCATGCGCACGTGTGTGACAACAGGAAGATTTTAGCAAGCATCCCATAATAATTAATTATATGTTGATACACTTTTTCTATGAATAGGTTCTGTACCTTTGTGTGGTTTGCACTATGAAGTACTCTGTCAGTCTCATTGTATAGGTGGTAAATGTATAAATTCATGTAATCTTAATCTTTGCCTTGCATAGAACACAGCACAATATGGAATTTGAGCCTTGATTTAATCTGCAATTTGAGTGTAATCTGTATAAAATTTAGATCCCTAATATTCATTTGGATTTTTTTCTGGAGACTCCACTTTCAACCTGTATTCAGAATACCTTTAGGTCAATATTCTTCATGCTTAGGGTCTAATCTTGTAGTGGAAAAGTGGCCTTAGAAAATTGCATGGATCGATACTGAAAGACTTATATGACACGTGTTTGGAGGGCAGTTTCTTATGTTCACCTTAATTCAGGGAACATTAGAAGAAATTTGACAAGAACAAGCCGTTCAGTCCAACAAATATCTCCAATCCTATTCAACGAATTGCTCCTAAATAACATCAAGTCAAGTTTTGAATGTCACTAAAGTTTTTCTGTCTACTATACTACTTGGTTACTTATTGGTTCCCTGTGTGAGGAGAAACTTCCTAATCGTTGTGTGAAGCTTCTAAGTGTGCCCAAAGTCCTCTTAAAGTAACAACCAGGATCCACCGTACTACTTCTTTTCATAATTTAAAATATTTTAATCATGTCACCTCATAATCTCCATTTGCTAAAACGGTAAAAGTTAAATTCCTTTAATCTCTCCTCATACCTCATACCCTGCAGTCTTGGAATAAGCCTAGTTGCATTTCTCTGGATTATTTCTAGCACTGCTATGTCTCTTTTGTAGCCCGCCAACCAAAACTGCACGCAGCACTTGAGGTGAGGTCTAACCAATGCTTTATAAAGCTTGGCCTCCTCCTTGGACGTATACACATTGTGCTATATAACCTTACATTCTGTTAGTTACATTTGTAATGGGTTCTGAACACTGTCTGGAAGTTGATAGTGATGAGTCCACTATGACTCCTAAATCCTTCTTATAAGGTTTAGTTTTAGATCTCCCATTGTGTATCCAAATCTAACAATTTTACTTCCTGTGTGTAATACCTTATAATTATATTTGCTAGTATATGCCACAAATCTGTCCAAGCTTGTATGCTATCCAAGTTCCTCTGTAATGATTCAGTGAATTCTAGATATTTGCCAATCCGTCTAGCTTGTTATCATAAGCAGTGTAAAAGGTGCTATATAGGCTCCTGACCTGGAATAGACTCACACCCGGAGGCACATATAAAAACAAAAGAACTTTTTATTTTATTCACCTGTGGGTCATGTCTTCCCCGTGACCCCCACAGGCACAACACAGTCCCCAGTACACAAATAAAGCACGCAAAACACACTCTTCTCTGGCACCACCACTCCTCCTCCAAGCTTTGACCTCCTCCTCCCAACTCTGGCCATTGAGTGGTGGCTGCTGGCCCCTTTTATAGTTCACCCGGAAGTGCTCCAGGTGGTTGACTGCCAAGTTCTGGCTACACTTCTGGGTGTGGCGAATATACAGCCCATACGGGCTCAGGAGTCCCAGCTGCAGCACCCCCTGGCGGGACCCAACAGGGCACTACCCAACTCCAATTCCCATGGAGCCCTGTGGGAAACTGAGCCACCGCTCCAACCCAGGGGGACAGCCATCTAGTGTCCAGGGGGAGGTATTGCACAGTCCATGGCTGCTCCCCATGAATTTAATGCGCAGGAGCGTCCCGGCCGGGCATGGACCCCGGCCATCTGCCACAGCAGCTTGTTGTTTATATTCTTATCCAGATAATTTATATATAGGATTGGGTAAAAGTAGTTTTACATTTGTTCATATGGAAAAAGACATGCAGGTTATGATTATTGCAATAGCTTTATTAACTCAAAAGAAAGTCAAAGTGCAATTAGGTACAATCTTATAAGTGCTCAAATTACTGGCCTTCATTATTTACACATACTTGTAGCCTAATGGCTAAGTAAGGATATGAAGTAATAATAAGAAGAATAAGAAGACAAATAATACTAATAAATAATACAATTAATTAATAAATAAAAATACAAGAGTAAACTCTGTGTTTTGCATACTCACAACTTTAAGCCTGTTTATTAAAAATTAGTAGCGGCCATAGCACTGACCCCAGTGAGACACCACTCTTAACATAATCCAATTCTGGTAAGGTTCCTCACACCATAACCGTCTGCTTCCTGTGTTTTAGTCATTTCTGATTCACAGCCTCTCATGTGGGTCATTATCAAATGATTTTTGAAAATCAAGATTTAATATGCACCACTCAGAATATACTGTATTTGTTGCTTCCTCCTAGAATTCCAGCATATTAGTAAAACATGTCATCCCTAATCTAAACAGTATTTCCTCTCCCTGTAATGGCTGGACCTGTGCAAAATAATCATTCTACAGTACATATAATGTCTTTCACTCCATTTACACAGGTCAGGATTGTAGTTGCAATATGCTTAGCTGGAACAGCTTACATAGCCATGCTATGTAATAAAACTTTTTCCTGCTCCTCCACCTCTCATAAGTACATGCCAAAAACATTTATGCTTGGTTCCTCCAGTTCTGGTGTTGCTTCTGTTCATACTTAATGATCTCAGGGAGTAAGCCTAGCGATTCTGGACAGGAACTATATTTTGGCTACTTGTTTCCACAGTCTCATTCTTTAGGTCATGTAGCAATGCGGGTTGGCTCCATGCTGTCACTATTCTTTGGGAGCCTCTTGAACCCGCCGCCATTGATACTGTAACCTAGATAAGCCAGGCAGATGAGAACACAAACATCCAGACAAGGGGTAGGTGCATAAAGTGCTCAGTGCTTTTATTTAAAACCCATCACAAACCAAACAGTGCTCAAAAGTGCAATGCAACCAAGTCTTCCTTAAATAATCTGTAAAAGTGAAAATGAATGCGGAGGTTAAAATCCAAGGAGAGACGTCAACCAACAGGTGCAGACAACCTTCTTAACCACATGGCGTTCCACAGGACACCGCTGAGCCTCCACTCCTTTGTACTCCCGCTGCCATTCCCCAGCCTTATAGAGAAGTCCCTCTGGAGTAATCGTGTTGCTCCTGCTCCCATGCTCAAAAGGAACAATCCTCAGACCCTTCTTGAGTGCCTGCTACATGCTCTATCTCCAGGGCTTCATTCCTGTCCACCTACTTCCTCCTTGTCACACCAGCTCGCTTCTGCCCTTCTCTCCATCCTTTAACTTCCATGCCTCTTTTCCCTTCTTTCTGTTCCTTGTCTTTCCTCTTTGCCGTACAGCCTTCTCTTTATCTGTCTGTTTGATTTGGTGCAGGTGGAAAATGCTGCTTCACCTGAGGCACAATTAAGGCGCCCGACCAATCCGTCTGCGTGTGCAGCGTGATCGCCAGGTACCCCAAGTAACTGCTGAATGAAACACGCTTCTGCACACTCGCACCCGTTTCCAAGCTTGCAAGCTACCCAGCACACGATTATTTATTTAAAAAGTCACTCTGTGCCACAGACCACTTATCACAGGTCACTACGTAAGTCTCATAACCATAGGTGAATATATGAATATGGATATGTAGACTGGCTAGTTAACTGAATGCTTTGTCCAAGAACTTAGCTCCTGTGTCGTTATTACTGTCCAGTTCAACAATTTGCCACTGCTCCAGTTTATTAAGTTAGCTCACGATCAACACAAACCTTACTCAGAAAGAACACCACAAGGTTTATGAACTCCTGTACTTGGGAAATCTACTCAACACTTACAAAAAGCAAACAAAAGCTCGTTGATTTTGGGAGGAGATGATGACCTCAGGGTTGGAGGTGTTAATTCCTATTCCATCAGCATTAGATCAGGCATTCCTCCCAGCTCATGCACCTCCAGCACCTGAGGCTTAAACCCTGGTCTCCTTGTTATGAGGCAGCAGTGCTAACACTATGCCATACAAGTCTATTATCAAGGTGGAAATAACACGGTTTGAAAGAAAGGAGGCTTTATTCCTTAATAACTGCTCCTTATAATAGAACACCCTTGAAAGGGCCATGTTAAAATTCCATTACACTTTATACGTGTAAGAAAGAATGTTTAGCTTAAGATAACCAACTTTTATACTTTACACAGTGGGAAGAAACAATATTTAACAAACAAATATGAGTGATTCCTGGCAGGAGAGCAGCAGTTTGATTATATGTACACTATTAATTTTGTGGAACATAGTGATAAATAAAGTGGGAGTGGTGACAGTTTCTTACTTTTACATTTACTTTCATTATCCAAGGTGACTTACAACATTTATAGTTTCTTACAAGAACTCCTGTTTTTAATTATTCATTACTCAAATGAAACAAAATGCTTATTACAGTCTTTATTGCAAATGCATAGTTTGTTAATCTTATTGTTCAAATAAAACTCTTTAGATGGGCTACAAACAAATATCTAGAAGCCTCTAGGTTCACAAAGATATGATGACCAGAGTTAAAGAAACAATCAAATAACCAGGGATGAGCAGTCATTTTGAAATGAAGGAAACTCAGGCAACATTTCAATTCTCTGGATTTGGGTGTGTGTTTTTGTGCAACCTCTTTTGCAAAATCAGGAAAGATGAACACATTCCTGCCTTGAAATTTTAGCTGACCTGTCTGTTTGGCTTGGTGGAGGATCTCTCTCCTCTTTATCTTTGAAACAATGTACTGGAACAATAAATGAAAGAACTCACTCCTCATCTCGCCTGGCCTGGGATGATGTGTGCACTCTGATCAGCAAAGGTGTTTCCTGCAGGCAACTTTTCACCAGCAACAACCGAGTAATAAATTCACTGGAAAGTGTAGACTTTGATTCTGTTGAGCAGTTGTCTGCAGTCTTTTCTACTTTTTTAAGTCCTTCAATGTGCCTTTGGGTGTGGGCAGAAAAGGGATGGATACAGTTTTACTTAAATCACAGTTAACTCCTCTTGTATGTGTAGTAGTCACTTCTTGACCCCTAAAGACACAACTTTCATGAGAGCTGCAATATCTACTGAGGTTAGATCTCTGTAATGGTTGTGTACACGACATATAAAGTTGTTGATTTCTATTATCCAGCAGAGGAGTTATAAGGAATCACAGTCCCTCAATGTTACTTTAAGCTGATCTCATTGTTTATGTGTCTGGGCAACACATATTACTTAGAAGAATAAGTAAAGAATTTGAGGCATTTAAGCTATGACAAAGAATACAAATATTTATAATTAACCCTTTTGCGAAGAGTTTGCTCCTTCAATTGTATCCAAATGCTGATTAGCATGATATAGTGCAAACACAGGTGCAAGCAACATTGCCGAAGGGTAGAAATAACTCCACTGCCATTTTGGTTTTTCTGCTTGTCTAAAAGGTTTCCTTACAGATGAACAGACAGGTGACTGAGGCACTGAAGTAATTGCTTCTGCTTTAGCATGCAGCGTTGTCAGCAACTGCATGTAATTAAAGGAAACAAATTCCATAGAAAAGAATTAATTAAAATAAAATGAAAAAGGAAACTTGTTCAAACGTTTCTTAAAAAAATATTTCAGAATTTCTTGGAATAAAAGTATAAACAATGAGATGAATTGAAAGTAAGAAAGATACAGTGATTATGAAATTGGTTGGAATAAAACTGCATAGCCACAAGGGTCACTCAGAACTGAAGTTGAGAACCACTGTTTTAAATAATTCTAAAGAAAGAAGGCCCTCATAAAGCTACAGGCTTAAAATGTGTACTTAGTGCAGTGTCAACAGTTAGCCTAAAACCTTTATGTATAGTATGTGCTATAATTACACATGCTGTTTCAGCTAAAGAATTAATAATTCAATTAACTTTTTTTAATCCTAGATTTCCTATATTTGTGCAGTATACTGAAGCATGTTACATTCAAATGTAAAGGCATATTTGTGCATATTGTGTTATGTTTCACCGTAATTTCTGGTAGTACAACGGTAGCACTGTTAGGCCAGGTTTATACTTCACGCAATGCGACGCATGCTCCAGCGGACGCTACTGCTAGGCAAGCGTTTTACTGTTTATACATGCGCACGTACTTTATGTAAATCTGGAAGTTTCCACCAGGTGGCAGTGCGAGATATCATCACGGTGAGAAAATGTTCGGCTTCACTGTATTGTGAATTGCCTGAAATATCCATTAAATTCCAAGGACACCTTGCCACAATATCCCTGAAAACGATGTTTAATGATTACAGCCATCAATCCACGGATTCGCCCTTTCCAGCAAGCACCAGGCGTGAGAAAGAAACAAAATCCCTGGATGGGGCATCAGCTTATCGCAAGGTGAACACAAGCATACACATGCACTACTGTCATTTTATCTTCACCAAATTCCCAAAACTTCATGTCTTTGGAAGGGAACCGGAGCACACTGTGGAAACCCACCAGGAAAACATGCAAAATGGAACCACTCTACCACCACAACATGTGTAATTATTATCAGTATTCATCATTTAAATGAAGTTAATGAATTATCTGTAAAATGTAACATAAATATTTAAATTATTAATAGTTTATAGGTTTACAGGGAAAAGAAGATTGTGACAAGCTATTTAAGTATAAATTAAAATCCATTAACATGTGAACATTTTAAAGGGTCTGAATAATTTTGCAAGGCAGTGTTCAATTAAATCATATAGTTTTTTATTTACTTTGTTCATTCTGTAACATACTTTGGTGTTCAGTGCTCAGTCTTGTCACTGCCTGTGTGAAATTTTAATATTCTTACTGATTATAGGAGTTTTCTTATTGCATTACAAAGATGCAAATGGCTTTTAATCACCCATCCTTTCATTTTATGAATCCTCTTTTCAGAGATGCAGGAATACTGGCCATAAGGTGGGAACCAATGCTGGATAAGACACTCCTCTATAGCAGTGTTTTATGAACCTCCAACACAGGGTCCATTTGTAATCATCAGTTAAATAAATACTGTACGAATAACTTTAGCATTGATGAAATGGGCCAATATGACTGTGTGTGAGTGTGTGTATAAAAGAGTACACTGCCGTGGACTTGTGTCACATGTAGACCATCTTAAGACCATTTCCTTTCTTTTTTTCCAGTCCTGCCCAAGTAGGGTTTGGCTGTCACAACCTTGTAATAGAAAAAGAAGGCATATAACATTGATGGATGGTTAGACAGTCCTTATATTAAGGAAATTATCATTAGTTAATGATCCAAATTGCATGATTGCACAGCCTTTAGCATTGACTCTTAACAGCTCTTGGGCCTGGGTTATATCCAAGCTAAAGTTCTATGTGTTTCCCCTGGAGTCAGTTGTTTTTTTTTGAAATTCTAATGACATGCTGTTACATTCACCACTAACTGTGAACTGTAAAAGTGAACTCTTCAGTTTGTAAGGGTGTATGGAGGTTGTGTCCAGCACATACTTGCCTTTCAAGGTTCTGTGGTTATTACTGTTGAGATGGGCCCCAATGGTACCGATGAAGAAAAAGCAAGTATGGTAATTGACTGCTAGATGAATCACATGCCCCACAATCTACTTTGCTAGAAAGCTATTTAAAGGAACCCCTTATTCTTCTGCTTAAATAATATGGTGATCACTCACACGCTTAAGCTTTTATGATTTCTTAAACAAAAATCAAACATATAATCAAACCAAAATTCTGTTTTTATATTTTATTTGTTTAAATTGATATCAAGTTGTAATATTTGGGACCTTATGGCACCTTTTCTAATGAGATGCAGTGCACTGCTGTGCTCTGCTGAATGACTTCTCTTCAGGTTGCAAGCCCTTCTTTGCACTTCCTGTGTGTATCATCACAGCAAACCCCTCCCCTCCCTGCCTGACCTGGGAGTGGAAAATGCAAAGAACAGTGTTTGATTACAATGAGGTCTCTGCTTTCATACTTGTGCATGTCTGAGTCAGGGAAAGGATTCAACAACTGGATCAAGTGTAAGTAATCATACAAGAGGAAAACAACAGTGGATGACAGCAATCGCTTAAAAGAACAAATTTAAATCTGAGGCACCCTTTCTATTTGTACATTGTTAAGATTTTATAGCAATACATTTTTTATCCTGCATTGTCTGCCTTAACAAGCAGGTTATGGAAAGATTTTTCCAGTTGGTTAATGTGCTACAAATGTTTCCTTACGTTTTTTTCTCCAGCCTTTGTTAGAAGAATGCAACATTTGGCTGAAAAATCAGTTGGTTCAAGAAGTGAAGCAAGAGGTAAGTAGAGGTGGGGGTGCTGATGTTTGAGTGTTTGTGAGTGCCCTTTTTTCTACTTATTTTATAAAACAGTGACTGAATAATGCAGTATTGTAGATGTTATGTTTTGGGATGACTGTTATGTGACATATTTTCTTTGTAATTTTCATGTAATGGTCTTTTATAATTCAGTTTTAAAGGTCAGTTAGGCACGCAGATCGCATAGCTAACATTTCAGTGCCTTAATGTTAAATGGCCTGATTACATGCCCTTCTTAAAAATGCCAACTAAAAGCAAAAACGCTGCATCAGCCTGAAATACTATCTGATCTCTCACAAAAATGAGTAAGTGGATTTCCCCCACAACTTTCAGCTTTGGCCTTGGGATAAGTATTTATTTCCAGTGAAGCAATGGAAAGTGTGTCTGAAGTCTGTTTATAGTCTCTTACTCACACTGTACAGCACTTGTGTCGTCTAGTTTCTGACTGCTCATTTGAACTACAGCTTCCAAAATGGATTCATTTCAATCAAAGGAAAAGAAGAGGAACCAAACGGAAAAAGACAACAGAGGGAGAGGGAGAGATCTTCAGAGAGGTATGAGTAACTTAAAGTGAACTGTGCTGTTTTCCTGACACTTTTCCTTTCTTCAGAATGTGACCTTTTTCATGCTTGTAGATAGCAATTAAAAATAATGTACGGTAGCTTTTTCCATTTATTCAATTTCAGTGTCTTTTAAATTGACCCATCAGTGCCTGTTTAGATTAATAAAAAGGTATAAAAGTAGTCAGTGCAAGAATTCCCTTGTGGGCTACATTTTTATGATTGCAACTTACCAATCCTGTTATTTTCTTTTTTTTCCTTTACTACAAAAGCTGGATTGTGTAAATCTTTGTCCAAGTGTTCTGTGTTTGATTATTATGCGTGGTTTAATAGATCATTCTTATTTAAAGAATCACAATTATACTTTTGTGTTATAGAATCAAACATTAATATGTTTTACATGGCATTATTCTGTGGAAAATATGTACAGTTGTTTGAGTTAATTGTAGTATTGTTAGTGGTGTCTAAAGAACTGTTTTAAGGCTTCTAATACAAGTACTGTTTGGCTAAAATTATATCTGATACTTGTTTTTTTTTTTTTTTTTTTTTTTACAAATTATGCATAGGTAACAACATAACATTTTTACAGCTTATGGTGTAACGCATTACATTACGCAAATGATGCCCTCTGGCAGGAAATTTGAATTGGCATTCTTGTTAATGCTCAGTGTTCCTCTACTGTATTTATGAGACTTTTGTAAACATTTTAAATCTGTGATGAAGTTCGGATTGTTTATGTGCTGCAGCACTTTGGTGGAATACAAATGTACAACTGAAGCAGGTTAGCAATGCAGGGATTTCTAAATGGCCCCAAGCTGGCATAGTGTCCTTTTTTTCTGTTGAAATGATGATTGCATGACAGGTAATTGCTGAGGTTGAACACCAGCAGCCATCCCCTCCTGTGCAGCTCATGGATTAAGGTCACCTTAATGCAAAACACAGCATTTATGCTAGGAAGAGTGTTAAATTGCTTCACTTTTTAGGTTATGCTAGTTATACTTCTGTGGTAATTTGCTTGATTTTCTAGAGGTATACCAAATGTAACAGTATTAAAGAATGAACATACATGTTAATAAGTTTGCCTTATATTATTTCATGTTAATTTGAAACACATGGATGACACAGGAAGTTTTTTTTATTGAGATAATTACATACAGTGTATTCTGTTACATGATTTCAAAGGTTGTTTAATCAGATAACATGCCATTGTACGACAGGAAATTGTGTTTTATAGTGTGTGCTGAAACAAAATGAAGGGTAGTAGCTGTTAGACACCAGGTCACTTGTAGAAAATATCATTATTCCTGAAATTTACAACTATAAAATTAACATTTTTATTGGGGAAAATCTGAGTAAAGGCCACAAATGTCATGCGCATCACCTTTCAGAATGTTTGCTTCTTTTTTTGAACAATGCATAAAGTTATACACTGACATATTTTTCTTTTTCAAATGTAAAAAAAAAAGATGTAATTTAATAATGCTAATACAATCCTACCCTGGTATCTGGAAAGCAAAAAAAGAATAAATTGGGTTACAGAGATGCACAATGGCTCTACACACCAAGTGATTTGCAACCCCTGTGTTCTAGAAATTCTTCCCTCTGAGAGTTCACTAGAGCTCATGTTACCAACTGTTAAGAAAAACAACATCAATTTAATTAAAAATGGGATTGCCTGCTTTTGCAGCTTAGGAAGCAATCCAGCTGTGTGTTTCTCAATACACTTTTGTGTAACATTGCAGGTTTAACAGTACAGTATATGGTGCTGTGCTGCAACATGAAATCTATTGTTATTTCCATAAAATGTTTTGAGGAAAATAATATATAATGCAGTTCAAGCAAATTAATCCTCTTTTGACAAGCTGCGACAGGCACCTGACCAAACAGCATATTAGAAAAAAAGATAACTAATAATGCAGGCATCATCTTAAATTTCTTATTACTTTCATATAATAAATTAAACCTGTAAATATAGGGTAATCATGATTTGACTTAGTTGCTTTTCGTTTTGTTTTTTTTAACATATTTCTAATTAATTGGGCACAGTATATATCATTCGTTATGTCGTTGACCTTTCCTTGGTTGGGAGCATGAACTGATTTTACAGCGCATTGCCGACCCACCACACGACGAACCACCCGGATCGGGACCCGAGTGCAGGCATGTCCTAAGACCTGTTTAATACAATAATAATAAAAGCATATTTTAGTCAATTTCAAGGTATTTGTTTGGTTACATTAGCAACGTTTCATAGAAATACAGTCAAAATGTTGTTGAATCATTCTTCTCATCTTATAGTTCTGTCCCCACTGTAGGTGGCCCAGTAAGTTGGCATGGCAGTAAATGACTTGGATTCAAGACAATTTTCTAACTCAAAGTGGTCCAATTCTTTATATGAACACCAAGAATAAAAAATACATTCATGCATTTGAGACAGCACAAAGGGCACATTTTGCATTTATTTTTTTAAGACTATTATATTGTTCTTGTGTATTTTATGTAATTCTCATAATATATAGTGCTGGACCTCATATTGTGCTTGAGTTAATTCTATTTATATTTTTAACACTGATGACAGCGGCAGCATGAAAACACATGTGTTTTCCTCGGTTGTTTTTGTAATATTTATATATGCAATAATGATAATATTGATCCCGCTTTGACTCAGGTTACATGTAAGCATAACAAATATTTAAAAATCATTGCTAAGTATTTGTCACATAACTCTCAGATGCCACACAAAACCTTTTGTGAGAAAAACATTTAAGGATCATCTTGTGTTTTATTGCAAGTAGCATGTTTAATGTGTGTCATTGTGTCTGTGTTATTCTGTGTCTATCTGTGTTGCATTTTCCTTCCAAACTAGTTACAAATTGTCTTTTATATCATTACCTGAATTACCAAGAACAGCAGCACAATCAAAAACACTCAGTACCAAGAAGAATAAAAGCTTTTCTTCCATTTGTTTTCCTTGACAAACATAAATCTGCATTATTTATGAATTATTCTTTGAATGTTTGTTCACAAATCCACAAAGAAGACATGGAGCAAACTACTGTGGTTGTTGCTATTATTTGTCTTTTTATTTACTATTTATTCTCATGTTTAGGAATTTCAGTTTTTTCTATGCAATATTGTATACTAAGCACAACTTCATTCATTTCTTCTACCTTGTTTAATATTGTCCTGTATTCCTTCTTGTTATGGATTAAAGCTTCAAAGTTAAGTTGAACAATTTTGTTGAGCCAAACATTTGTGGTCCACCACACTTGTGCCCCCATTTGTAAGATTTATTGTAAGATTTATTCAGTTAACTAAAGAGAGTGTTGCTTACAATGACAGTGCTTTTACTAGATTTGTGCTGTCAGTGGAAACTGACTAGTGACCATGATGTGACTATGGCCTTATTAAAGGCATTCCTAGTTAAGCATGCATTCGTAAGGTTTACCTGCTGACAGAAGCAAAGCAAAAACATCAAAGTTCACAGATAGTTTAAGCCTGAATTGGCCTGGTTAATGGTGCTAGTTGAAAAACAGCATTATTGATCTCATTGCTGCTGGCATTGGTGGTTTCAGCTGTGGGTTTGCGCTAGAATCTGATGAAGGGATAATGTGGTATGTCCTGAGGGATGTACAGATTCTTCATGTATGCTACTAAATCCCTTCCATATCCTTGAAAAGATTTTTAATTTGTTCCAGCTTCTGAAAAGCTCACATAGCCATATGTTCCAGAATGTGAAGTACAATGCCTGCCACGTACATTTCCTGAGAAGGATGGATTGTATTTCTGGTCAGACTGTGAAGTTTCACATACCATAGATAAATATTCATTTTTTAATTTTTTTTTTATTTTATTTATTTATTTATTTATTTATTAAAATCACACAACATTCCATACAAATAAATCAATTTTTACAAACATAAGATCGAAAACAAATCAACCGCCACCCCTGAAAAAGAGAGCTAAGCCAGCAGAGTAAAACTTAAAGCTAGTAAAAATAAATAAGTAGATAAATTAATAAGTGAATAATGATAAATGGGGGTAAAAAAGTGATAGAATCTGCTTCCTCAGTGCTTTAAAAGCTTATTCTAAAATGTTATTGATTAGATCCTGCCAGGTTTTTAAAAAGTTCTGCACAGATCCTCTAAGTGAGAATTCTATTTTTTCCAATTTCAAATAATATATAACATCAGTTACCCACTGACTTAGAACAGGAGAGTTAGGACTGCGTGACAATAGTGTAGTAAAGGCAATTACAGTTTGTTTGTCCTTCTCCACTTTAGGCCCATCTGAAGGTACACCAAACACGGCTGTTAATGGGTTACGAGAGATTGTGACACCAAGGCTGTCTGAAAGGCATTTAAAGATTTTGGTCCAAAATGATGTTAATTTGGTGCAGGCCCAAAGCATGTGACCCAGTGAGGCTGGAGCTTGATTGCAGCGTTCACATGTTGGATCTTGCCCTGGAAACATTTTGGACAATTTTAAGTGAGACAGATGTGCTCGATATATAATTTTGAGTTGAATAATTGTATGCTTTGTGCATATGGAGCTCGAGTGCATTCTCTGCATTGCTACTTTCCACTCCTTTTCTGATATGTTGAGTGAGAGATCTTTTTCGTTTTTAAAAGAGAAAATGAAGTCACATGCATTTCAGTATTCTCTCTTCTAAAACTCATGACGTACACGCAGTCTTATGTTACATGTAGGAGTGCCAGCCCCCTTCCTGTAAAAAAAAAAGGAAATGTCAACAAGATGGTGTTTATTAGACTTTCTTATGAAAGTGCAAAGTGGCAGGCAATGTCTTTTTAAATTACAATTAAGTACAGGAATGTGCTAAGCTAAATTCACTTTGTGGGCAGCAGATGGCAGCACTACTAGCAGACCTTTCTGTCTGGCAGCAGAACGTAAGACATAGTATAGAATCTAGTGTAGTGTAGAGTTAGTTATATGACAGGTCAGTGGGAGGATTATTTTTGTTTCTGTTTCTAAAACAGGTGGACTAACTGTAGGGTACGGCATTTCATCCACAATTTATTTTAAGTATTTATTGGATAATTGAGGATTTTTGTGAAGATTTCTTTCAAATGTTCCATTGCCATGGTGACAGCCTTTAAGAATCTTTATTCTTGTCTATATATTGCATATTGTTTTTAGTAATTAAACAATCTACATTGCTTTTGTGTAATTGTTTCTTGTTATTGCTTTTAATGGTTTTGCTCAATAAGCACATTTATGGTACATTTTCATGTTTATTTTATTGTCAAGATAATGGATAGATAATTGATTACATTTGTTCATTTAAAGTAAATTACAAGGTTGAAATACATGCATTTTTAATTAGACTATACAGAGATTTCAGACATCATCCTTCTTACACATATTGATATAGTGGCAGAGGAAATAGTGTGTGGTAGCTTTACACAAGATTTATTGTAATTTATTTGTTCATTCAGTACGTTCTAAATTGTATTTGGAATCACTGAGTAACCAAAGCCTCCTCTGGCATAATGGCTACAAGGTAGAACTGCAGCCAGAGAAGGATGACAGGCCATAGTCTGGTTCACACACTTCTGATGTCATTGATGAACCTGATGGTATTGCTTGCAGAACATTTTCATAGGCACATACATGCACTACAAAGATGTCTTGAATATGCTTATTTGTACATAATTATTATCAATGAACTTAAGCAAGTGTCAGATGTTTTGAAGAATATCACCACTTTTCCTTTCACACATTTCTTTTTAAGACCTTTGTTTTGTGTTACTTCTTTTACTTTAAAGGATTTTTGATTACATTATATGCTGTCTCTCAGCTCACTAGCATCCTTGGTACACATTTGCCTTAGATTAGGAAACACAAAGCAGAAACTGGCCATAAAGTCTAGACAGGATATGGGAGTAGCTGGTATTCAAAGTGGCATTCTTTAACAGTGGCGTCGACACTCTTTATAGAATGCACTGATTTTAGACATGGAATTTGATTTTCTTGACTAAGAACAAATAGATTTGTTTGTATTATGTCACTAACACTGCATTTGTTTTACTCTTGTGTCATTTGAGTTTGTGGGGGTTGTGCACAAAAAAATGAAAAAAACATTTCTTGCTTATGTGGTGTGTTATGTTTTTACTGTCCAAGTGGTTACGTAATTGCAAACTGAATAGCAATGATATATTTTTGGTTTCTCTGTAGGTGATTAACCTATAGATTAGATCAAACTTAATGATGCAAGGGTGTATGGTTTAAAAATTCAGTTTCTTGTTTTACATACACAGTGATGACTTGTACTGCAAGATCAGTTAAACTGAACACATTTAAGCAGAACCTGTCTAATCTCTACTTGTTCGTTTTTAATTCAGTGAGTTGATTTTTTATCACATACATTTTTTTTAATTAAGGGGTGTTGAGTAAGTCTAATCTTGTGAATTCTACATATCATAATTAATCAAGGTACACTAATTCGGTGACTATTCACCCCTTCTGCTGACTTACAGTGAACACTTTCACAGAAAATCCACCCTTATGGCACCTCTTGATACCTCTGGGCTTTTTTCCAAATCAAATGCTGTACATAATTGGGTAGCTGAACCCAAAAACCCAATCAAACTGTGACTATAATTAGTTCTTATTTTCAGACTACAGTATATCATACACCTAATTCAATGAGCATTTACTCCTGTGATCTCATTAGAAGTATGTTTGTAATGAACACAATCCTACTATGTAATGTGTTTTTGCGCTTTTTGGTTTGAACAAAAATAAAACTTTAGCTTGCTAATGTATAAGTGCTCATGTGTGATTTATATAATAAATATCACCTAACTAATGCAAACCTTGGGCCTTCAATCCTAGCTACAGCATCACATTTGTAGACCCACTATAATGGTCGATTCCAGCCAATTTTACAATTTCTTTGTGGTTATTTTGGTCACTACTGATTCCTTCCAACTTGCCAGACAGTCCTTAAAGGGTAATTTACCACACTCTCTGTATAATGTGCAAGACATCATTGGGGTTGGTATTGTTAATAGCTTGTGAGGAAAAAATAAAATGTTGTGATGCTAGATTTCAGGCACTGATATTGTCATGTCTTACTAGATGGTTTCTATGCTACAAAGCCATTTTTGGGAAGGTATTATTGAAAGGGCAGTTATATAATGTCAAATCACATCACTGGTTTAATTGGCATCTGAGTATGTACAACATAGCACAAGAGAAAACCATGAGGCCTGTATTGTAATCTTGTGGAGGATTCTGCTGATGGTGATCACATTGGCAAATGTCAGAGTGTGGCCAGTAGAAGTACAAAGTAATGCTAACTTTCTTTATCTCAATATGATTTATGACAATGTATCACAAAGTTTGATCTGATATGTCTTTACAACCAATATACAATACAAGTTGTTTCTGCATTATATTTTCTGGAATTATGGAATTCAATGTCTAGCATTTATTTTGTTGAAAAATCTTAGGATAACAATGTGTCATTTAATACATACACTTATAACATGTAATCCTGGGATTTACCATATTAATTAGCAGCAAAGAAACCTTTCTCCATTAAAATAAGCATACTTGATTCCATTTTGGTCCTTTTGTAATACACAAGGAAAATCTGTTTTAAATGCCAATAGTAAATGTTTTCATTGACATACAGCATTCCAGAGGTGCATCAGGTCTGAATATCCTGATATTGCTGTGGTTTTATCTAGAACTACACAGATATATTCTTGTCCTTGCGCCAGCCTATAGGTCTCTGCCATTCATGTGGGTGCAGGTTTTACATTGATAGATTGAAGATAACATAAAAGTGTTTGTGTATGTCTTATAAGTATCGAACTTGAAAATAGTAATAACAACTATGTATTGAACCTCAAGGAAAGATAACAGCTTGTGTTATGATTTTTTATATTTTACTGTTGACATGCAACCACCCAGTAGTTTCTGTTTAGATACTTGTGTTCTAATTATTATACTTTCTTAATATACTTTCATTCTTCTTTCTCTTTTCAATTCATTGCACACCTATGATAGCAGGAGAATAGTCAGGGACATTTAGCAGAGTCCATACACAGCCCATCATTACTATGCTTTCCACACATGAACAAAATAATTAATTTGAAAATCACACCATGAACACCAGTTAAAACAAGAAGTTATTTCCCTAATTAGTTTTCTGTTTTTTTTTTTTCTTGTTCAAACTATTAGGCTTTACGAGGGTCTTTACTTGGTTTGAGTTAAAGTCACACTCTGAACATGCATACACAACAGTGCAGGGCAATCAATGCACCACAGTTACAGTCACAAAATGGTAGTGCCCATAATTTACCTGTGAAACATATACACGATAATTTCACTGGGAAAATAAAAAATGAATCAATTCCTGACATGTCCAGGATGTGTTTTTTCGTAAACTTTCAGTCTAATGCAGCCTCTCAAGTGGAGTTTTGTTTCTTGTGGAGGCAGAGCTAAACTTCCTATCCTTTTGTTGCCTTTATACATATCAGGAGTTATGCGACTAGAAAGGCAGTCGTCTCACTTTTTGTTTAATCATGGGATGGCCCATTTTCCGGAAAAATCAGATTATCTTTCTGGGTTTTGCCCTTTATGACACACTTCCACTTCCTTCCTGTGAAGTGAACTGAACCGACTCTGAGGAATCTGTTCTTGTTCTTCTTCTTTCTAGCAGGGTTGGATTAAGACTCTACAGTGTCCCTGGGCATCATAGCCTCCAGTGCCCCTCTCTACCACCGAAAACACACAGAATGACAAATTAAATGGCATAAAGTTTACATCAAAAATAATCCAGTAAAGGTGATCACCACATATTGTTGGGAAAGCGCGTGCCTAGTAAGCCAACGTCCATCTGGGAATATGTATTTATTTTTTTTCGCAAAGGCTTTGTTTTTTATTTATTTTATTTTTTGTGATCTGACCAGGGAATGCAGGTGAGGAAACATAAAGCATCAGTCCAGTGTTTCATGTTTAGGCATTTTGGTGTTGGTACCCTGGGCACTCACCTGATTGCCCATATGACTCCAGCCCTGCTTTCTAAGAGCTTCACCTCTAATCTCAGATTGATTTTATGCAGAAAGCAAACTAGCAAACTGTGACAAAGGACATCTAACACTGATGATTTATAATGTTTTTTCCCATTTGTCATTAAGTAGAAAATGTTGCAGGGTTTAGCAACCACTCATTTGTATACTGTATTTTCATCAATACTTTACTCTAAAGTTACTGTTTCTTCCCAGTTAGGTTTTGCCTGGTCAAACACTTGACTGCATACTGGTTTTGATACTTGGGACAGTCAGCTATGACAGAATTGAATCCTTGTATTTTTAGAATGATCAGTGTCTTAAGAATCTTTTATGCTTTTATCTGTTTGTACTATCCAAAAGTTCATTTGTTTCTGCTCTTATGAATGGTTTTACTTTATTCATGAGCATCATTATTTGTATTACATTAGGGAGAGTCAGTAGAGGCTGGTGAAAAAAATTTGTTTGGGAGCGCAGTTTTTATGGGGACAAACTGAAGCAACACAAAAAAAACACAAACTGTAATGTTTGCCTACACACAGAATGCTTTGAATAGTGAGAAAGGCATTATATAAATGTAAAGAGGTATTATTATTAGTAGTAGCATAGCCAGAAATATGTTGGGGGGTGACTTATATGAAACTAGGCGGCGAATAAAATTTCACCCAGATAAGATGGTTTAAAGAACTTGACCATCAGCAGCCAAATAAGGGGGATCCTCTAATAAAACCCTGCTCAGTAATGCACACAACGTTGGATGCACACAAATTTACAGATCCAGCTGTTTGTGTATTGCCTTACGATAATGCAAAAATACAAATAAACAAAAAAATAAATAAACATTTTGCTGGCCTGATAGTACCCAAACTATAGACACCAGTAATAGCCAAGGTAAACAACTCAGTTAAGTGAATGTTTTTCTCCTTTCAGTCCAACCTTCTTAACCTGCATGACCTTAACAAACAGTAGGACTATTACTAATACACACTAAGGGAATAAAACACATGATATATTAAAAGAAAACAAAGAGTCTTTGCATATTTTGTAATTATACAGGACAATGTTTAGTACTACAGTACACTGTGAAGTATGTAGACATGTACAGTTACTACATCATCAGGTCAGCTATAAACATAAAAATGTCTGTATCGTGATGTGCTGGAAATACTTCTTAGAGGATTTCAGAAATTCTGTTTATTGTCAAAATTATGACAAACAAAACACAATATTTTGGAAATGTCTGTAACATTGCTCAAGGCCACTGTCATCATTATTTTTCCTTTATGACATTCAACCAGTTGCTAAGGCATACAAGTTTGTTCACACTTTCCAATACCAGAGTAGATCTCTTTTTGTGCACAATATGAAAAAGAAAAAAGGCAGCTGCACAATGCAGCATGGAACAAGAGCATCAAAGACTGATTTTAAAATGCTTGCAAGAATAACAAACCATCTGAATCACAATATCCCAAGTCTATTTTCAGGTTGTATGCAAATACTTTTGCTTGTTATTAATATTTAGTTTCTATTTTATGAAATTGATAACATTACTTTGCATAGCATTGAATTGCTTCTGTGATTACTTATTGTGGATATTTTGAATGCTTAGCATTACAGGAGCTGTAGAATGCCTAGTAAAAGAAGGCCCTTTGTTTTCGAGAAAAGTGTTGTTACATTGAAGGTTTAAGCACAACAGCATTTTCAACCTTTTTAATGCATGGTTTGGAGAAGTGATCACTTACTGTACATAAAATAACCCTCAAAGCAGCATTAAAAACTCAGGAATTTAAACATCTCATGAACTGATCTCCTTGCAAATAATACACAGAAAAAGACCTGCGCTTTCTTTACATCCTTGATCACTTGCCTTCTGCTGAATTCTTAAGTCAGGTCAGTCCGGACCAAGGTCCTTTATCTTCTTTTTTTCTTCAAGTTGACGATTTATGAAGGGGTGTTTCATTAAAGAAACAACTGAATTTTCTTTGATTTCTGAAGTTCCACTTGATGGTGCCATCTAAGACTTGCTTGCTCCACTGTAATTAGTAACATTAAAGGCAATTGTAAACTGTGAACCATTGGTTTCAACATGACATGATTGTCCAATCACATTAGGTTAAAATAAAAAAACCTAAAACAATACTAATTTGCTGTCAATAAATGTGGGAGTGTTTGGGTCGCACAGAGCTGCCTTCCTGGAAAAATTTGGAAGTAACCAATTAATGGGCAGCCTCCGGTCACCTGCTTGCCAGAAGATCAAGGACTTGCATAGACTCTCATTTGGCTGGCATCCTTCACTCATGAAATACAGGTATTCACATTCACATAGTTTGTTTAATTTCAGTGTGAATAAAAAAAAAATGTGACGGATGGCCGGGGCCCATGCCAGGCTGGGACACCCCTTCGACACTTGGTCCGGGGGAAATGCCATGGGCTATACACTACTTCCCCTGGAACTCTTAGTGGCAGCCCCCCCGGGTTGCATCAGGGCCACAGGCATGGGACATCGGAGCTCAGCCTTGTTGGATTCAAGCCACCGCCAGGGGAAGCTGCATGGCTTAAAGAGCCCGGGTGGGTTATATAAGAAGCCAGCAGCCACCATTCCTGGAGCCAGAGTCGGGAGGAGAAGGAGAAGGACAACGCTTGCCTGGAGGAGTGGTGGTGGTGAAAGAGTGTGTTTGCTTTAGTGTTTTTGGGACTGTGTAGGGCCTGTGGGACATGGGAAAGACGTGCCCCACGGCTGAAGACAGGAATAAAATATTTTTGTTTATTTTTACCTGTGCCTCAGTTGTCAGTCTGTGTCGGGTCGACACCTATATAGTACCTTTGCCACAACAAATGCAAGTCGGAACCAATTTTTAATGTATGTTGACCTGCGCTGACACCAGGCACATTGTGCAAATAAACAAATTTATCTCATAATTATTTCAAATTACCTAATTAATTCAAGTATATTTTTTAAAAATATTTGGGGAGCAGCACCCCACATTACAAACTGCCACTGGGGAGAGTAATGTTGATTTATTCATTCATCCTGCCTTAGTGACCTGGAAGACTTATTATTCTAAAAGGGACATGTCTTGTGACATCCTGACATCTTCTGTCATGTTTAATTTCAAATCATCTAGGCAAAAAAAGTTTGCGGTGTCAGCATAGTGCAATATTTTTGCTTTTGCCGATTGCTAAATAAAAAAAAGAGTTTAGAACTGCATAGGACTTTTGCAATTAACAAAAATACAGAGAAAAATGTTAAAAATTTTTCTGTGAAAATGCTAACATACCAAAGCATTAAAATAGACTGCTTTGAGCTCCTCTTTGGATGATGGGGAGTTAATGTGCATTACTTAATTAGCAGTGTGCGATAGTGCATTATCTTATCTTTCAGCATTGATCTTCTTCAGTGTTAATACCATCTGTGATCATTTGCTATGCTTCTGGTATTACATTTTTGCTTTTAGTGGCAATTATATTTTTGTTTTCATAATACATCATATGCAACTCTTACTCTGTTATTTTTATCTTATTTGGATTTTTATTGTACTGGATTTTTCTCTGGGTAAAACAATATATTTCACTATGTCTGCTGTTTGGCATTTACAGTTTGGTATATTAGATTAAAATATTTTGTTTATTGGTGGCTTAGTCAATTATGTTTTGAATTGTAATGACTAGGAGATGTTTTTTTTCTTATTTTGCTAGCACTTCTCATACTTAATGAAAGCAGATGTACATATTTTTGAAATTTCAGACACCAAAATCATCTTTCTGAAAACAGAAACCTTTGGTGCAGCCTCAGTTATGGATTCTTTTACTCTCTTAAATTTATCTTGAACAAGTTTATTTCATCTTGTAAAGTATCTGTTCCTGTTTTACTCATCTGATAGCTGCTCCTTACAGCAAACAAATCTCTAATACCAGTTATTAAAACTCCAGCAGAATCACATGCACTGCGCCTGATGCTCTCTATCAACATGCTTGCATGTGTGGACCTCAGTATAGATTTTAATTCTCCATCACAAAGTTCTTTCAATAATTTTTGCTTAACTAACAATAGTACATCAATTGATGCCAGTTTTATATCACATGAGTCTGGAATCTTTGAAAGCTATTGCAGTCACCATAAGCCATCTTTGGCTTGGTTTTTAACTGCATAATATTGAAAAATACTATTAAAAACATGTCATTACATTCTAATATCACAACTGTATTTGAATTTGACTATTTTTTACAAAACTATTCACTTAACAAAAATGTGATGTCTCTGTCTGATGAAGTAAATAAAAAAATGAAAATCCACCCAACTTTCAAACCAGTTAATGAAGTCCCTGATAACACCTTAATGTCACGCCATGTGTACATATACTAACCCGTAGTAGCTTACTTTAGAAAGGAATGTGTCATAAGTGCCATTTCTACTTGAATTGTAATTCCTCGCTGCTTGTGAAGGTTTATATGGACATGGTAAAATTACTTAGCACTGACAGAAGTGTTTCTATTTTCTAATATTTCAGTCTGAGTGATGTAAGCAGATGGTGCAAAGCCATTCATACAGAATGCAGATTATGGTTGAAATAACATTTCAGTTGTATTTTTCTTATATTGTACTTTCAGGCTTTTGGCCACTACTACACACTAGTAGCAAATTCTTTTGAGAGTCTTAATTTGAAATATTTCTTATGTGCTGTTGGGACTTATGTGCCCTGGATGATCATAGCAGTGTGAACAATCTAGTCATTACTTAAAAATGTTTCTGTGTTTTGACACCTTATGTTTATGGTTTTTTGTATATGTAGGACTTACAGTCCCAATGTCAGCCTGTAATAGGTAGACTACATATAGTTCACCACAAGCTAATTGTGATATTTCTTATATATTCTGTTTCTAAAATATGTTCCTTTTGGGTTTGCATTGTTTGCTGTATCGGCCTGTTTTTAATTCTCCTTTTTTCTGATGCCTTATTTATATCCTTTTAATATCATACTCTATCCTCCTGGAGTTTCCACTTTGTGTCTGTGCTGGTCCAGTGTTTTCCAGAGCTTTCTTGGTGTTCTATTAAAGCACTTGTAAGGGTTAAGTTTCATATTCAAGCACACTAATTAATTGACTTTTTCACTTTGTCTCACTTATGGCCCGCTCTGCCGTTTTTGCCACTCTAGGAGAAACTATTAAAGTAATGGCTAAACCTTATATACTGTCTCTTCATACTTACACAGAGCATCATATTTTTTCGGAACTATATATATGTATATAACATGCTGACTTATATGTATATGTGATAGATGGGGGAGACATTTGCAAAAAATGATGCACCACACATTTTGCCACCCTAGGCGTCCATCAAGGTAGAGCCGGCTCTGGCTTCATTTGATTTTCATCAATTTTGGTGTTGCTCCAGTCATCTCTGCTATCCCTATGTTATTTATTTTCATTTGATGTATTTATAGAGTAGACTCTTGTTATTCTAAAGAAGATTTAAGTTTTATATGGCAGAAGAACAGCATTAAAGTAAAGTAAAGCCTTTAGGGAATTTTTGTGTTGGGTTCCTAGTGGGATTGGTATTAAGTGACCATGAACAATGCACACCTAACTTGAACAAGAATATACCTCCATGTCTTTTTTCAGCTTTAGCAAATTGCTCTTTAAAAACATAGGGGAAAGTGTAGTAAAATGTTTCTGTCAGTTGCCTGTATCTTTTTGATGAACAGATATGTGTTACTGGATAGGATCTGGTTCCATCTTCAAACCTGCAGCGTCAGTTGTATTGATTGAAAGCAACTGTAGCAAAAAAGTCCACTGTGTCATTTTCATTTCCTAGCACGAACTTCAGGTCAGAATTACACTAGTGCAAATGATCTGATGATATAAGATGACAGGCACTCTGGATGACCTGATCAGCCCAAAGGGTGAACAACCAGCCTTAGTAAGTGAAAGTGCTAGTGTTTACAGGTCTAACTGAAACATTCTGTTTGCTGTTAGTGCACAAAATGCAAAATCAGTGCATCCCCTCAACCATTTCTGCTGCTGGAAAGTTATTGCTTCTGCTAGCATACATAAACTGTTTTAGGACTTTTAAATCTGGGATTAGCCAGAATGAGATAGGTGGGAACTGAGGATGTGGTAAACTGTGGTTTCAGCCTTTGGACTGATCCTTTCCTTTTTGGGGACCCTATTTTTACAGTTGCTGTCAATGACATGCAATGTTTAAGTTACAGTAGCACATTTTTATTCTTTGGATGGAGCATTTTCATATGGATGTATTGGTTTTGTTTTGAAGTTGCAGTTTTCTTCTTAAGAGTGAGGATATGCTGATAGAACCCAGGATGGTTCCTGCCTATATATTCATCTTGGGATTTGGTATCAGAGCTCTGGATCATACTATTATAGAGA
The DNA here is from genome assembly GCA_026402145.1 of Polypterus bichir lapradei. NCBI lineage: Eukaryota > Metazoa > Chordata > Cladistia > Polypteriformes > Polypteridae > Polypterus > Polypterus bichir. Next base: position 72,031,427 of record JANRMT010062835.1, read on the forward strand.
TAAGGATGTCCTTGAAAATTGACAGTTCTCTGAAAATAGCTTGATACCACGCTAAGTGAAAAAGGCTTGTATGTGGAGCTTAAATAAGAATTTCACTGTACTTTGTACATGAGACCATAATGTCCCTACACAGTCTAAAATATACCACTGTTATACTTAGGTGTTGAAGAATCTGGTGGTACTTTAAGTTTGACCATTTCGCAGTTTATTTCTCTGTGATTCATTTTTACCCTCAATAACTCTAACACAGTAGAGCAAATACTAAAAAGAAAGCAGGCATAAATGGCCATTGCACTAGATGAAAACTGAACATTGTGGATAAAAGCCCAAGGCACATTCCAATCCTGTGGTTTGGGATAAGGCTAGTGACTCATATTTTCTCTTTGTTTCAGTAACTCAGATTGTAGAGATATATGACAACTCAACTCCCATCCAACACAGGAAGAGCCTCTCCAGTTCCACTGAGCCCGAAACATTCTACAAAATGGACTGTTTTGCAACATGCTTTTGGTTGTCCTTTTCTTTCTAAAATCGAGCCTTGATCTTTGAGGTTGCATTTCCCTCATGTCACAGATGTTGAGGACAAACACAAACTGACCAGTTCATTCTGGTCATTTTTGGCTTCTGAAGTGAATAGTTTTGAATTTTAAGATTACTCAGTCAGAAAGGGTCAGAAGTTAATCTTAGCATCACAGAACCCACACATAGATCACTATATCAGTTGTTAAGATCAAGCTGAAACCAAGGCATTACATTTAGTGATGAACTCCTCTACAGTATGAACAGGCATTGTTTCAGAATGTTGACTTTGTGACTTTTCTGTTGACTAGACAGTGGTTTCTTCTTTGCAGTTTGAAATCCATGACTTTCCCCAACATCATTTGGCACTTAGCCCCCACCTTCACCTGAAAGGATGCCCAGCAACCAAACTGTGTAACTGTTTTGACTGTGAGATCCAGTAATGGCTAATGCAGAAGGAAACTCAAATGGTGGAAAATGGCAGATCTTTGTTGTAGTGTTAAGTTGAGAATGACACCCAGGCCAGTATTAATCCATCAGTGAGAATCCCAGAGCTACAAACAGGCCCAGGCACAGGGGATTGGCTTTTTCCTTTGTGATGTGGACCCGAAGTGGCAGAAGAATCCTAGCGACGAAAAAGACTGATAGATGTAGCACCATAAACATCTGCCCTCTCTATCGTTTTGCAGAGGTATGGAGGGGTATTGGCTTACCACATTTAATAATTTCCAGTATGTGTCCACATTTTACAAGACAACCTTTACTCGATTATCTGTGAGCAGAGGCAGGCACTCTTCTTCATATTCTGGGTACACTGGAGATGAACAGTTGGATATCCGTTACAGCTCACTGCATTTAGGGCTATGATTGACAGGAGAAATCTAAGGATAACGTGGAAGGAGCACAAAGCTGAGATCACCAAAAGTATTCCATTTGAAATATTTGGGATAATTCCTGTGTCATCTTTATGGGTGGTTAGAAAGAGACTGTACTGGCATGATAAAACCCATCAGGGCATCATCTTCAAGTGAAATTGTGCACATGGGCAGCTGCTAAAGCAAGCTACTTGTACAGAAAACATGCCTGAGTCATTTTTAAGTCACATGGATAATTGATTAAATGCCTTATCTGAAGTAAAAATAGGCCTTCTAAAGTATCACATACTGCTGATTCACATGTAATAGGTAAATGAGGGTTTGGTGTTGGAATACAAACGAAAAGATTCTACAGCTATTTTAGTTTTGGAGCAAGCAGTGCCATTTGTATATGCAGTATACTTTTGTCAATAATTCACACCTCTTGCATCTGTGATTTTTTTGTAATGAAGGCAGAAAGATTTAAATAAGGCAGGATGTTCAGTGTGACATGCCTCCTTAAGTAGCTGTTAGTGTTTCTTCTTAGTGTTTCACACAGTAATACCCATTATTTAGCAACTATTGTTAATTTGGGGGAGTTATTTATCTCCAACGCACCATTATAGAGGGTTGTATAAGCCAGCTTTCTTCTATTTTAATTCAATTGTAAGAGAATGCTGTACTGTACTCTGCTGACCCCAAAACTATATCCTCTTGTAACATGCTGTTTTTCTGAACTATACTGATTGATCGCCGGTGGTGTTTTCTGTGTTCCGAGCCATGTAATAATGACAACAGAGATTTGTTAAAGCAAATTGCTACTGGAAGAATTGTTGGTGTCCATTTTATACCTGCTATTATTATAAAGCCTAGGGAATATTTGAGGATTATACCTTGTAACCGTGACATAACATGGCTGAATATCTATGAAGATCACACTACTAGGATACTTTTTGTCTTTTAGTCATTTATTATTCAATGGTTTGAAATCAATAAGATTGTACATGAGAGCACAGAAGTACTCAGGATTATGACTGCTGGGTGGATGTGGCATTTTGCTAAAAAAAATCCCACAATTATGCCAAATATTATCTCTGATAGTTGTAGTGTAGTGAATGATATTATTTTATTTAAATATGTGAACACCCTACAATGGGCTCATGTCCCAGTCTGTCTAAGGTCTGTTGCTTTTAGGGTTGACTGTCATTTACCCCAGTCCTCAGTTGAAAAAGCCAGTTCAAAACATTGATTCATTTGTGGATAGGTGTAATTAAAGAAACCATAATTACTGAAACTCATCACATTATTTTAGTACTGTATATTCATGCTGACTGACACAGTTGAGTATCAAAGTTTGCTTGCCGTCTCCACAAACATTATAGCGCCTTTTGTACTTTGAACTGTGTGACAGTGTGAGAGGATACATTCAGTGAACACTTAACAATCAGTCTGGCCTTGGGAAAATACATTCAAGTCAGAATGCTAAACTATTTATTTTTGAATGTAAATCAGTGCCTGAGTACATAGTATTAACACTGAGGTTAAAGTGGTAAAATGCAAAGTATGTCTGCATTAGCTGTGATATTCTTTCAGTTGTAAGAGTTATAATACTGTCATAGTACAGATTTTCCTGTAATTTATAAATATAACTTGGGGCGTAAGCAGAACCCTTTTTGGTTACTTTGCTAACTAGCCGTCCCCTGCGACTTCGCCTGCGTAGAAGTGAAACAGGACAGTGAGGAGGGCCCAGTCCGGCTCCCTAATCCTGACGTCATGCTTCCCCCTCCCCTCGGCCCGCAGCCTCTGTCTCGGATTAGCGCGAATATATCACTTCTGAAAGCGAACTATGATTCTTAGTGAGAGAGAGAGATAGGCAGTGAGAGACACACACACACACACATTTTGGAGTCCGCCAGGTTATTAGAGACCAGTTAAAACTGTGATAGCTGGGTGGAGGGCAAACAGTTTAAAGGCATCATGGAGTTTCTACCAGGAAAATTAGTTATAGTTTTCTTTTGTGCCTTACAAGCAATTTTGGTTAAAATAATGCATTCACTAAACAAAGAACTGTATATCTGTGTGAAGCTGTCTTACAATAATGATCCTATTATTCAAAACATAAGGTCAAGCACCCAACTTTACATATCTGTTTATTGCGTTCAAGAAGTTATGAGGTATTATGGATATGGTGCTTGTGTGTGGTCAGTTCCCAAGCTCATTCACATTCTGTATATACATGAGATAATGGCTTCTTTTTATCTGTGTATATTAAATTCATCTGGCTATGAAGGGCTGTCATCTCGAGTACTTGGTACTCAAATAGACAGTAGCCCAGCAGTCATTTATTTATTCAGGATACAGTAGAAATGCCAGCACATTTCAGTATAGTAAAAGACCTGTGATTTTATTTTTAAATGCCTGATAAATGAGAATAGAACAATGCTCTCTTTTCAAGCAAACCAGGCATTCGCCTTCTCTATATATGCTGTCTTAATATCCAATTTATGATTTACATTTATTCTCTGTTTTCCACCTATAAGTTCAGCTGAAAAGATCACATAAATAAAGGTTTAGGCTTGGGCTGAAGTTTAGAGATCATCTTACAAGTTAGCCTTGTAACCTTAGACATAGATTTAGAAGTTTGAGTTAGCTGATCCAAAGCATAACAGAAATTTTAGAAATATTGCTAATTTTGAAAAAATGTATGTTTGTACACTTATAAACACCCACTATTAGTGTTTTCAATTTGAGACATATGCCCCTTTTTCAATATAATTGCGCTACCCAAGGCTTGTTTCCATTCTGGCCTGTTCACGTTACAGGGTGCCCGATATTCTCCAGAACCCTGCCTGCTAAAGATGTTCCTCTTACTGGGGAGATACAGCTCTGTGTTAGTTTCACATTCTTAAATGTATTTTCTTTAGAGTTGTTTGCTGTCTTGCCTGGGCATTGTTTCAGTCATTTCCTTTCTCAAATACATTATTGTACATTATAAAGGTATTCTATTCTCCTTCTCTTGGATTTCAAAAATTCATAAATGGAGTGACAGCTGTATTTTCTAAGTATTGAAAGCCCCTGATAAAGCTGTTTCTCACATAGCCATTTATTACTCAAATGTAAAGTCACCAGCACTACCAACAAGAGAGACACAGAGAGAGAAACAAGTTGCTTTTTATTTGTATAGACTTTTTTCAGGCTCTTTGTCTATCAGCAGTCATAATCTGCTGTTTTCAACAAAACTGTGATGAAATGGGCAAGTTGGCAAATGTTTGACATTTTGGGAAATCATGAAATATCATGATTTTTAAATTGAAACCATATAATTTGGGTCTGAGTTGATTGATTATAGAAAACCATGTAATTTACGAGTTAAAATGTTATATAATGCATTATCATGGTTTGAATTCCTTTTTGCCCAGGGACATGGACAATTTGCCATTACTGAAAAAATGAAGGAACTTTGAGTTCCGAGGCTTACCAAATTACTTTGGAGGAGAATGTCAGATCCTCTTTTGATTGATTTCATTTGAGCTAATCACTGGTCACCCAGCATAACAACACTTTTGAACATTCCCACAAGTCTACCAAAGAATGAATTAAGAGGAATGTGTTTTCAAATAGACATTTCAAAGTCCAGATTGCAACTGAAAGCAAATGTTGTGGTAAGACCTCAAGCAGTGCAAGAAAGCCAACAATCTGGAGGAGATGAAGCAGTTTTGTGCGGAAAATGGGAAAATAACAACCAGTTTTGATTAAAAGAATATTTTATATATGAAAGGATGAGGGTCTTGTGGTATCAGGTCCTATACAATTAGTACAAGACAAGAATGGACCCTAGTGTTACTCCATTACATGGCTCAAACACGCACTTTCCCTTCCTCATACCAGAACAGTTGTCAGTTAACCTAACAAGTGAGTATTGGGGGTTTGTGACAAAACTTGAGTACCCAGTGAAAATCCAATGCTGACACCAGGAAAATGAGCAAACTTCACAGAGGCAGTGTCTGTGTCACAATTTTAATTCAGTCACCTGGAGCCAATATAACCAATATATCATTTGTACCACTCCATAGGAAAAATCTAATCAACCAGCTATTGTGAAGATCGGCTTACTCTAGAGTCTGTTCTGGTAGGAATCACCTGAAGGACCAAAGCCTTTCTCGGAGCACTCCCGTGCACATACCCACATCCACTCACACAGGTTGGGTCGGCAGTTACTGTTGTGCTTGAAAGTTTGTGAACCCTTTAGAATTTTCTATATTTCTGCATAAATATGACCTAAAACATCATTAGATTTTCACTCAAGTCCCAAAAGTAGATAAAGAGAAACCAGTTAAACAAATGAGACAAAAATATTATACTTGGTCATTTATTTATTGAGGAAAATGATCGAATATTACATATTTGTGAGTGGCAAAAGTATGTGAACCTTTGCTTTCAGTATCTGGTGTGACCCCCCTTTGCAGTAATAACTGCAACTAAACGTTTCCGGTAACTTTTCATCATTCCTGCACACCGGCTTGGAGGAATTTTAGCCCATTCCTCCGTACAGAACAGCTTCAACTCTGGGATGTTGGTGGGTTTCCTCACATTAACTGCTCGCTTCAGGCCCATCCACAACATTTCGATTGGATTAAGGTCAGGACTTTGACTTGGCCATTCCAAAACATTAACTTTATTCTTCTTTAACCATTCTTTGGTAGAACAACTTGTGTGCTTAGGGTCGTTGTCTTGCTGCATGACCCACCTTCTCTTGAGATTCAGTTCATGGACAGATGTCCTGACATTTTCCTTTAGGATTCTCTGATATAATTCAGAATTCATTGTTCCATCAATGAAGGCAAGCCGTCCTGGCCCAAATGCAGCAAAACAGGCCCAAACCATGATACTACCACCACCATATTTCACAGATGGGATAAGGTTCTTATGCTGGAATGCAGTGTTTTCCTTTCTCCAAACATAACGCTTTTCATTTAAACCTAAAAGTTCTATTTTGGTCTCATCCGTCCACAAAACATTCTTCCAATAGCCTTCTGGTTTGTCCACGTGATCTTTAGCAAACTGCAGACAAGCAGCAATGTTTTTTTTGGAGAGCAGTGGCTTTCTCCTTGCAACCCTGCCATGCACACCATTGTTGTTCAGTGTTCTCCTGATGGTGGACTCATGAACATGAATATTAGCCAATGTGAGAGAGGCCTTCAGTTGCTTAGAAGTTACCCTGGGATCTTTTGTGACCTCGCTGACTATTACACGCCTTGCTCTTGGAGTGATCTTTGTTGGTCGACCACTCCTGGGGAGGGTAACAATGGTCTTGAATTTCCTCCATTTATACACGGTCTGTCTGACTGTAGATTGGTGGAGTCCAATCTCTTTAGAGATGGTTTTGTAACCTTTTCCAGCCTGATGAGCATCAACAACTCTTTTTCTGAGGTCCTCAGAAATCTCCTTTGTTCATACCATGATACACTTCCACAAACATGTGTTGTGAAGAGCAGACTTTGATAGATCCCTGTTCTTTAAATAACTCAGGGTGCCCACTCACACCTGATTGTCATCCCATTGATTGAAAACACCGGACTCGAATTTCACCTTCAAACTAACTGCTAATCCTAGAGGTTCACATACTTTTGCCACTCACAAATATGTAATATTCGATCATTTTCCTCAATAAATAAATGACCAGGTATAATATTTTTGTCTCATTTGTTTAACTGGTTTCTCTTTATCTACTTTTAGGACTTGAGTGAAAATCTGATCATGTTTTAGGTCATATTTATGCAGAAATATAGAAAATTCTAAAGGGTTCACAACTTTCAAGCACAACTGTATCTTAAAATTCACATCTTTGGAATGTGAGAGTAAAAAACAGAGAACCCAGAATAAGTGTGAGGCACTAATGGAAGGATGTGCAAATTCCACATATACAGGATCTCAAACTGAGCAGACGAGTGACAGCAGTGCAAACTACTGAGCCATTGTGCCACATGATACTGTAGTAAAAATGTAATACAGTATGTAAATAGCTAGATTGCCTTCATGGAAGTCCTCCATACCCAAAATGACACTAAGGCGGGTGCCTTTATTAATAAAATACGATAACAAAATGAAGGAATCCACAAAAGTGATCTGACAAAGTACAAAGTAAATAGAAATAGATATAAAACCGCATCGCTCTTGTGTCCTTATCTGCTTCTTTGAATGTTTTGCCCACTTGACTTCCTAGCTATAGTAGTACCCTGAAGCACTCATCCCTTTGAAACCCATCTCTGTTGCTTTTTATCTTGAGACTGGTATGTGGTGTTCCCTTTGTGTATGGGTTACGCAGGATGAACAAATGGTAGTGGCACCACTCCGAGACGGGGTCTGACATTTATCATAGTAAAAATGTTACATAGTAGTCTTAAAACATACTTGACAACAAACAGTAGCAGTCTCCTGGGTATGAAGCACATTTTTAAACAACAACTGTTGAACATTCATACACAATAAACATTAACAGACATCAAACCATCTCTTTTAATTAACCAAAATCCTTAATTAACATCAGAATTCAGATTTAAATACAGTAAGTATAGTAGATAGTGTAGTTATTATAAGAGCCAGGAATTAACTCATATGCTTTTGTTTGGAGCAGTGGAGTGAGAATTTCTAGGTATGATACTGACATGCAGGTAACTTTAGGATAGTCTAATGGATAGAGCTGCTAGCTTACAGCCACAGGGACATTGATTATGTTCCTGGCCCAGTCATTAGTTGTCTGTGAGGGTTTGTATGTTATCCTTATGTATACTATATGTACAGTTTCTCTATATAATGTGAGTGAGTACATAAGTATACAGGTGCCGGTCATAAAATTAGAATATCATGACAAAGTTGATTTATTTCAGTAATTCCATTCAAAAAGTGAAACTTGTATATTAGATTCATTCATTACACACAGACTGATGTATTTCAAATGTTTATTTCTTTTAATTTTGATGATTATAACTGACAACTAATGAAAGTCCCAAATTCATTATTTCGGAAAATTAGAATATTGGGAAAAGGTTCAATATTGAAGACACCTGGTGCCACACTCTAATCAGCTAATTAACTCAAAACACCTGCAAAAGCCTTTAAATGGTCTCTCAGTCTAGTTCTGTAGGCTACACAATCATGGGGAAGACTGCTGACTTGACAGTTGTCCAAAAGACGACCAGTGACACCTTGCACAAGTAGGGCAAGACACAAAAGGTCATTGCTAAAGAGGCTGGCTGTTCATAGAGCTCTGTGTCCAAGCACATTAATTGAGAGGCGAAGGGAAGGACAAGATGTGGTAGAAAAAAGTGTACAAGCAATAGGGATAACTGCACCCTGGAGAGGATTGTGAAACAAAACCCATTCAAAACTGTGGGGGAGATTCACAAAGAGTGGACTGCAGCTGGAGTCAGTGCTTCAAGAACCACCACGCACAGACGTATGCAAGACATGGGTTTCAGCTGTCACATTCCTTGTGTCAAGCCACTCTTGAACAAGAGACAGTGTCAGAAACGTCTTGTCTGGGCTAAAGACAAAAAGAACTGGACTGCTGCTGAGTGGTCCGAAGTTATGTTCTCTGATGAAAGTAAATTTTGCATTTCCTTTGGAAATCAAGGTCCCAGAGTCTGGAGGAAGAGAGGAGAGGCACAGAATCCACGTTGCTTGAGGTCCAGTGTAAAGTTTCCACAGTCAGTGATGGTTTGGGGTGCCATGTCATCTGCTGGTGTTGGTCCATTGTGTTTTCTGAGGTCCAAGGTCAACGCAGCCATCTACCAGGAAGTTTTAGAGCACTTCGTGCTTCCTGCTGCTGACGAACTTTATGGAGATTTCATTTTCCAACAGGACCTGGCACCTGCACAAAGTGCCAAAACTACCAGTACCTGGTTTAAGGATCATGGTATCCCTGTTCTTGATTGGCCAGCAAACTCGCCTGCTATGGGGTATTGTGAAGAGGAAGATGCAATAAGCCAGACCCAACAATTCAGAAGAGCTGAAGGCCACTATCAGAGCAACATGGGCTCTCATAACACCTGAGCAGTGCCACAGACTGATCGACTCCATGCCACGCCGCATTGCTGCAGTAATCCAGGCCAAAGGAGCCCCAACTAAATATTGAGTGCTGTACATGCTCATACTTTTTCATGTTCATACCTTTCAGTTGGCCAACATTTCTAAAAATCCTTTTTTTGCATTGGTCTTAATTGATATTCTAATTTTCCGAGATACTGAATTTGGGACTTTCATTAGTTGTCAGTTATAATCATCAGAATTAAAAGAAATAAACATTTGAAATACATCAGTCTGTGTGTAATGAATGAATCTAATATACAAGTTTCACTTTTTGAATGGAATTACTGAAATAAATCAACTTTGTCATGATATTCTAATTTTATGACCGGCACCTGTATATTTCAATAACACAGCATTGCATACATACTTGATTTCTGCCTGGAACAAGATGTTATCAAAATAAACTCAAGAATTCTTAGCTAATATAATAGTAAAAGCTAGTTATGATGACAGATAAATGTAACTATGAGGAAATGTTTGACATCTTCACGCCATGAATGATTGTGATACATCTGTCATTGTGTATTTTTTGATTTACTATCTGTAATAGTGCTGCACTATAACAAATAACCTTACCCTCTCCTTACACTGAGACTCTGGTTTGATTTGCAGCTGAGTTTCTTTTTCTGTTTTGTTTGCATATAATTCAAGTTTTCATGTGTGCTTTCCAAGTTCACAGTTTAAAACTACATTCACATTACCAGGCTGAAGCGACTCCATCTGATTTTTTTCCTTAATGTGACACAGATTTGATGTTTTCAGAGCCGTGTGGACACAGAAATCTGATCTTTTCAAATTAGATTTGAGTCACTTTCGTTTGTGGTCCTAGATCGGATATATATCTGATTTGTGGCCATGCAACATGGATGAGAACTGTCAGATCGGAATTCAAATGTTTGACAAAACAACAGTGGAGGAGAGCTACAGCTGTGACAATAGTCAAAGCCCCACCACTGCTGGCTCCTTTCTCATACTTGCACATCTCTTGTTGCAGAAATACGGGCAATAGCTTCAAAAATAGCAAAAGCTAACATCTGGCTTTTTTTTTTCCTTCCTGTGTAGAACTTACAAACTGTTTGCCTTCCTTCAGAGCAACATGTGATACATACACTAACGACTAGTTCATTTTGTCGGTTTTAATACCCTGATTCGTCTCACAATTATGACATTTTTTGTTGTTAGTGACACAGATGACAAATGTTTCAATGTGCATGTGTTCTGTTTCCGAGGATAGATCATGGCGAATCCAGTCTGAGCAAAAAATTAGAATTGAGCAATGACGTTTGTAATGTGATTGTTGCCTTAGAGACATAATATTTCAGATGAATAACCTGATGAAGGCTACTCAACTGAAATGTGTCTCGAACCTTTTATTTTTTTCAGCTCACTTTTACAGATACAAGCTCTAAGTAGCCATTCATTAATTTCACTGAGTTTCTAGAATTGCCTATTTTTTAAAGACATTGTATGTAGACCGAAAAGCTAAATTAAAGTATGTTTAGTCTTACTTACTTTCTATGTTAATTTTGGTAGCATGCCTACCAATTCAGAGATATCAGTTGACCTATCATGCAGATGTTTGGTATTTGAAAGGGAAATCTAAGAGAAGTCTCCGAAGTTGGTATAGTCATGACACGTAAAAATGTCAAGAACAGCTCTAGACATTCTACTGTAGTCTCATCATTAGTGTCTTTGATGTTAAGTAAAATCATACAAATGTGTGACCTGCAGTTTACATAAAATTACTGGTTTATAGGTTTATTAATTTTACATGTACAGAGTACAGTGTATGTCTTACTTACATGTACAAATCTACATGTAAAACATTAATTATAAAGAAATGTCAACTTTGAATCATGTACTGGTAACAACAGAGGAAACAAAATAAGGTTCAAAGATATTTATAGGGGACATAATTACCAATTAGTCATTACAATTTATTAAAAGTCATTCATAGAGAAGAGCTGAATGACTTACATTTAGAACATAATACAGACTGTCCAATTACATGGAGAGATTTAAAGTTTCTTGTACAATATTGGCCACCAAATACCAAAAAGAAAATGGTACAGTAACAAATTGCCAGAATTATCCATGGTCCAAAACACGTGCCCTATTCCTTGACAAAAGGGAGATCACTATTTTCACTAGTGAACAGAGAAAAATTCTAAATCTAAAAAGCTTTGCCAATGTCAATTCTGCACATGTACTGCACTTACATAGTCAAATGTGTCCTCTAAAAAGTAATGAAATGCGAGTCCAAAATGAATCAAAAAGCTCAGCTTTACACAAAGGACAATGGGTGTCTAGATAAAAGTACTCTGTCGTGCTGAAGTGATGCACAGCCACCTCTGAAGAAAATTAATGCTCATTAATCACTTGGCTACCACAGTAGCTAGATGGAGAGTGAGTAATCCCCTTTTATGTTCTTAACTGCTTTTGAGACCAGAATTAAATTGATTATTAGTGTTAAAAAAATCATAAGCACAACATGCAGAAACAGCTCTAACTAGACTTGTTCATTACAAGGTAAATTGTTGAATCCGACACCCTCCACATGAACTATACTGTAGTACGAAGTCAATGTCAGGAAACTGGGGGTTAGGACAAGTGTTAATACCGATTCCGCCAATTCTGCTAGCATTTTTGTTTGTTTGGGCTTTTGTTTGGTATTTGTTATCTTTCCTGTGCTTTGGCATTTATGACATCAGTAGAAATTCAAGTATATACTGCTGTGCCACAGACTGTTCTGGCAGAAGATTTAAAGAAGAAGAGATTAGGAAATGGATCCTGTCAGAATAGTGGCCCAAAATTTCCCATCGGGAAGTCAAATTTACTATTTGTCAAACGTAAAACGTACTACTTATTTTTCTGTTGGCTAATTTTTATTACGTATTATTTGAGAGCTACAGTTGGTTACATTTCTTTTTTGTTCTCCGAATTAGAGCACAGGCAAGTGAAGTGACTTGCTTATGGCCACCCAGTTTCAGTAGCAGGATTTCAACCCCCAACCTCAGGATCTGAAGTCCAAAACCTTAAACTAACTTTGTGTGAGTGTGTGTGTGTGTGTATGTATATGTGCTGATAGCTTTAATTGGCACTCTCTGGACAAGTAAGTTTAAAGAAGGCAGGCTTTGAATGATACTTACTTCTAAGTGTGCTGCATCAGAACAACTAGTGCCCACCCAAGTGTATATATATTCTGTCAAGCAGAATACAACTTGAAAGTGTGGTGAATAAAAGCCAAGCCTTACTCCAATAATATCTCTCATAGTGGAAGACAGCAATATCACACATCAGTTGAGTGCTACAGTCCAGTCTTTCCCTTAGAAGCTACAAAGCCTAAGTCCAAGAGCCCACCGGATAGGGCAGCCTGAGGACAGATTGAGTCATCAGACACACTTACTGTACTTGTGTGTAAATGACAAGAGTCACAGGTCAAGACTAGATGTTGTTTTCAGACAGAACTGCCAGAATGTTGCACTGAAAGCTATAGCCACCTGTTTCATCTGGACAAAGATAAATCAGACCTCTTAGCATTTAGTATGCGGTTAGTCAGATTCTTGCTGTATAGTATATTGCTCTCTTATGTTAACATTATAGAAGTTTAATTAATTATTAACTTTGCCACAAGTGACGCTGATGGTTCATCATATGTCTCAGCATATTCTCTTTTATGAATTCAAGCAGTTCCACATTGGAAGAATGGGATGTACACTGCCAGGAACATGTCTCTTTCTGATCCCAGTAGTTATTCCCTTTTTAGGATCAGCCACATGGAGTCTCCTTCACCAGAGAGTTCTTTTTTCTGGTTGTAGCCTTGTACTTCCAACTTGTTGTTAATCTGATACCACTCTTTCCTTGTCATTCACATGATCTTCCAATAACTTCAGCATTCAACATCCTTTTTTTTTTATGTTTTTTAGCCCTTCTCCATACATGTCTGAACCACCTCAGTCCATTCTGTCTAACATTATTGATTATACATACTATTCGTACTTTGTTTTCAATGATTTGATTTTTTTTGTTTGACTTATATTACACATCCACCTCAGCAATCACAACTTTGATTTCTCCACTAGCTCTTCTTCATGCCTCCTTAATGTCCATGCTTCAGATCCACATATCATCACCAAAGGTATAATGAATATTGTAAATACCTTGAACTTTAAATTTGATGGCAATTTATTGTCGTACATCACATGAGATTGTTCCTTCCACTTATTCCACCCAGCTGTGTTTCTTGATTTTACAGTACATCCTCTAACATTTTCCCCAGTTGTTACTGTAACGGATTCCAGGTATCTAAAAGCATCTACTTTGCCACTTTGCTTTACTGCATAACATTACTTCTGTCCTCTGTACATTTAATTGTAATCCTTTTGCCTCACACTCACTCTGCCATCTAACGACAGCTTCATGACCTCTCTCAGAAGTTCCTTCAATAGTTTCAATGTAGGTCATCTGCATACAGCCTATCCCATGGACCACCTCTCCTAAACTCTCCACTGATTGCATCCATTACTATTATAGGTACCAGTGAACCCCATTTATTTCAGCTTGCTCAGTGTTACCTTTACAAGCCCTAAGAACAATTTTGAATTACCGTGTATAGATTTTATCACACAAAAAATCTTTCTCTGACTCTCCCTTTAAAATCCACTACTCCAATACTCTAAAAATCATATACTTTTATGCAACCATCTCCTTATTCCCACAAGATCTTTATCATCCCTATTCTCATTGCTAATTATGCTGGAGTTACTGTAGTTTGATTTCATCTTCTCAATTGTTTTTTTTTATCTTTTGGTAAACTATTGACCATTTTGGAGCATTGGTATGGTTGTATCTCTTCCATTTTCTCCACGCAGTCTTCTAAATTCATCAGCTCATCAAAATATTGTTTATGTCTCTTCCGGATATTTTAGCTTTAATCAGTATTTTTCTGTATCCATTTTTTATTACATTGATTTTCTGCTTATCCTGCTTGTTTCTGGCACTTACCTTCGCAATTTCAGCAATTTTGATTCATCTTCTTTGGAATTTAGCTCTTCTTTTAACTTGTTGGCAGTTTCATGTATTGCCTTTGCCAGTAATCTGCTTGCCTCTTTTTATTCTTACTTTTAATTGTCTTGTTGTTTATGCCATTTTTAAAATTTTTATTCCTGGGTTTTATTGCACCCTGTATGTCTTCATTCCACCACCATGCTCTTTACTCTGGCCACCTCTCTCCTTTAGTTGTGCCACAGACTCATGCAATAGCTAACAATAAACCTTCTCTAAAACTGTGCTATAGCTTTCTTCTGTTCTTTGTAGTCGATATACTGGTACTTGTTTTGCTGGTCCTTTCAATCTCCATGCTCTTATTCTCCACGTCTCTCACATTTTGCAATCATTTCTTTCTGTTAAGTCAAATAATAGAAACTGTTTTACTGTACTATGACCTTACAATTTTTGACTGTTTTTCTACATTATAACACCATCACTAAATAATCCATCAGGCCATCACTTTTTTAAATAATTAAATACTTTGGAGTTTATTACCATCGCTTTTTTAAATAATTAAATGCTTTGGTGTTTTTTTGTAAAAAGTATTCACTATAGGTAAATCCAAACCTCATGCTGTTTTCATGACATGTCTAATGTCTCGTTTTTCATACTCACATCTTCCACATATCCTTTCATACCCTTAAGCATATTCTTTGACATGACAGTTCAGATCTACTCTTACAATCACTCAGCCATTGGATGGAATATCGATATATACAGTACAGGCCAAAAGTTTGGACACACCTCCTCATTCAATGTGTTTTCTTTATTTTCATGACTGAAGGCATCAAAACTATGAATGAACACATGTGGAGTTATGTACTTAACAAAAAAAGGTGAAATAACTGAAAACATGTTTTATATTCTAGTTTCTTCAAAATGGCCACCCTTTGCTCTGATTACTGCTTTGCACACTCTTGGCATTCTCTCGATGAGCTTCAACAGGTAGTCACCTGAAATGGTTTTCACTTCACAGGTGTGCCTTATCAGGGTTATTTAGTGGAATTTCTTGCTTTATCAATGGGGTTGGGACCAGCAGTTGTGTTGTGCAGAAGTCAGGTTAGTTGGACGATCATTTATTTTTCAACAGGACAATGACCCCAAACACACCTCCAGGCTGTGTAAGGGCTTTTTGACCAAGAAGGAGAGTGATGGAGTGCTGTAAATGGTCATGAAAATAAAGAAAACACATTGAATGAGGAGGTGTGTCCAAACTGTTGGCCTGTACAGTATATACAGTATATATAATTCAATGTGTGTGTGTGTATATGTTCCAGCATCACGTCCAAACAGCTGGAGTGATTTTCATGAAACCTAGTACACATGTTCCTCATTGGTCGACTAAAAATACTGCAAGGGGAAATAAATCAACCCTAACCCACCCTCTGGTGGGGGGCAGGGTGGGCTTGATCTTACGGTCTTGTATGCATGTTATCATCCAGTTAACACGTGGAACGACCACCAGAGGGCGAACTGGAGGTGACTGCCAGCATTCTTTGTTTGAGCACCACCTCAGCGTCCCTGTTGCTTTTGAAATTAAATTGAGTTGGCCAGTTCCGAGCATCAACTGGATGATAACATACATACAAGACCGCAAGACAAACACATTAGTGAGTCTTCATTGTTTGTTCATTTATTTTTATTTTTAAAGTTGTGGTTTTTTTTATTATATTTTTCTCAAAGAATTAAAAAAATTATTATTTTCTTCCCAGGCATTGCCGGGTATTTCAGCTATGTTAGCTAGTTTTGGACAGTAAGATGAAAATCTTCCAGGAATTTTTAATTCTCGTCTTGCTTGCATTAAAGCTGTGGTGCATAATCTGTTCTGTTGTTAGCAGTCTCATTGACCATGATGACATTAATATGTTTATTATGCCAACTCAATTTTACTTAGTCTTTCGACCGTAATCTTGTATCCATCTTCCAGCTATTTTGATCTTTATCCAGTCTGCTTTAGTTCTTGCTGGCACCACCATCTGTGCGTTTCTCTTCTGTAAGATCTCCACTAACTCACTTGATTTTCCCCTGAGACTTCCATGATGCTATTCTGATCCTTTCCTTTCAGTTTCTACCCTTCATACTGTTCATCAATTACATCATAGCTTCCCTTTGACAACTTTTCATATCATCCGGGTAATAATGATACACATCCTTTCTGGAAAACCCTGTAAGAGGAGTAGTTCTGTTTCTTGTTGAATTCATGCATAGATAAATATGAGTAAAGTATTTAAGATGGATGCCCTTTCTGATGCTACCCATTGTTATTGTCAATGGGCCTAACCTTTGGCTCAAAAGGCAACGTACAACACAGTAGGCACAGGAACTGAAGACAGGACTCTTGACCAGTGAATGAGGGAGAGACACGACTGCTAGTCTTTGGGCTTACTGTTTATATGCACATTAATAATTCTCGATGCATTTATTTATCAGTATTTTAGCAAAAAAAACATTTGTTTTGCAAGTTTTGAGCAAGTGACAAGTGGATAAAATGCAAATAACGTAATTTTTGTTTTTCTTTTTTACATGGACATTTTTCACATTGTTTGTCATTGTACAACACTGACCATCATTGGATTCCGTTATGTGATAAACTTTTTTTCTGCATTAAAACATGATATTAAAAAATTTTCTCAGCTACTATGACAAAGTACATGAGGTAAGTAACATATAAAAAATATCATTTTTAGGTGTAGTATTCTTTTAAGTATATTCTCATTTTTTGTCCTTTCTGTGATTTTTGACTAGACAAATAACACACAAAAATAATAAGTCCAAAATGACAGAAAGAACAAAAACATGCAAGACCATACTTAAGCCAGGTAAGATATCCTGAGTGAATCATGCCACACCCTAATGGCCTGCCCGCTGTTGGTCTGCAGCTGCTTATGCGCCAGTTTCGCACTTATTTAGTATCTGATATCATATCTAAAGGCCCTTCACTACCTGGGATACGTGCGGTAGCAGTTACAGCTCTGACTCAACACTTCCAGCAACATGTTGCCATGTTTGTATATATGTAAGGCTGTTCCAAAATTTCTATTACCTTTAAGTGCCATATAGTCTTTTGTATTGCGTTGTTTTAGTAACGCTCACAGAGGAGAGAGAGAGGGCATTTTATGAAGATTTTTCTTAGTGAAAAGCCAGTCAGTCCATTCATTTGAAGAAGTATAGATACACATGCAGGGCTTTTTTTCCTTCATAAAATTGAATTAGCTATGTTTTAGTGTAGCATTATATTGCCTTCTAGTACATCGTCTGAATGGCAGATTCAATTATATGCTTAAGCATCATGATGGCCAGAGGCAAATTATTTGCAGATGATTGACATCTGAGGAATGATTGGCATCCCATAATCCTCAATTCTTCAATCTGGCCTTGTGATGCATATTTGGAAATGAATCTTTTCTAACAGTCTGTCTTGCTGATGGCTTATTTCTTTATGATTATGATTTTTTATTGATTCTTTTTGTCGGTCTTTTTTTTGCAAACAAGTTATTCACACCTTCTTGTCTGTCTGGCTAGTTTATTGCATATGCCCATAAATTTACATCCTTTAAAAAAATAGCCCATCTGACTTAATTTTCCATGTTTTTATTTATTTATGCATAACTTAATAAAATGTACAGTTTGAGACAGTTTATTCTGATTGCCTAGCCACCACACACAATTGATTTCACTTTTTAAGAATTGTCTGATTGTTAATTTACAGTACATTTGGAAAGAAAGCAGATGAGAGATGTGTTTCTTATGAATCAGTCATATTAACTTTTTTTTTAATCAATGTGTTTCTTATGCATCAGTCGTATTAACTTTTTTTTTTTTTTAATCAATTAGTGAGCAATTAATTGTGACCCAAATGTGGATTTTTTGTGCCTTATAACAACAAAGAAAGGTTTCTATGGTTCATACATCAGCCTTTAAAATTCCCTGTAATTATCACAGATCGCAATTACGTATTCTGTAATTGCTACTTTTGTTAATTAGACTGCCTACAGTGTAAGACTTAGTTAGAGGAAAATGACCTGAAAAGTCTTCATTTTTAACTAAGGTGATTCTTCACTTATGGGATGTATGTGGGGCTCGTAGTTTACATTCATATACTATGAAACATGTGAGCATGGCTGTAAATTACACAGAAAAATAATAGTTTCTGCTTCATTTGTGTTTTTTCTGCCCCAAAGTGATGTTTTGCTTTTCAATATTAAATACTGAAGTGGTTTTATGCTCTGGACTCTGGAAACTTTTTGTTTTTATTTGAAAAGTATGCCAACAAGATGCTCTGTGCCAAAACAATATTTGCATTTAGGTGTCACTCAGGCTGTTTTAGGCTTAGGTCAGGACAGTACATACAGT
The DNA here is from genome assembly GCA_026402145.1 of Polypterus bichir lapradei. NCBI lineage: Eukaryota > Metazoa > Chordata > Cladistia > Polypteriformes > Polypteridae > Polypterus > Polypterus bichir. The sequence continues at coordinate 72,050,290 of JANRMT010062835.1, forward strand.
GTGCTCTCAGAATACTGAGCTAATGGGCCATCAGTGAGGAGAAAAGGATGCAGACGCCACTCGGTGTAATGTCAGCGTTTATAGTAGCTAAAACATGCATAGCAATTCTAGTGTTAATTATTGACTTGGTCTTCACAGTGGTAATAATTTATAAGATAATTTGATCAGGCTCCTACTTTCTTTTTCTTACTTTTCTCTGTAGCACTCTGTAACTGAGGCACACTCATTTTTGAAAACAAAAACATTTTTTGGTATACATAAGGATGATAGAAATATGATAACCGCTTATATTTTGACATAAAATACACAGCTATATAACACAGAAGAGGCTGTTTTTAATTTGTTTAAAGGTTTTGTAATTATCATCATTTTTTGTGTTTCACTTTTGGAATTTTAGCATGATATCACACTCAGTTCACTCTTGCTATATACTCATAGCCTTGGATCAAAGAGGACCAAAGCATTGTGTTGCAATTCAAAGCTTTGGTTTCCAATTTTAGTCAAACAGTTATAAAATGCAGTCAGGTGTTTCTTACAAAGTAACAATCAAACATGAGAAACAGCCCTTAATTGGCTGCTTACTACTTATTTAGACTTTTAATTTATCTTGGCACAAATGAATATTTTTGCATGCCAAGCCTTTAAGGATTATGTCCGTTGCCATATGGAGTTGAGTGTTGCTGCTCCAGGTTTGAGTAAGCAACTTTTCTCATGGTGGAGTGTTCTCTTTGTCTTTGCCAGTTGGGCCTTTTTTCTGTGGTATGGTGTTGTCTTCTTCAGCTTGCTGTTAGATTATTCACGGTGTCCTCTAATTTTATAGGGAGATATGTGACTATTTCTGGCACAAGAGTTTAGTTGCTGAAGTGCGGCTTCTTTTCAGTCGTTATAGAGTGGGCTTAGTCACTGGCACAGAGCTTAGGCTTGGGGATCTTATGGCTAGTTCAGGGCATCCATCCATCTCAAAGGTTATACAGAGCCCGACATCGAGGCCCAAAGAAGCACTTTCTTTCTCCCAAGAGGTTTGGTCAGTCTTCTGCTCCAAAGAGAACAAGTCATCAGCCTCAAGCTCTAAAGAGGCAGAAGAGATGCACGTCCTTGATCTAAATGAAGGTGTAGCCTCTGGTGATTAGATCAAGGTCTCTTCCAGCTACAGTTTCAGTGTCTGCTTATAGTGCATTATTTAATCCTTCATAGTTCAGCTTGCAGTTGCAGCCTTAAAATAAAACTCCTTTTTTTCTGAATGAGTCTCTGCAGACATATTATTTTATTTTCAGGTGAAGTACAGAGCTGACTAAACTTTTGATAGACTGCAGTTTAACCATTCACCTCAGTGTTAATTTCTGAAATATATATGGGGTAATACAGCAGACCTTCTTCATCCCTACTTAGTCTGCTTCTTGTGTGCTACTGAAAGTCTAACAAAAATTGGGCAAGTTTGTGCTGCCGTAGTAACACATTTTGCTTGAATAGGTCTTTGAAGTTATGTGTCATTACCACTAAATATATGAATTACATTTACAAAAATCAAATCTACACTGATGAGGGATAGTGTTGACTGGTAATAATAACTTTACCTTAAACCCTAAACTTACTTGATATTTGTTCTGTTTTAAAGTGGAGCATCTTGGTTAGGATGACAGAGATGCATATCATCTTTGTATAAGGAAATCTTTTGTTTTCACTTTCCCCTCTGAAATCCCAGCCCATCTCCCCTACTACGCAAACAAACAGTCAGTGGTTCAACTGCAGTGGCAAAAGGGGCAGGCAGAAGAGGACATCCTTGGTTTATACCACACCTTACAGCGAAAACATCTGAGATTATATCATTTATATAAAACTAAGGTTCAACTGAAGTCTGTGCAGTGCAGTGGTCCCATTCTGCAGCAAGAGATAATGATACCTCAGTGTGATCTGACATTAAAGAGATATGTGTCTAATTAAAGTGATGGCAGGGATTATGGAAAACATAACTGCCCTTAATAAACATTGATCCTGTGAAGTGACTGACGGCAGGTCTTTTTTCTTACCTTTATCAAATGCTTTTACCAAACCCTTGGTGTCAGTGTTAAAGAGAGAAATAGGTGTATGTCATTTGAAGTTTATGAGAAAAAAGTAAAAAAAGGACAGACAAATATTGTCTGTCACAATATTTTGCCCATATTAAATTCAGCCAAGTATTTTTTATCAGGACATAGATTGTGTATTTTCAGCAATTTCAGATAATGTTAATGACCGATTCAGTGTTGGTATCTGATCTCGTCTGGGTTTGCTGGAAGTCAGACATATTAGGGAAATTGCAATATTTGTTAGATCCTATTTATTAATATAATGTGTATAATGTTGGATGATATTTTAAAACACCCTGCATACTAAATTATGTTTTAAAGATGACCGTCTGTCAGTGATATTGGAAATCTGTATTGTTGTCTGGATATTGATCTGTAAAAATTTTACACCAGATGCCCTTCCTGATGTAACCTTCCCCATTTATCCGGATTTGGGACCGGCACACAGAAAAACACTGGTTTGTACATCCCCGAGGATGACATTGTGATCTGTAACAAGAGTAGGGAGCAGGTTGATGAGACCCTGGAGAGGTCGAGATGTGTTCTAGAGAGGAGAAGAATGAAGGTCAGTAGGAACAAGACAGAATACATGTGTGTAAATGAGAGGGAGGTCAGTGGAATGGTGAGGATGCAGGGAGTAGAGTTGACGAAGGTGGAGGAGTTTAAATACTTGGGATCAACAGTACAGAGTAACGGGGATTATGGGAGAGAGGTGAAAAAGAGAGTGCAGGCAGGGTGGAATGGGCGGAGGAGGGTGTCAGGAGTGATTTATGACAGACGGATACCAGCAAGAGTGAAAGGGAAGGTCTACAGGACGGTAGTGAGACCAGCTATGTTATATGGGTTAGAGACGGTGGCACTGACCAGAAAGCAGGAGACAGAGCTGGAGGTGGCAGAGTTAAAGATGCCAAGATTTGCACTGGGTGTGATGAGGATGAACAGGATTAGAAATGAGTACATTAGAGGGTCAGCTCACGTTGGATGGTTGGGAGACAAAGTCAGAGAGGCGAGATTGCGTTGGTTTGGACATGTGCAGAGGAGAGATGCTGTGTATATTGGGAGAAGGATGCTAAGGATAGAGCTGCCAGGCAAGAGGAAAAGAGGAAAACCTAAGCGAAGGTTTATGGATGTGATGAGAGAGGACATGCAGGTGATGGATGTGACAGAACAAGATGCAGAGGACAGAAAGATATGGAAGAAAATGATCCACTGTGGTGACCCCTAATGGGAGCAGCTGAAAGAAGAAGTAGTCTGTCAATGATATTCATTACAGTAACAAGATTAAATACTTCCCTGTTTTGTTTTTGATATGCTAAAATCTTATTTTCCTTTTTTTCCATATTTGTAATATAACATAATATACTAAACAGTAGTTTGGTGTTTCTGGTAGAAAACATTCATCTCTTGTAAAGATCAGAGGTGGACATCCATGCATATTTCCCATCAATCTTTGATATGAGGTCTGTCAGTTACAGCATACAGCTTGTAGTTTGCCTCCACTTATATGTGAATAAGGATATTATTTGGCCTGCCAGGTACTGTATGCCTTGAGAGATTCCTACAAAGGCAAATGTGAAATATCCGGATCAGATATTCAAGATGCAGTCTGTCTCCGTGACATAAATGTGTATGCGAAGAAAAATATCCAGCAAAGTCATTGCCTTAAAGCTGAAGTGGATTAAAACAGCAAAATGGGTGTCTTAAGAAAAAAGCAATATCATGTTTGAAACTGCTAAAATGAGTTAGCTCTTTATTTGGTTTTACAATGTGATTCACTGCTTTGACTTTCTACCCTATAAAGCTCAGTGTTCATGGACAGATATATCTTTTAGGTGTCTTAGATAAATGTCTTTTTCTGTTTCTCTTCTTCACCTTGATTTTTTATTGTTTCTGTTTTACCTGCCTCTGTGGAAATTGCAGTATATTCTTATGTTATTATTAATTAAACAAATACCAACAGTCTGCGGTGGGTTGGCACCCTGCCCGGGATTGGTTCCTGCCTTGTGCCCTGTGTTGGCTGGGATTGACTCCAGCAGACCCCCGTGACCCTCTGTTCGGATTCAGCGGATTAGAAAATGGATGGATGGATGGAATACCAACAGTATCTATATTATCCTCCTTAACTTTATGCATTTGTTAGCTGGGAAGCTGTCAGATACATATACAGTTTAATAATATTTATATGGCACATCCAAAGCTGGAGTATTATAGATGATTTGCTTAAATAGAATTTTACTTACACATTAATCATTTTCTGAAGCACACATCTATAAGAAATTGCAGATTATTAAAGTCCTAGGTACATCTTAATTGTCCTGCAACATTAAACTATCATTATGGTATGCCCGTGTAATTTTGAATAGTTTCTACTGTTATAAAGGAAATTCATATCTCAGATATTTTAGTTGAATCTCATCTTATATAACTTAAAAAACAGGTATTTTAAAGTCAGGAAGTGAGGGTACAGCTTATTTTGTTTTGGTTTTATGATTTGAAAATCATAGTTCACATATCCAAAGTACTGTATTGGAGGGACAGAATTACAAAGTGGACATGTTGACTGATGATTTATGAGTGTTTGTTGAGATAAAGTAATCAAAATATTAAAAAGAAAATTTAAAGTTTCAACATTAAGGGTATTGTGGAAAAAGCCAAGAGCAATTTGCTATCTAAATGTCTGTCTGTCAGTCAATCTAAGTAGCATAACATAATATTCTCAAATGGACTCACTCACACTCACATGGAGGCAGCTTAGAATCACCTGTTAACCTAACACGCTGTGCCACCATGCCATCTTCAGTCTAAGCAGAAGTGGAATGGAGTCAGGGTAAATGTTAATTGGACCAATGAATGTTGATTTGATGTGATTTGGGGCTTAATTCTAAGTGCCAGTTGGGCTTTTTCTGTGGTATGTTGTTGTCTTTCTCACATTGCCATTAGATTATTTGCTCTGTCTTCTAATTTTATAGGGAGATACTTGGCAGTTTGTGAGACAGGAGTTTAGGACCTGGCTTTAGGCTTCTTCTCAGTCTTTCTAGACTTGGCTTTTTCACTGGCACAGAGCTTAGGCTTGTGGTAGTGGATATTATGGCTAATTCAGAGTATCCATCTCAAAGGCTACACAGAGCCCAACTTCAAAGCCCAAAGAAGTGCTTTCTTCCTCCTAAGAGAGTCAGTCAGCCTCCCGCTGTAAAAAGGCAGAAGAGATGCACGTGGCTAGTTTTAAAACAAGGTGTAGCCTGTGGTGATTGGATCAAGGACTCTTCCAGTTACAGGTCCAGTGTTTGCTTATAGTGCATTAGCTAAGTGTAACTATCTGACCCTCGACAAACTGCAACTATTTTTAGGGAACAGGGTAAGGAAGTAAAAGTTGTCAAAATCCTGTTGTCCAAAAACCAAGCAAAAAGGTCAGTTTTGTTGAGGAGTGATGGCCAGTTCTGTCCCTTGTGGCATCGGGCCTGACCCCGGCTTCTTCACTTTATAAATCTAAGACATCAGTAGTACTGACTCAGCTTTAAAACTCATAAAGTAATGCACCCAGTAATAAAACACTCAGCACCACAAGTGAAGGCAGCCTACACAGACAGGGAATGAGCAGTGCATCAATCCTTTGGGAGAATGCAGGGGCCACTATGGAGTGCCACACCTTAGTAGCAATTGTGTCCATGAAGAATAACCAGTCAGGACAGAGTCAAAACAAGTACTGTTCAACTAGAAATCTAGGGAGCAGGCAATCTAGCAGGTAGCAGGGATACTAAGTTCTCAACAGAGTGTACAAGACGTCACAAGACCACTGTGGCTATGGGCAGCCTAGAGTCTATAGCTGATGACTCTGGGGCCAAGTTGCTCATTTAAGGGAAAGATTAAGAGAAACTGTGTGAAGCCAGCACATTCCTGGACAACTGCTGGGGGACAGCATATGTTAGTCTCTTCAAGGGAATGACAGCTATATGCGATACCAGACTGTTTAATAACTATTAAAAGGTCAGTGGTGTAGGCACACGGGAGCCATCTCTGACCCCATTAGAACCCCAGACTAGAGACAGAGTTACCTTAGATTTGGTGGGTAAGCTTGTAGCAAAGACTCACTGGCAGAAGGAAGTGAGGCCAGGAACGTGACAGAGATAGACAGAGGTAAGCCAACATACCTAATGCGCAGGGTTTCAAATCCTACATAGAGATTAGTCTTTAAACTGTTAATTTGTACTTTGTATTCATCCTTGTGGTTTTCTTCACAGAAGTAGTATTTTTTTAATAAACACAACCGTCAATGATAATTTTGGCCTTCATGGCATCACTCTGGTTCTAAACAGATACTATGAAGGTACCCTCTTCCCTTACAGTTGAAGGATATCCTTGTCATGAAGTTTTTCACAGGAGGGAAATGTTTAAGAACAGTAAAACTTTCAGTACACTGTTCTGTTTCTGAACTCTTTGTGTGTCTACTTATTTTAGAAATAATTTTAATAAATTCTGTTCCCAACTAACAACTTATTTTTTAAATTTCTGTGCTCTTAACATATGTGACATAAGGTGCCCTTACTGGTATGTTTTGCAAAACAGAGTAGAATAGAACTTGTCCTTTCCTTTACAAGGTTTCAGGGAGACAAAGTCCATCCTGTCAGCTTCAGCTACAATCCGTGAACCAAACATCTGTCTACAGTTACACTTGTTAATAATTTTACAGTTGTATGTTAACCTAAAGAAGGGCAGAGATCAAGCAAATTGTGTCCTAGAGGTCAGCACTGTTGTTGCACAGTTTCAGAGACCCCCATTTAATTCCCAGCCCTGTCACTGCCTCTCTGGAGTTTGCATGTCCATCCAGTGTTTACCTGAGTATTACTTGGGTACTTCAGTTTCCTCCAACATCAGAAAGACATGCTCTATATCTTAAAGGGGAAGTTTGGTATTTTTCAAGTCAAAGTTATTTCTTCACAAATATGGTATATATACATTTGCCACGTGAAATTATGTTCTAATGTTAAATGTTTTCACTAAATTTAAAAACATACATAGCCAGTCATGGTGCTTTGCATAAAAACTTACCAAATGCATCCATTTTTCATGCCAAGACAATTATCCAGTATTGGTCTGCACCTTACAATTACACACAGATTGTAAAATATCAATCAATCAATCAATCAATCAACATTTATTTATATAGCACATTTTCATACAAAAAAATGTAGCTCAAAGTGCTTTACAAAATGAATAGAAAAATAAAAGACACAATAAAAAATAAACATAAGTCAACATTAATTAACATAGGATAAGTAAGGTCCGATGGCCAGAAAAAACAAAAAAAAAAACTCCAAAAGCTGGAGAAAAAAAAAATAAAATCTGTAGGGGTTCCAGACCAAGAGACCACCCAGTCCCCTCTGGGCAATCTACCTAACATAAATGAAACAGTCCTCTTTGTATTTAGGGTTTTCAAGGAAGGACCTGATGATGATGGTCACGTAGACTTCTGGCTTTCAGTCCATCAATGTTAGCTTGCACATGCCATTTCTGAACAAAAACAAAGCAAAATGACACCTTTTTATTGGCTAACTAAAAAGATTACAGTATGCAAGCTTTCGAGGCAATTCAGGCCCCTTCTTCAGGCAAGATGTAATGAACAAAAACACCAATATTATAAGATTTCACCATTGTAAAAGAAGACCAGCTGTGCAGCTTTGTCTTCTTCTGCAATAACCATTCACCACCCGGGCTGTGGTTTCCTCTCAAAAGACTTTTTCTGCTACGTGGTAGGTTTGGTTTGGTTTTGATTTACTTCTGTATTTAAGTTAGAACTCACACAAGTAAATAGAAAATGTATCCTTATCTTGAGAAAAATAATACCAGGAATATGCAAAAAAATATTTTTTTCAATAAAATAATAATTTATCAAAACTGAAAGAGGACACATTTGATAAGTTTTTATGCTTTTATTATCCATTGGACTCTTGTGCTCCATATTGTTCATTTGTAAAACATCCAGCCTGGCTTTATAATTTATAGAAAACATTTAAGTTAAGAACAGAATTTCACGTGGTTAATGCACACTATATCTACCATGTTCGTGAAGAAGTAACTTCAAAAATACCTTAACGTATCCTGTAAGAGAGATAGATTTGTGATGTTTGAGGAAACTGGAGTACCTGGGCAGTACTCAAGTAAACACTGGAAGGACAGAGCTGGGGGTCTCTGAAACTGTGGAACAGCAAATCCGACCTCAGGGTCACAACCTGCTTGATCTCAGTCGCTCTTTAAAATGAACATTTTCATTTATGATAATGACTAGTGCACCTTTAATGTTGTGTCTGGAAATTATACATTTGTAAAATGTACTGTACATTTTTCTATCCCTAATGCATTGTGAATTTTCAAAAAGATTGTGTGAATATATTATTCAGGTTTAAAATATATATTAATTCATCTGATGCCAGGACCACACCTGATATTAGATGAAAGTGCAAATTCACCTTTGGCTAATTTAGAGTTGCCAAATAATATAATCACATATTTTCAGGGTTTAAAAGGGAAAAAAAGTACTCAGAGGAAAGGAAAAAAAAAAACACTCATGTAATGTGAAACTTTACACAAACTATGACCAAGCCAGGGTCTGAACCCAGTCTGCTGGAGATGAGACATTAGAGCTAACTGGCCGGTGCTCCACCATGTCAGTTAACCTTGTATGAAGATAACAATAGCCACAAATATATGAATTCAGTGGTTGCAGGTAGAGAATAGAAAGTAGACAGCAATAACATTTTGGTCAGGTTTATTTTATTGTAAAGAATACAAAAAAGGTTTTTGCATGTGCTTATCTAGATGGCATGGTGGCATAGTGAGTAGCATTTTTGCTTCATGGATCAAATGTCTTGGGTTCAAATTCCATGTCAATGTTTCCAGGTTCTGCAAAACAGTCCAGCTTAAAGACAACTGAAAACCTGCCTAATGGCAGAAGACAACACAAGGTGGCTAAGAATCTGCACTGGTATCTAGAGGGTTAGTGGTTCAAATCCCATTACTGCTGGAAGGGATCCTACTCAGCTGGGCCCTTGAACAAGGCCATTAATCTGAAAATTGATCCAGGAGTACTGTACAATGGCTGACACTTTGCTCTGACCCTCAAAGGTCATATGAAGAGACAATTTTCCCTTTGGGGATTGACAAAGTGCATCTCTCTGTTATAAAAGGAAATCCTGAGATGTGACTTTTTGAAAGAGATCATTTCAAGTCCCGCGAGACGAGACTTTGGCCATGAGATTTTTTCACGTCACGCCCTCCTCTCAGCCGTATTCAAACACGCACACGGCCCACTCACATCTCATTCGTGTGAATGCTTTTGACAGACACATTTCTGCTCTCTAAGCTCTTAGAAATTTTTACGTTTTCCTCACTTTAAGTTCCCAGTTAAAGAAGACGTATTATGTCCTTATTGATGAGGTTCATCCTGAAGGGATATCAACAGAAGAAATGAGTACACGGGCAATCCTAGCACCAAGAAACACAGAACCGCAAAGTGGCTTGTGCGTAGCGCCGGCCCAGGGGTTGGCAGGTGAGTAGGGGGCAAAGCTCACTAGTCAACTTAAAAACAAAAAGAGAGACTGGCCCAATAATTCATAGTCTAACATCAAAGAACGTGCAATGTTACACATATATGCTGTCAAAGACATCCCCCTTGGTGTTTGGAGTGCAGTGTTATAATTATATAACCTTCAAAGGTGGGGGTCCCATTTGGGTTTTCTAGCACAGTGGGGTTATGGGTGCTGTTGAAAAAATCCCAAAAAGCCACATTGTTTTTCAAAAGAAGCCCAAAATGCCTCCAATTGTGAAAGCCCTTTTTTCCTGTGGCAGTGAGTCACAAATAGCCTTACTGAGTGGCAGAGCCCTGGACCTGGCAATACTGCCCCATCTCCATCACCTGTCCATGCTGATTTTCACATTCTCTTCTTGCTTTCTTGGGTTTTCCTATGGCTGATTCCAAGTTGTCCCAGTGTAGGTTTACACTGCAATTGTGTGTCGGACTCTGCAGGGCTGTTTCCTGCCTCACGCCCAGTGATGGCTCCTCTCTCCCCTGATCTCTCTCCTGAATTGGATTAAGCACGTCTGTGAGAATTTGATGTTGTTTCTTTCTTACTCTGAATACTTGCCATTCCTTTATTGTTTAACTACACAGCTTAGTGTGTGGGATTTCTGTAGAGCTCAAGTTTTTGTGTAAATAACTAAAACAATGAATCTAGGGTAAAAGGCAAGAGGGACCTTTTGTAACAATAATAGACCCATAAATGAATTAATATGAATGCATTTTAGTTATTTCTTGCAACAGTTCCCATTAGTTAGATTTCTGTGTAGCAAAAAATGCAGTTATCTCTTTGCTGAAGTCAAGAATATTAGGAGTCCATTCATACTCTGCACTGGCAATCGGAAGGTTACCGGTTCGAATCCTGTAAAATGCCAAAAGGGACTCTGCTCTGTTGGACCCTTGAGCAAGGCCCTTCACCTGCAATTGCTGAGCACTTTGAGTAGTGAGAAAAGCGCTATATAAATTCAAATTATTATTATTATTATATTAAATCATCACGTGTTCATTTAGCTTATCATGGCCCCCTGTGTTATTGAAAAAACCGCCGCTGCTGACATGTCTATCTCAGATTCTATTTCAAACTGTTAGATCTCCAAAAGCATTCTGTGTTTTAGTCTCCATCTCACAACGGTGAAACTCTTTCTGCTTTTTTGTACCCGGTGTTTAGTTATCCTTCAAGTGACATAAAATCCATTTGATAAATATACTGTACACAATATAATCCACCTCATTAGTGTTTGCTGTTCATGCACAGTCTGCAAGTGCTTGCATTTAAACCAGACAGACGTCTTCTCACTACAGTTTTAAACATTCATTGAAAAAGACTTACAGATTTTAATATGGTTCTGAAAGGTGAAAAAAAAATAGCTCAAGTACACTCGCCCAAATTACATCTCTAATGATTCCACAAAGTGGAGAACTTTCTTGTAATCATACAAATAATGAAAACCGTGCTTTTAGGCACAGCCAGGGGCATGCAAGGAGTGAGTGAACGCAGCCCGAGTTAAATTACATTTTTTTCCATAGTGTTCAAGTGTTTGCCACTTTTTCTCCATTTATATAAGTTGGCACTATAGTGATTTCTATTTTAAAATCAGCCTCTGCCCTTTTTCATATTTAATCAGTGTTAAACCTTACACTATAAAAGATAAGAAGATGCAATAATGGCTTCCATTGTCAGTCTTTTTATCTAATTTTCAAATCCTATAGTCCCTCTCCAGAGTATTTTACTACAAAAACACAAGTTAGCACTGCCTCTTACACAGATTCCCCTTAGTGTTAGAAACTGAATAGTTAGTTAGGGACTGTATGTGTTTGAACTTTACCCTGCATGTTGTGATGTCTGCCATGCTGTCACCACTTCAGTGTTTACCCATTGCATCTCATTTGTGTGCGCAGACCGGCAACACTGCATTGTATTGTATTTGTGAACCATTTATCTCCTGATCCAGCCTTCCCACAATGCAAAGCATCAGCGCACACAAATGCGCTTTTGTTCATTCTAGTTGTTTGTGTTTTTGTAAGGGTGACATTTGATTTCATGTCCTGTGTTCTTTGTAGATTGCTGTATAAAGAATGTAATGAACATGACAGATTTCTTTACAAGCATGGGCTGGGTTTTCAAGGACAGAATTAAATGTTGTTAAATATCCATGAATTACTTTGTCTTTTACAAATGTACACCTTCATTGTATAAAAATGAAAATGGAAAATTAATTAAAATACACAAAACAAGCAAAACAGATACCTTAAATGTTGATCACATTACAGTCAGGAGCAAACCATCATACCACTTACTGGTAGACTCTGAAGATTATGGAAATTATAATTAGGAAACAGTGACTTCAACAGGTTAATAAAAAATATTTCACATTTGAAGATTTCCTGGAAAATACCAGATAACGCGTCATTATCACGACCACGCTTGTGCTGAATTGGTTTTTTTAATCTTCCTCATTTTCTTCAATGCCCATAACCAACATTTCCCACTTGTTCTGCCAGATACTAACAGGGCTGACATTGAAGGATATGTTATAGATGTCAGTGATGTGCGAAAGGATCCAACAGGGCAGGAATTTACAGTTTATTTTTTTTGACAAGTGCTTGCCATGGTTAAAAAAAGATTTCAGACCCAAGTACAGGAACCCTGTGGTGTCTTCGGCAATTGGCTCTGAACGTCTGCTCAGTCAGGAGAGAACAAATTGCCAAAAGAACGTTGTTCTGAAGTTAGATGTTTATGCTTGTTAGTGAAGTTTATCTTATTACTCGGAATTACTCGAAAAATGTATTATAGTTTATTATAATTTGCTTCAGTTGCTTTTAATGTAATGACTAAGTGAAGGTATGTTATATGAAACCTACATTTAAAGTAAAATTATTAATATAAGGTCCATTCTACAACATGCATCCAGTGAGTGAATCCATTACATCCAATTCAGTGTTCACAGGAGCTGGAGACGATCCTGGCAGCGCTGAACATACCCAGGACAGGGCACACTCATGCCAAATACCCAGAACAAATCTCCCAGAGATTTACACTGCACACAGAATTCAAAGCCAGCCTCCTGCAGATGTGAAGCGGCAGTACCATCCAGACACAAACAGTTGATTTATCAGCTCTCCTGGGTATTTATTGTATTTACTGCAAACAGGCATTCAACATATACTGCATGTGAATGATGCAAAGTGTAATTTCATTCTAGGTCTGGTGTATTAGACACACCTATCCAATAGTGAATTGCTCGCCCCATTACTTGTTATTACATTCTGAATTTGCCTGGCTATGGACTGACTGAACAGCATACTGATTAGTGCGTCACTGCCATGCTAGCCCATTTTGACTAAAAAGTGTTTTCTTTACTTGATGCAAGTTAGATGAGTTGGTTGCTAATATCTTCTGTTTCATCCTCAAATGAACAGAGACCTGATGGTTGGGGACGTTTTAACCTAAACATTAATTTGCAATTACTAACATTCCTAGTCTTGTGGCAGAGCGTTATCCAGCAGAACTAGTCCCTCACAGATGGGTACACCACTGCCAAAAAGGCATCCACCCGATGGCAGCAGTGCTGAGATATGCAGTGGCATTCAGATATTGCTCCTTTTGTTTTAAGACCCCACTGTTTACTAAGAAAATGCATCTCACACCATTACACCGTCATTAGCAGCCTATATTGTTGACATCTGGCAGAATGGATCCATACATTTTATTTGCCATAATTCATTAGTATAAATCATAAAGAATTGTGATTAATCAGACTTATCATTATTTCCAGACTTTCACTGTCCTGTGCTTGCATCCGCTAAGCAATTGTACTTTCACGTTTTACACTGACAGCAATGGAATGTGTCCGGGTAATCGAGTGACGTGCCCCATGCCTGGTAAGGGTTGACACACTGATATGCCTATTAGCCTCTGTTTATCCTTTTCATCAACAGACTAATGTTGGATGAATATTTTTTGCTGGTGGCCCTTTCTAAGTACAGATAAAAAACCCTGTCTTGTGTACAAACCTTTTGCAGGATTGTTAGCTTATGAAACATTTCTGCTGGCCACACGGCATTCCAAGTCACTTAGGCCTTGACTCTTACCCTTAAGTTGAGTTACACACACACACAGTCTGTCAGTAGCAAGAGACATTTTTAGCATGTGTAGTCCTTTCAGTAACTGGGCAGCGGCGGGCGTACTTGGCAAGGGCAAGTGTACATAGTAAAATAGCCACTCAGTTTACATAACATCTCTCTATTAAAAAAAAAAAATCTTGGAAGGTTGAAAAGAGACGAGGCGTGACTTTCTCAGAGAGACACTTTTACGTCCCGTGAAACGAGTCTTTGTGCCAAGAGATTTAACTACGGCCAGCTCCAGAAATTAAAAGACAAAGAGTACATGACAAAGTAGAACGTCGTAAAGAATTCAAAAACGTTGGCGTGGTACACATGCAGAGCAGGTTAGAGATAATGAAAGTACTAAAATTCGAAAGTCTCAAAAAATAATAGTAAAGATCGCAGTAGTGCAAACAAAAGGAAATTATTACTCGGTGAAATAATGGAACAGCGAAAAGAGTTTGAATATATTGTTTGGATTTAAACTTTAAAGTAGGAGACTTGTAGATCGTCTAATTCGTGTTGCCATCAGGGAAGAAAAAAGTAGTGTTTTTTCCCAATCAAGAGGCGTATCCATGAGAATTAAAAGATTTGATGTTTGGTGAAAGGAAAATCCCGCGAGGGAAATCATTTCTCATTTGTGTGAATGCTATTGTCAGACACATTTCTTGTAGAGAGAAAGAAACGATATTCAGTCACGGGCAGTTATACGTTGCTTTGTCACAATGTAATTCCAGACAACCGAATAAAAATTCAGTACGATGTTGATGAAAAGGTAAAAGTGAAAAGAGATCGAATATGTGGGCATAGGTGATATGACAGAAGTGCGCCGTGCGAGATGCACGCGGCACGACACGCGGCACGACAGCAACTGATTGAGCAAAGAGGAGGTAAAAAAACTGTATTTGTTTCCCATTGTATCAGTGTTTAAGAGGGGGTTTCGGGGAAGCGACCGCGTCTCCTTGGAGTGCGTTCAGCACCCCTCTTCACAACGTGAGCAGCAGAGACGTGAAGTGGCTGGCGCGTAGTGCAGGCAGGGTTGGAGCCCCCTAGTTATAGTTATCATTTAAAATCCTTGTACATGTATTTTATACAAAATAATTGTATGTGCTTTTGATTTCAAATTCTTTATTGATTTACAGTAAATATAAAACTTTTTGGAACCCTTCACTTGTAAGTGTATTTCTGCATGTAAGTGTGACCTGGCCTTTGTCTAAATCCTACTTGTAGATAATATGATTAGACAAATTAGACACAAGAACTGCACTTTTTCCTATGTTTAGGGAACACGTTGATTTAACATTCACTGGTTTAGCGATGCATGATGATTTATTTAGCAACAGAGACTACAACATAATGTTAACCGTTCATTAATCACACATCAACCACTTCTCCCATTCCAGTTTGCTGGTGTGCTTTGCTTCATTTCAGGTATATTTTCAGCTGCCTTGCTTGAAATACTCACTTCAGATTATGCAACCAAGGTCAGGCCTTTGACTCAGCCGTTCCTTTTTGTTAAGCTTTACCTCCCAGACAGATACTCAGACATTCCTTGTTAAATCTTCTCTACAATCTAGAATTCATTATTCCCTCAATGATAACAAGCTGTTCAGAACCTTGAATTGAAAAGCAGCCCAAAACCAACATTTTTCATGGTTTGGATGAGGTTGTTTTGTTGCATTGTATTGTTTCATTTCCCTCCAAATGTAGTACATCTAAATTATTGTGAGAATTATAAGAGAATTATTATTTCTCAGCATTCTGGTGGCTTGTTGCAAATGTGATGGACTGCAGTGTTCTTTCTATGGAGAGCTTATGGTTCCCACCGTTGCTTCCTTTTGAGAACGTCTTTTTCAGTGTATTTTCATACGGTGGCCTCTTGAACATTAACAGCTGCCATTGTAAGAAAGATCTTAGGATCCTTAGCTGTTATCCTCGTTTTCTTTTTTTACCTCCTGATTAACTGAAACTTTGCTTTTAAAATGAATTTAGCTGGATGAACACACCCGATAAAGGCAGTATTAGTGCTCATTTTCATCATTTATCCATGATGACCTGCCTGACATTACTTTGATGCATATACATTCTTGAGAAAGAGAATTTTGATTTGCACTTGTTTAACAAGATTTTCTTTATTTTTAGGAGTTAGATAAACATCAGAGTACATTTTAGACCAAATGAATACATGAATGCAGGTCATTCTGAAGGGCTAAGTAACATTTTTGCCAAGTAAGAGGAAGCTCTTCACTCCTCAGCATCACCATACCTTACCCCAGGACCAGGCCATATTATTTGGCTGTAACTGTTTGATTAGATTATGTCAATTAGCCACTTAGCCCATCAAGGATATTAACATATTTAGTATCCTTAATGAGTGGATAAAGATCTGTACTCCTGTATGCAGGAGAATGTCTAAGAGACAAGGAAGCTGATAAGAGCTTTGTCTAACTCTCACCATTTTTAATTCCAAATACCATCTTTTCATTGATGTGACTTCTTCTTGAAGTTTACAGTTGGAATAATTTAAGGGTAATGACAACGGGTTCACAACATAATTGGGAAGGACTGATGGGGTCCCAGAGCAGTACTGGCATTGTAAAGTACTGTACTGTCTTTGTTCACCACCGGAAGAGTACTGCAGGTACAAAGAATCAGCTTTTTAGCACAGCATGAGTGTAACCTTATCAAACATGCAGACATCATTTTAGGATTATATCAGAGGCATTGTATGAACATTAGTTCATGAGCAGGCTAAGTGAATTACAGTTTCTTGTCTTTTGTTTCCAGGACTTTGATTATGTAGATATGTGTATATTGTTACACAAAAGTTAATGAAGACACAAACTGTAGAAGAAGGCAATGCCCTTCATTGCTGTGTCTATACATTACTGTTAAATGTATGCTCTGGGGATTTGAGAACAATTTGAAGGACATTGTGGATGTATGATTAATGATGAACACCCCTTGAAACAGCTGATATCAGCTACTGCTGTTTGTTGGACATACTGTATGTAAGAAAAATTCAAGGAAAAGCAAGAAGAAAGTGACTGCTGACAGCCTCTTAGATACTAGAAAGCATCTGACTGTGGGTCTGTTTTTAGGAGGAGAGATATACTGTAATGCTGAAGGCCTGTGTTTAGTACATGAGAGTATAATGAGTTGACGTTATTAAATACACATCAAACGTTAGATGAATCTTAAATATAAAATATGTTTTTGGGGCTACCCTCAGTTGTGCTAACTCCTGATACAGAATTAACTGTTGATAGTGTCAAGTGACGATATCTATTTACCA
Organism: Polypterus bichir lapradei; assembly: GCA_026402145.1. Classification (NCBI taxonomy): domain Eukaryota; kingdom Metazoa; phylum Chordata; class Cladistia; order Polypteriformes; family Polypteridae; genus Polypterus; species Polypterus bichir. The sequence continues at coordinate 72,067,325 of JANRMT010062835.1, forward strand.
GTGGTATTTTTAACATGAAACTTCAGGTCATAAGAGAATTTCTCTTTATGTGTGCAGGCTTCTCTAACATCGACATTAACTAGTAATATCCATCCCTCTTTTGCTAACGAGTAGTGAAACTTGCAAGTTCACACGTTTCAGGTCACAAACAATCAACCAAACAATGGGATGCTGGTGCCTGCTCTGTCTCGATTGGCATCATTTTATTGTGATGTCCTCTGATGGTGTTATCATCTGCCATGCAGCCATAGATTTAAAGGCTAAAAAGAGAGTCTTGTAACCTCCTGCTGCTTAGGAAATCTATTGCTATGAACTACCTAAATAAAATGGCATCCCCTCATGTTTAGTATTAAGTGGCTATGAGGTGAACTAGAACAAGCTACAATATCAAGGAAAGAATATCCAGATTACACAAACTCCTCTGCAAATTGCACGTCCTGTAGCAGCACTAACTACCATGTGGCCCGGTGTTTGCTGGTGAGTAAGGACAGCAACCAAATGAAAAAGAGATTTTTTACACACATACAGTACCTGTTCTTTGGCATCTGTGCTTCTTTGGACAAGGAGCACCATACTGCTGGCTTCTTTTCCACAAAGTGGAAAGAGTGCACAAAGTTTATTGATGGCATTTCTAAATTTAGCGCAGTCCTCCTCAGTGGAGAGTCCAAACCAAGATACAGCCTAATGTCTTGGGAATGATGCATTCCTGTTAGTGAGCTCTCTTTTGAACTCAAAGTTACTCTTAAGGGAGGATGTGGCACTGGACTTTACTGACTTGTGCTTCATGACCACGGCTTGTGTCTAGATCCCAGCTTATCCATCTCTCTTTCCCAGGTATGGGAAGATGTGGAGGCAGTGGTGAGTTTAGGGGCCTTAAGGTTCACCCTGCAGTTCCAGCTCCCTGGTCTTAGCAACTGGTGTTGAGACTTTAACAGGTTTGATTACTTGTCACAGGCCTTGTCTCACAGCCCTGTATTTAACATGCCTAACACTGCTTAGCGTCTTCACAACCTGAACTTCTGAGACTAGAAAAATATAAGAATCTAGACTAAATCAACATTAAAAATGTTGAGCGTATTTATTAAAGTCCAAAAACAAAATCAAAAGTTATACAGATTAAATATAAAATATAAGTAATAGAAAAATAATATCCTTACAGCAGTTTAGCAGTGATGACACAGTTTCTGATCTTCTTCTCTGTCTTCAAGATGATCTCTATATTATTACAAATCTCATTCTGTTTATATAAACCTAGGGGGCTCTGCCCCCTGCACACTTCAGTCGTCAACCCCTGGGCAGGCGCTATGCACTAGCCACTTCACGGCTTTGCCGCTCACGTACGGGGAAGCGGATGTACAATTTAAAGAGATTGCTATTTTCATGGGAGTTGTTACATATGCATAATAGACCTAACTATTTTACATTACAGCGAGTAATTAACCATAGTAAAAAATACTAAAACGTAATAAATTGAAAGAAAATTATGTTTCATGTTGTGTTAGAAGTATTCGTTAATTTGTTTGACTTCATCGTTTCTCTGTGCTAGGATTACCCGTGTACTCATTTCTTCTGTTGATAACCCTTGAAATTCTTCAGTAAGATTTGGACATAATAAGTCTTCTTTTATTGGGAACTTAAAGTGAGGAAAACGTAAAAATTTATAAGAACTGAGAGCGCAGGAACAGTGCCTGACAAAAGCATTCACACAAATGAGAGGTGACAGGACCGTGGGCGTGGACTGTTAACCGGAAATGGTTGAGAGGAGGACGGGACTTGAAAAAATCTCTTGGTAATAATCTAGTCTCATCTCAAGATTTTCTTTTATAATAGAGAGAAATATTTTGTGCCCTAATGCCCAGATCCTCTTGTTTATTGATTAATTTTTGTCCAATCCCACCCTGGACTTTTCCTTCGGAGATGGTGTAACATTTCCCTTTTTTCTTTAAAATAAATGGTTCCTTAATATATCTTTAACACACAATTAAAATCACCTTTTCTCTACATAAGTAATGTTTCCTCATTTCTAGTTTCCCTGTGTTTCATGTTTAATATTATTTAAACACATGATTGTAAGTAAATAGCTGATCTTTTGAACTGTTAAATTGCAAAATAAATAACTGAAAATTTTGTTACGTTTCACAATGTAACAGTTCAAAAGATCAACTTCCTGCACTGTATTTGTCAGAGGATAAGAATGGCAGATCAAAAGGTCAGTTCCTTGTGCTGCAGTTGACAAGGTGTTGCCCAAAACAAGATGGGACTGGCATTAAAACCCTCATGCCAATTCTCATGTTTGCCAAATTGACAGCCACATCATCACAGGCCACTGTAAGTATTTTGTTACCCGGGTCCCTCCAGTCCATCTCTGACCCAATTCTATTTTTAGGCTGAGTTTTCAATCATGAGCGAGGATGGTCTGGTTTCTTAACACTTGAAGCAGTTTGAAATGATAATACAAATATGCGATTAAAAAAAAACAAACCTTCAACAACTGGTGGTCCTAATTTTAATTCAATCAATGGCCTTCAAGTCCTATCCCTAAATTGGAAAGTTCAGGTTGGACAAGTTCACACACACCGAAGGGAACACTGCAGGGAACACTGATCCAGCACCTCAGCTCCAAACAGGCTTACAGCACCAGGCACAAAGACAGTTTTACTGTATTATGTAAAGCTGGGTTTGGATCCATCACATAAGCACGCATTTAACAATTATAATCTAGACCTGAGGCATCTGTTCATGTGTTTTATGATATTAACTCTGAAGATTTTGCTATAGATCTCAGAAACTGACTGGACTTCCCTCTCTCCAGCACTATTTGACATCACAAGCAAGCAGATACAGCATTTGAGGGGTCATATGGGAAGGACTTGAACAGAAAGTATCTTTTTACGCAGGTGACTTGATATATTGTATTACCAAAACATTTTCTGTATTGCCAGCTATTTTAGATTCATCAAAGGAATTCCATATAATTTCTTGTTTTAAGATTACTTTAAATAGGAACTTATTATTCCTAGTCAATGCTCTTGCACTTTAGCTTTCTTTCGGTCAGTGTCATCTTATTTTCTTACAACAGTTCAAATGTCTTGGATTCACCAATACAAGAAAAAAATCTAATTTTGTCACCCATTGGGAAATGTTATGAAATCAATTTGTAAAGATGATCTGTTTATCTTAAATTTGCTGGTATGGTCTCAGAGCCCAAAAGCACAACAAGATAACCAAATGTACAGTATAAGGAATTGAAAGGGTTTGTTACAAATAAGATAATAAGAGGGCTACAGAGTCAAAACGTACAGACATATAGGAATAAACATTCTTGCACTGCCCTTTCTAATAACAACTGAACTTTTGTCCACTCTCTACCTGGCCGGCACTTTACTGGAGCAATGGCCACTGGACTCTTTATTGTCTAATCTCTGGAGTCCTTCTGAGGTCACTCCTGGTTTCCTCTGAAACAGATCCAGACCAGACATAGCCCTGCTAAACCCCTGGGGTCATCTCACCCAGTGCTCCATCTGACAGCCCCTGGTAATCCTGCTCGGCTGATGGTACACTTGTACCAAAAAGGGCCACAAAACCTTGCAGGAGCGTCAATCACAGTTTCTTGCTGCCACCAAAGATGGAAAATGTATAAAATTGTATTATGCATTTAGGCTCTCCTTCCATTATACTCACATCCCTGCCATAATAATTTCAGGCATTGTCTTGACATGATCCGTTCTGGTATCCTTGCTGAAGCAAATTAAGATTGACCTCCCTTCTGGGATGTCACCCAAAAACTGCTGGCACAGACTGTGACCACAATTATCTTTACATCAAGACAATTAATATCATCAAAATCCTCACAAAGTTTTTTATCTTTTTTGGAGCATTTTATATATAATATATTAATAAACATTAAAAAATAGACACATTTCTAACAATGCTTATTTCTAATGCAAGGATGCAGTGAATTAAAAAATCCATATCAGAAAGATCTAAAACAGAGAAGGCCATGGCACTACCCAGCCTTCAGCTGTACCAGTGGAAATCCTCTTCCAGATCATCTTTGTGATCTTTGTTCTTAGTCCTGATCACTGGTAATTAAGAATGAATCTGGTAGTTCAAGTTGCTCAAGAGTACAACTCCAATGCAGAAGACACTTTAAGTCTGACATGTTACTGTGAGCTGCACCCTTGCCTGCTAAAAGATATGTGCCAGGCTTTCCCAGTCTTCCTTAAATATCAGTAATATAATGAGGATATAAGCAGCATCTCCACACTCTACCAGTCTCTTTCAAAAAGGTCTTCATTACATGGTTTCTTGGGAAAGGGATTTTGTAATCACAGTTTCAAACAATAGAAACTGACCAATGTCTTTAGTAAAGCATGATATAATAATTACTGTAAAAGTGAAAATTCTACACTACTCGCACTTTTTAAAAAAATAACCTGGCCAAGACTCTGCTTTTCACCAACAGGCATTCTCCTTGTTTGGCCATGATTTTAGATTGTCCCATGCCTGAACCAAACTGTAAAAAAGAATCTTTGCCTAACTGTCATGGAGTTTTGGAACCATTATTACTCCATATCCACTTGCAGCAGTACTTGGCATATTATTGGATGGGGTAATATTACAAAGCGAAAGATCTATTGTGATATCCTACACTACATTGCTTGCACATCACTTTGTTTTATTTGGTTAAAAAAAAATTCAATCCACCCAATTATACCACAAAGGGGAAGAGGGTTTCATATTGTATTTAAAATGAGAAAGGATCCAATATTCTGAATGAGCTGCTAAGTGAAGATTGACTCCCATGAACACAGCTCTACTGAGCTTCAGTTGGAAAATTACACAACAGTGCTACTATAAACTCTTTTGAAAATCAAACATATTTGTTTTTTTATGGATAGGCTCTGTTTACAGTAGGATGGTAAGCTGTAACATTGTTTAAAACGATGTGTGTGTGTGTGTGTGTATATATATATATAAATATATATATATACATATATATATAGTAATGAAAAAGACACCATTACAATTACACCAACAGGGACTTTAATGGCATTACATTCAAATACATAGAGTTTAATATGGAGTTGGTTGCAGCTATAACAACTTCCACTCTTCTTGGAAGGCTTTCCATAAGGTTTTGGAGTGTTTCTGTGGGAATTTGTGCCCAATCATTCTGTACAGCATTTATGAGGCCAGGCACTGATGTTGAATAAGAAAGCCTGGTTCACAATCTTCGTTGCAGTTCATCCCAAAGGTGTTTGATGAGGTTGAAGTCAGGGTTCAGTGCAGGCCAGTCAAGTTCTTCCACACCAAACGTATCAAACCATATCTTTATGGAGCTTGCTTTGTGCACTGGGGCACAGTCATACTGGAATAAAAAAAGGGCCTTCCTCAAACTGTTTCCACAAAGTTGGAAGAATAGTGTTGTCCAAAATGTCTTGATATACTTATAATAAATATTAAGATTGCCCTTCACTGAAAGTAAGGGGCCTAGTCCAAACCCTGAAAAGCAGTCCCAGACCATTATCCCACCATCAGCAAACTTCACAGTTGGCACAATGCAGTCAGGCAGGTAATGTTTTCCCGGCATCTGCCAACCCCAGACTTGCCCATCTGAGTGCCAAACAGAGAAGCGTGATTTGTCATTTCATAGAACACATTTCCACCACTCCATCCAATGCTTGGCATTAGACTTGGTGATGTGAGGCTTGCATGTAGCTACTTGGCCATAGAAACCCATTCCATGAAGCTCCCACCACACAGTTTTTGTGCTTACATTAATGCCAGTGAAAGTTTGGAACTCTTCAGCTATGGAATCAGCAGAGCATTGGTGACTTTTAAGCTCCTTGCACCTTAGCAGTCGGTGACCCTGCTCTGTGAATTCATGTGGTTTTCCACTTCGTGGCTGAGTTGCTGCTGCTCCTAAATGCTTCCACTTTCCAGTAACACCACATACAACTAACCGTGGAATATCCAGCAGGGATGAAATTTCCCAAACTGTCTTATTGCAAAGGTGGCATCCTATCAGGGTACAACACTTGAAGTCACTGAGCTCTTCAGAATAACCCGTTTTGTTTCACAGAGGTTTGTAAATGAAGACTGCATGGCATGACTAAGCACTTGATTTTATACACCTGTAGCAATGGATCTGATTGAAATACCTGAATTGAATAATTGAGATTTATGTCCCAATACTTTTGTCCATATAATGTATATATACAGTTTATTATGAATTATTAATATTCCAGGCGTACATAACATTCTCAACTTGCTTAATCCAATTTGGGGTCATGGGAGCAGCTTTGGGTATAAGGCAGAAGCTAGTCTGTCACAGGGCTCACTAATTTGGAATTACCATTTAGCAATTAACTCAACATGTATATACTTGGAGATATGGGAAGAAAACCAGAGTCCTCAAAGGAAAACCCCGGGCAGCCACAGGAAGACCCAGTGCATTATATATGTAAGGTAGCCTCAATACCCACTGCACCATGGTGCCTCTCATTCTATATTATTATGATCACGTTTAGTTTAATTTTACTTTAGTCAATGAACACACTTAGACATCATTCGCTTTACTACAGGGTTGGTAATTATCCTCTTTACAGTGGGTGGAGTGGTCCTGGTGGGCTGGTTAAGCTGCTTTGCACATACTTTCAAATTATCATAAATAAATCTGCGTTTAGTTAAAACCACAAAAAGCCCCTCCCCAGGTGGTATAACCCTGCTTTGTGTGCAGGCATCCGTTTAGGGGAAAAGGAGGCAACCACCCCCAAAATGGTACAATCCTGCACGTGCAAAGCAGGAACTACCCATCCATTTTCTTCTTGTATTTAACCATTTTACAAAAGACATCAAAGGTAAAAGAAAAAAGAAAGGCTGTGCAGAAAAAGCAAGGATTAAGAGAAAATAAATGTTGTGCAAAAGGATGTAGCATAATGTACGAAAATGTCACTTTTATTTAGAGCAGGTGAGAAAAGTTTATTTATATTATTAACTTTACAACACTGCATTGGTTCACACCTTCAGCAGCACTAAGTGACAGCAGCAAAGTAACTGAACAAGAAATGTGATTGGCCCTTCATATTGAGTTTCTAACATTATTAACACGCTGTGTCCAGATGACATTAATGTACAGTGCTTCACATGACAACACTGATAAGGTCAGCTCACTACAGTAAGTAACTTGGCGGCCAGCAAGTGTAGTGGTAACCTATAGGTAGCTTCAGGCTTCAGAATTTAGGCGATGCAATTAAGAAAGGGAAATTGTTTAGTGAATTCACAATCCAACTATTAAGCAACCAACACTTGCTATGAATGCCCAGAAGAACAAAACACTGCCCAGGTGTGTCACTTCTGCAACCTTTGGACAGAGTCAGTCCAGTGATGGAAATTAGGGAAGGAACATGAGGTGGGAGATAAAGAACAGCAATGCGTATTTGCAACATTGTGTGGTGCTGTGGTTTTTGCATAAATACCTTAACCTGTCATGTTATTAGATGCAACTGAGAAGGCAAATTTCATGTTTTCTTGTGTAAACATGACTAAATAAAGCAACCCTTTAACCTTGTGATGATGGGATGGTGGTTTGAGGGTATTTTTCAGTATTACAAAAATAGGTGAACAGTGTGAAATATTATTGTGACTGCAGGATAAGAAGAAATTATCTATGGAAGGATATACAGTAACATTGTATAGCTGTATAGGCATCTTGTATTTGTATTACAAAGTTATAATTAGCCATGGTAGTGCACACTACATAGTAGTAGTCCTATTAATTACTTAATGTACTGTATTTGTTATTGAAGATGAGGCCGGCTCTACAGGAGGAGAGGAAGTTAGTTCAACTGCAGGATCCAAGCCAGAGATGAGAGAGGGTTGTACTTTGGGGTACATGACAGAGGTAGTAACAGCTGAAGTTGATAATGAAAGAGATACTTAGACATATGAAGACAAAGTAGAGAAGGCAACCACAAGCTTTGACAACTTTGCACATTCGCAGTCCAAAGATTGTGATGTTTTTCTGCCCTCACCTCCAACAGTCCCCAAGACAGAGAGCATCATTAATGCAGTGAAAGTGATTACAAGCTGAAGCTACCTGTACTCTACAAGACAACACTCCTGACTATGGCAACTTGTTGCTCCAGCATCTACTTGATTGCATTGAAAAGATCAGGGGACTTTTGTTGGGAGTTACCATAGCACCCTAGGAATAATGCCCCCCAGAGTGGGGGTGGCCTGGTCTGTTTCATGTCACTTCAGGGCTTAGAGACAGTCCCACTCGGCCCCTGCTCTCTACTACAGATGTACAGAGTCACTCTGCAGTGCAAGACTGTACTTAATGTTTAGCTGGAGTAACATTAAGAGCACAATCAGCAGTTGAATACGAATGGACAGTGTATAGCTGCGTATCACAGCGCTCTTAAAAGTGTGCATCTCGATCCACAGTTATTAAGCAGTATGTCATTACTGTAAATACTTTGCAGTTAAGAGGACCTGTAGTTCTTTAATAAGAGTAACAAAGCAGAAAAGTTGGACAGCTAGAGCATGTTATCTGGATGCCATGCATGACGAGCATACTTTAATTATTTTCACAGCTGGGTTCCGATTACACAGAGCTTTTATCATTTGATGTTTTGATTATTGTCTTATAATTCCCTTATGTCAAATATTTTCCCATAGACCATTTTGGTAAACCTTTCAGTCCTGTAAATGATCAAATACAGAGCTTAGGTTTCCTTTGCAAATCCATGTTACTTTTTGGACACCTGTGTTAGTGCAACTGTTGACAGATCTTTGCAATTTTGGGCACAAGGCCCCCCCCCCAACACAATTTCAGGCACCACAGCCAAGATAATAAAAAATAAGGTTCATCCACTGTACAGAAGTGTTGAGCATAATCAGCATGAGAAATAAACAATTAATGCTTCAAATTCCTATCCTAATTTACTCAAGCAGCAATGTCCGGTAATGAAGAAATGTAGTCTGAAAAATATAAAGATGCTGCTTTGTTGTTGAAGTTTATGCCTAAGGATCAAATTTCACAAACAATACAGAAAGGAAAGAATGGGGAGCTGTAAGCCAGAGAAAACAGAACTTACTTTAAATTTACTTGAAGTAGAAAAGGTTGGTACCTGCTGTGAACCTTTGCAGTCTGATTTGGTTTCATTTGCCATCGGCCATAAAAATATTATTAAGCAGTTTTAAAAAATTCATTCTAATGAAATACACCAAACTGAAACAATTCCAGCATTGATGTGCCTAAAGTATGCACAGTTTAAGTCTGTTGTTAAGTATAAGAAAATCTGTCCTAGTATTTTAAATAAAGGCTTTAAATGAAGGTTACACATTAGCGGATTTCTAGACGTAATGCATAATTCTCAGTCTAGTACAACAAGAAAAACGTCTAATGGCCTCTCCTTTAAAACGACAATTGATGCTTAGCCTTTGGAGAAACATGTCATTTCCCTGTTTTAGGGAGGAAAGTCTTTGTTTGTTGCCTTATAAAAACAATTGAAGTTCCCAGAGGCAAATTGACCATGCAAGGCCATTTACAGCTTCAAATTCCTTTTTTTTTTTCTCTTTTCAGACAGAGGTCAGAAAGGATGTTTTAGCCTCATAAATTCTTAAAGCTTGCAGCAAAAGCCGCACTATCTTATTGAATTTAATGAGACGCTGTCCTTTTTCAAAGTAGAAAACGTACTATCAATGCTCCTTTTCTAGCATGCTAGAGTGTAAGAAGAGCTGAAAGGCAATTTATGTCTCTTTTAGCTGCCCTTTCACCTGAGGAAGTAGCATGCTGGGACGGCATGGAATAGCTTCTGTGTATAATTCTTTAAGGTCAAATTACTCTAATTGTGTTAAGGACTATTTGTGTTGTAGTCATGCCAGGTAGTTTCTTTATTCAAAGGGTGTCTTTTATAACATCAATTTTTTTGGAGCACTTGCACAAATAGTTCCAGCTTTAGTAATGCGGACAAATTTAGCAGAGAACCCATTTCTGGTTGCAAGAGGCACCGTTAGCATTTCTTAACCATTTTTGGATAGAATGAGTCTCTCCTTAAGTGTGAGAAAGCCGGAGTGAGAGCGAGAGGGAGTGAGTGAGTGTGTGTGTGTGTTTGAGACACAGAGAGGGGAGAGAGAGGGAGAGATCAAGAGAGGTACTAGCTGTAAATTGAAGTGACATCATATGTATTACTCCCATTGATCCGTTTTTAGACTCCAGCCAGGATAAAAGGAAATGGCATCAGGGAGGAAGTATGCATCATTTAGGCACAGATCCCAGTGTGATAATGGAGTAATAATAGAAATCACGCCACTGTCAATCGGCCGTTGCATCAGTTTCCCTTCACAGCAGCCTCTGAGTGACTTCATTGGAGTGCAGGTTTGGGCAAAGGCAGCGTTCAGCATACCAGCTGGACGACTTAAGCTTGATTTGTGTCCTCTATGGAGCAAGCAGAGCATACGGTTCTGCCAGGAATATATAAATTCATTTCTTTGTCAGGTTTCATAATGGCGAAAGGTCAGTAGCAGCTTGTTTTTGGCAGAAATGCAATGGGAATTTGACTATTGCTATTTCTTTTTTTTTTTTTTTGCTTTGATGTGACACTTTTCCATGCTAGGACTAAGTATGTCTACCATTTGCAGATGTTTAAATTGCTGATCAGCCTGTCCAAAGTTGTTTGTTTCTGCTAAGCGAGATTAAGAAACAGCAGGTCTGTTTTCAGCTGCTGTCAGGCATCTTCATTTTAATAAAACAGGTGCTAGTAGAAGGTCAGCACTGATATAATGAAAGAGTTATGAATGTTTAATTTTTATACTAACCTCTGAAGAAGTGCTATGTCTTAACTGTAAAACAAAGGCGTAGATAATGTGTGGCAGCTGTGTGGGGCAGCAGCTGGTGACACCTGCTTAGCTTGCTATGTTTGGATTTTCGTACAAATATGAATGTGGTATCTGCATTATGAACTGCGATATAATGAGCTGATGATTAGCTTCTAAGAGCAAAGGCGACCACACATAAACAATACACATTTTTAGTTGCTTAGCAAATTGTGAAAGTCTAGAGAACATCTGCTAGAACAAACTGCCCCTCCTCTGGATAATGTCATACTACAAACCACACATACAAATAAGTACAAATAAGCCATACTTTGCACTTTTAAGGAGATAAACTGTGTCCAGACATAATAGTAGCTGACTAACTAAAAATGCTTCATTACTTCTTCACCACCATATAAAAATCTTACAAGAAAACACACTCCCTAAGACATTAAGCAAAGGTCACTGTTAACCTTAGTTTGAAGACAAAGTGAAAATATTCTGTATGGTGATTTTTCTTTATAGACTTTTTTATGCTTCCAGCAGCATAAATGTGTTTATATTAATAAAAAAATAAAAAAAAAAGACTATAAGAATCTACCATAGTATACAGGCCGTAGAAGAAACAGGAAAGAGAATAATACAAAATGAAGTTTAAACACTTAAGAGTAAAATATTAAAGTATTTTAAGAAGATGGAGCTTAATGTAACAGTAATATGTACAATGTGAAATCGACTTAGGGAAATATGAGCAGCTAATGGAAGGGTGAAAGGAATTAAAGGAAATGTACATACAGTACATAATAAGACAGACTGCATTCAGGATTAGAAGTTTATGTCTTCACTGCCTTAATTTAAATAAAGTAGGAGAAGAACTTCTCTTTTATCAGTTAAAACTTTGGTCATCATTGCCAAAATAGCATACAATTTGGATTTAGTTGAATTGGTACACAGTTTTAATATTCAAGAAGATGTAACTGTTGCATGGTACGTATTATTCATTAGTTTGTTTTGCTGTTTTCTGAAAATATATCTGCTATTACATATAATGACATGAATATGGTTTTAAAGACTACTTTAAATGATAGTATTTTTAATAACCTTTACATGTAACATATAACATTTATGGCTACTGTTTATTTCACTGTCATTTTGCCTTTTTTCAGTATGTCCAGTGCTTCAGTCAGTTACCTTTTATAGTTGTAATCAGCAACTGCCCTGAATCTTCTAATGTAAGCCTCTACTCCTAATTTTTTCTCCTCAGAGCTGACTAAGTCCTCGGTAATATCCCCAGACACAAATAAGGAGCACACGTTCTTAGTGAAAGCTGACACACTAAAGTATTAGTTAGCGCTGCTGCCTCACAATTCTTGATTTGAGTTCTTGTCTCAGTCATTTTTGGTAAGAGTTTACTCATTGTCTCTCTCTATCTGCATGGGTTTTCTCCATGATACTCTGATTTGTATATGCACATGTCTTCATTTTGGTACCCTGGTTTGTACCTGCATGGGTTTTCTCCATGATACTCTGGTTTCTTTCCACTTCCTTAATACATGAGCCAGTTTGGTAAGAGCTTGTTTGGATGTGTGTTTAAGGTCCTAGCACTTGCTTGTAGGGGTATAGTTCTTGCCTAGGCTCAAACTCCACATGACCCTGTAATGAAAAATGTTTAAAAAAATAGATGTATGAATCTTTGACTGTTCCTCAAGCAATGCATTGTCATTTTTTGCTTTGCTCCATCCCCCACCATAGCCTATCGTCTATGGGAGGGAGGTGGCAAAAGCTTTAAATTTATCAAAAATTTCGATCTCTGGTTTTTGACAGATCTCAAAATTTTAGGGTCCCCTGATACCGAAAACATAGATATCTTGATGATAGGTGTGTGTCTGTATGTCACAGTTTCTTGAGGATGGTCTAAAGCTAAAATGGCTGGACAGAAAAATACCAAATTCGAAACTTAAGCCTGTTATGAGATGACGATGTCCTGATTAGTTTTTGAGCCAAAACCTGCAAGAGAAAGAGGCACTCTAGAGGAACCCTCAAATATGAAAATTCTGAAATTAATTATGAATTTTTCTCTTCAGTTGCTATCATAATGACGTCTTATATGATCAGAAAGATCAGCATCAGAGCGGTAAATAATTACTGAAATGTTAGAGAATAGTTTGGGTAACTTGGTTCCTAGGGTGCAAAGCCTACTAAAGCTCATGTTCGTATGATTTCCCTTTGAAGCCCCATTAAAGTTGTATTTTATATTAAGACAGAATGTTATCATGCGGCCCTGACATTCAATTAAATTCACTTTATTTCTGTATAGTGCTCATCAATGACTATAGGCTCAGAGTGCAGGTAAATTGCAAATTACATTCGATTAGGCGTTTCCCGTTAGTGCTTAATTAGACTTCAACTGACAGTAACAGAAAACAAATTGAATTATTTATGGTCTGCTTTGTGTAGCACCTGGCTCCTGAAAAATCAAGATAAACATTGTGGAAAAAGAGTTGTGACAGGTGCACTTCACCCTTTTCTCCAGGTCACCTTAGGAACCAGTTACAAATGATGCTGGTTCAAAGTATAAAACACCTAGACAAAAGAAAGCCATATACGAAGATTAAAAGGCACAGTCAAGCTAAGCTCTTATGTTTCCTCATTCAGACTCAATGGCTTCTGAATCTGTTTGTGTAAATGGGAATAGCTGGTCTCAGTTTTGGTGATCTTTATTCTTTTTCGTTCTTCTTACTCTGCCATTTATGCTGCTGTTTCTAACAGATAATGGTCATCTGTACACTGTCATAGATCACCTCTAGGGTGAGGGAATGTCCCAAAGATTTTGTCTATCTGACATGGCCAGTGTTTACAAGTAATCTTGTAGTTTGCTTAAACGCCTGAGACCTTTCAGCATTGAAAGAGCCAGGTGGTTAAAACCCCTACTTTTTACGTCCCATCACATTTGTTTTAGAAACTTCTTTTCCATGGCCAAAGAAGCACACTGAAAAATAATCGGCCCCTAAACCCACCTTCTCTTTCATACCCAGGACTAGGACAATTCTTTCTTTTTATTGCTGGGCTAGAAGCATGTGTCCTCATTTGCCCGGCTCATCCCACTGCATGACTATCAATGGTTTCTGAACGAAACAGGGAGCATGGAACTGACCTGGGCTGTCACAGGTCAGTCATCGGCTTTGGGGAGTTGAGACATCTCTCGGAACTCCAGTGTCATTAACAGTACAGGTCCTTGCTTGACAGTAACTGCTGATAGCCTTTAAGATTTGTACTTCAAGCATAACTGAACATGCCTCAGCTATGCTTGTCAAGAATATTAAGAATAATGCCAAATGATAGTGGCTTTTTTGTTCTACATTTAAAATTGCAGAGTAACAAATGATTTCGAACATTTTTATTATAGGGCGGCAGACAAACGTCTGTTTTTTACGATTACACAATTCATTGTTGCAGTATTTATACCGGCTTTTAAAAATGGACTGTTTTGTTGTGCTTTCACGTTGATCATCCTCCAGCTCAGCTGAGGTCTAATCTTGTCCTCATGGAATTGCATGTCACCTGCTGTTTTGTTGAAAAAGAATCGAAAGGCAGATTTGTAAGAACATTAGGCATATTAACAGTAATAATCATTACTGAAGCATCAATGTCAACTTTGAAGTTCCACAAAAATCAAATGGGTCTTCAGTTTGAATGTGTAAAAAGAAGTAGATGGAAGGCCACAAACAAGATAACAGAGCTTTTGCCGGAGTGGGACTTTGAGGTACAGAATCTGAAATGGTAGAGCTCCAGCTTTTAAGGATCTCAGTAACAGAACAAAGTGATGCAGACAGAGTGTGCAAGGTTGACGGGGTGTCTGTCTTTTGACTCTACACTGTATGTCCACCTTATTTCGTGCAATAATAAAACTAATATCTGAGAAGAAAACAGAAAAATCACAGAAAAAACAGTGCAATAAATCTATAAAGAAATGATCTGAAATAATGTTGTAGATATGAAGATGCTTGCAGAGCAGTGAGTAGATTTAAAAATATATTTCATGTAGTGTGGGATAATCCCTGTGGATCACCTCAGTGGAACTTTTATTAGATAATCGTTTAACCCTTTTTTGCTCTTCTGTTTATTGATATTAGTATCTAAATAAACTCCTTCCTGGGTTGTTCTTTTTTTCAAGGAACCTTTTTCTCTCATCAAAATTTTGTTTCAATGTATTGTTCATATTTTTGTTTTAACCCATTTTTAATGCTGTGTTGTCTTCTTCAGAGTTATGATTCTGTGTCCCCATTGTTTATGACGCCATCACAGTTGCTGGGTGCTGGTGAGCTCTCTAAGTAAAGACCTGAGTGACTCTTTCTGCTTCCATTGCTTTATGTAACCAAATGGAGGTGTGGCTTCCCAAAATCAGCGACTTTCACTCTTCAAGGAAATTTACCATTTTTATTTCCCATGGATATTTGTATGTGAAGCCTTTGGGGATTTTATAGTTCATTTAGTCTAAAGGTCACCATCAGACGTTCTAGCACTTTGAACAGTTAGGTTTCTCCTAAGCAGTACAATAGAAGGGGTAAATCTTGACAGCCTGCATTGGGCTGACCTGCTGGTTCAAATATCTGTGATGTAGCCTTCAAAGTAGGGATTAAAGAAGAGTGTAGATGGAGACATAGAAAATGACTATGTAGGAGATACCGACGAACTTTAATTCAGGTGAGGGACCACCAAGAGCAAGCCAGAATATAATTATTTACTGTAGTTCTGGAATCTTAAGAAGCAATTATAGTTAATTATGAATGGCATAAGATGAAGCTAATTTCAGGTGTTTTTTTATTTAATATTGTTTCAATAAATACCTGTATAGTTTTTTATAAAAATACTTTGTAGCATGTGGCCGTTACAATAATAAGGTAATATAATACATATGCTTTGAAAATAAAACTATTTTGTTATGAAATCTGAAGTATTTACCCTTAGATTTATGCATTAACCACTTGCATTTACAAATAAAGTAAATGTCTAAAACTAGTTTTCATTTCTCATTCAAATGAATTTAGTTTTATGCAATTGCAGATGAATTAACCCTTTAAATAATAAAAGGGCACCTCTCTGGCACAGTAGATAATGCTGCTGTCTCATGGAACCAAGGAATTTGGTGGGTAAACTCTGCATTCCCTCCCTGTGTCTGTGTGGGTTTCCATCTGCCTACTCAGGTTCTCTCTCACATCCCCAAAGATACGCGTTGGATTAATAAGCAATTTGCAATCGGCCCAGTGTGAATGTGAGTGTGTGCCTTACAATGGCAGTTCATGGTCATCTGTCCAGGATTGATTCCTGCCTTGCACCCAGGTTACACTATGAACTCCACCAGTTGAATTAAGATTGTTTGAAGGAATTATGTTATTTAAATAATAACTTGTTGATTGTTGTCACTGGATAGCTGCAGTCTTAAAAAGTTAATTTTATTTTTCTAGCAGATATTTAAATAGATGTATATGGTTAAATAGAAAGGTTATAGTATTCAAAAATGGCTGTCTTTTTGTGTTTAACAGTAACTACCGCCTTTCAGACAGTAAATGCTGATAAAGCTGGTTTTTTTGCTTACTCTGAAGATTTTGTTGTTTAATTTCAAATGCATATTGTAAAAAGCCTAATAATGAAAGCCTCTTAAGAATCCAAGTTCCAGTCAAGTCATTTAATTGCCATTATAAAAGCACGGAAGACTTCTCATCCTCAGTTTTCTACATTGTAATTGCATATGTCAAACTAAATGTAATATCTTAATGGAATTTAATTACTCCTGAGACTCACATCAGTCTTTATGTGGTTGTTTTGTCCATTCAGCTCCTACCAGACCAGTTGGTCTTGCTTCTGGAGTTCCTGTTGGAGGAGGAGGTTCTTAGTGTTAGCACACTGCAGATGTTACAGAAGATTTACAGTATCCAGGAGCAGGATGCAGAGGTAAAAAAGCTCACTAACTGTGACCTGACCTGTGCTCACAAGCCAGACAGCTCTGAATGTTTCTTTGTATTGTTTGCTTCTATTTACATTGCATTGGCACAGGAGTAAGACAAGAGCAATTAACATTTGTCTATTAAACAAAAGCTGCTTAGAAATGATAAATTAATATTTTACACACAGCCTTTAACAAAACTATTTAACATGGTCAGCTTCATAGGCAACTGTAGTATTACTACACAATAAATTATTCAAAAAAGCCTTCATCCTTTGCCATTTGCTGATTCAGAGTAAGCCGATGTTACATTACACGACTTCTAGTCATGGGGTATGTCGACTATAGTTGCTGATCTTGTCACCAGACCATGCCAGTTTAAATGACTGAACATCTCTGGGCATGTCACATTTATCAACAGAGTGTTGACCTTCTAGTGCAGGCCCTGTTTTTGTGTCAACCTATCAAAAAAGTGCTGCTTGAAATAGCCAGCACTGTACAGATGGTTAAAAGGTGTGGAGAGTTCAACCGTAGTCTTGTTTTTCTTTTTAAAATCTTTCGTGGTACATAAAACAAGAGACATCATACAGACATAAAAATATTAGAAATTTAACAAACGAGAGGAGATCATTACTTCCATTAATTAAGATGTTTGTTTAGTTAATATCTTCTCTTTGTGAAGTCCAAATCATCTATGTTCCTTATGCCTCGTTGCTGCACTATATGAACTGGACTTCTGGATGAGCATTCATTGATTGTCAGCTCTCACGCACACAGACTCTTCAACTAAAGACAAAATCAAACCTGACCATAGTCTACTCTGATTCAAATGAATACTTCTGGTAAGATAATAAACCATATCCCAAATGATGTATCATGTCAAGTTGGTTCTATAAACACGACTGTGACTTTTCTTTTCCTCCAGTCAAAAGGATGCCTTTGGGGTGGAATAGGAAGTTCACAGTATGAATGTGTGAGTGAATTAAGGCTGTTCAAGATGGGGCCCTAGCCAGTATTAGGTACAGTAGGTGCACCTAATAACACCAAACTTTACAGTGTTACAAAATACCATACTTATGCTTTAAAGAAAATTCAAATTAAACAACATACAATAAATGCAACACACAAACAATATAAAATCTTCAAATTCCTTTTTCCCTACCTCTTGGCAGTCTTCTAAACATTTCTGTCTTTGAATCTTCATTATTTTTAAAATGATGTCAGCTGTATACTAGGATCTCAATAATATTTAGGCATTCTTTATGAGGCTTGCATATGACAAGGAAACATCGCTCCATATATAGTGTTGTACACGATCATTTATCTTTTGTGAGAACCTTGCTGTGCTACCTCAGTAATCTAAATGCCATTAGTCCAGCACAAACAGACGTTATTACCAGACACAGCATGGTCTCTGCTTCCGTTCCCTATATGATAAATATATTCCTTAATGCCAATTAGACCAATATGAAACAAGAATTTATAAGCAGACAAATGCCAGCTTGGGCCATACAGGTGCCTAGTATTTATACACATAGAAAAAGGAATGCAAATCTCAAAATAATACTAACTTTTAAAATTAAAATTTAAAAGTTATTCAGTTTTCTTTTTTCTCGTCTTGTAATTGGATAGCACATTTGTTAGGGATACTGTCTCATACGTCCAGCATCTTAGTTTCAAATCCCTGACCTAGTACCGTGTGAGGAGTTTCTCTAGGTATTCTGTTTTTCTAAAATATCCTAAAGACTTCTAGGTTTAGGTTAACTGGCAATTCTAAATCAGGACTGTATTCATGACTTTAGGGGTGTATGCATTCCCTATTACAACCTGCAGTGATTTAAGATTATTTTAAAATGATTTTGTTTTATATTTCACATCTGCTTGGTTGCTTCCCAAATGATGTCATGTGAATTTTGTTTGTAAAGAATTTCGCCCTTCTAAAGCATTCTCTCAACTATGATTTGTGTTTGGCTTCATTATGAAAGTTTACAGTATATGATCAGCTGACTGTTAGTTATCTGTAAGTTTTGATTTTTGGTTTGTGATTTTAACCTTTGTTGCCTGGGAATTTAAGACCAACCATAGGCTTATTTCTTTTAGGGAGACGTTGTTGCTCATAGTGCCTGTCCAGGATTGTTTTCTGTTTTAGTCTTTCCCTCACAGTCCTCTCTTAGAGTAAATATTTTTTGAAAAATGAATGATTTATAATCATTTGAATTCAATTCATCCATGTAGCCATTTTTACTGTTCTTAAAAAGTATATCTAATCTAATTTAATGTAATGTAATCTAATCTAAAATGCCAGCTACAGTGCAAGCAAGCCTAAATTGTATGTGACAGCTGTATCAAGTCAAAATAGCGTGCACTTCAGAATATAACAGATTACTCTTCCCTCGTTTTCTCTTTGTTCATGACATGTACAATAATGGCCATCTAATGAAATTCAGTATCATCACAGCAGTTGGCTTGGGCAGCTGGTTTCCCTAGGTTTGGCTTTTCAAAGGACTTTAGGTTCCCAAAGGTTTATTTGGACTAATATTGTGTTGTGATTTCAAGCATGTGAAACTAAAAAAAAGGCTTTAATATCTAAAATTCTGCCTAAAGACTCTAGGAAGGTCTTGAAACACAAAATAGGACAGGATCTAAACCTCAAAAATTAAGCTTGTGGCCTACGTCCTCAAACTGGCCTAGGATCAAAAAAGGAGGGTGAACCATAAAACGTCTAGCCCAACAAAAGATGCAAAAAGGCAAAAAAAAAAAAATCTATAGCAGACCAATGTCTTGTACATTATGGTTCTGAATTTGTGCAGTTCCTAATTTAATATTAATGGCATTATTCAAATTAAAAAAGTTCCTTTAAAACACTTAACAATTATTCAGTAGCAATGTGAAGTGGACTTGGCAGCAAGTGATAGTTTCATACAAAATCATACTTCATAATTATTAGAATAGACTGTATATTTATAAGCAAACACATACTGCACATTTAGCAACCAAAAAGAAAGTTGTAGATGCTTCTACTGATGATGTAGGCAGCTTTGAATGTTGCTCCTGCTTACAAGTTTGCCCTCATCAGAATGGCTGATTGCATAATATGACTGACCATCCATGGCAACATCATTTACAAGGACTTACCTGTGCATTGATGCTGTGGAATGACTTGTAATTTTCATAGTCAGCCTCTAATGAGCTTGGCAGTGCCATTATTTATTAATGGGTGTTTCTGATGTTTAGGAAACCTAAAGAACATTATGATAGATACAATTTTTTGCATACGTTCACTTACCAAAATAAAAAAGTCTTCTTGATTGCGTGATGGCCAGAAAGCTGCTTTAGCTCAAGGGATACTCTATGAACCTCCTGACACACAGATGCATGTCTAAGAGTAACACTGTACAGAAATACGCCAGATGCAAAGAAAAGAAAACCAATGCAAATTGTGCAGTGGTCAGGAATTTGCTGTGGTGATTTGACTGTGCAGTGTATGGATTCAACTAATAGCATATAAAGTTGTTTGTTTCAAATCGATAGCCATCAGTTATCAGAAAATGAAAAGGGGACTGCACTGTCCTGTGACAATATTTTTATGAACAATCTAACTAGCCTCATTCATCAGGCTTTCAAGGAATGGGCACACCATGGATGATCCTATAGTGCTGTTGAATGCAAGCTGACTTTTATGCATTGAATGTAATGGCAGACAAGTGTATGTAAATCATCAATACGAATGCCAGACCATACTTGGCAGTTTTTATAAGGTGTCTTTCTGTTTTACTGGCAGATCCTCAACTGCAAAACATTTTAAATTTTTAATGTCTCAGTAGTGATTAAGGAACATAATGGACTCTTACAAGAATAATAAATAAATGATTTAGATGTACAATTGAATCTATTTAATATGTTACTCTTTATTTTTATCTATCCATCCATCCATTATCCAACCCACTATATCCTAACTACAGGGTCACGGGGGTCTGCTGGAGCCAATCCCAGCCAACACAGGGCGCAAGGCAGGAAACACATCCCGGGCAGGGTGCCAACCCACCACAGTATATATATATATATATATATATATATATATATGTAAATGTCCAAAGGCTTTCTTTGTAATCATTATTTTTGCTGGTGGCTTAAAAGCTCTTCATAGTACACAAGCATGCACCTCAATAAAGGGGCACACCATAGTTACCACCTAAAAAGTCTTTAAGTGTGTAATTTTTTGTTCTTCACATTACTCTGAATGTCTCTGTGCTACATAGTGTCAGAGGTTTACTATAATTATTGATTTTAACTGTATGGAACATACCTGTATAACCTGTTTTTTTTGTATTACTATATATTTTTCTTTTGCCTCTGGTTGACAAAAAAGAACAATGGGGATAAATGGAGCAATATTTTAAATGTGATATATTATTAATTCTTATTGTTTTCAATGGACTGTATAGCTTTTAATGCTTTACCATCTTGTAGCAAACAAATCAGAAGCTGGCGGCACGGTGGCACTGTGGTAATGCTGCTGCCTTGCAGTAAGGGTGCCAGGGTTCGGGTCCTGAGTCCTCTTTGCATAAGTTTGTATGGTGCTCTGGCGTCTTCCACTGTTTAAAAACATGCAACTCAGGTGAATTGGTAACACTAAATCGTCCTTGCTGTGTAGATGTATGCGTGTTTTGATTGCCCTGGGATGGACTGGTGTCCTGTCCAGGGTTTTTTTCCTGCCTTGTGCCCTATGCTAGCTGGAATAGGCTCCAGCTCCCAGCCCAATGGTGACCCTGATTCGGATTAAGCGGGTTGGAAAAAGTTATAACTTCACAGATCAGATACTGTATATTTAATGTAACTAAGAATTCAGCAACATCAGATATGTAAAAAAATCTGGCCATTGACAAAAAGAATGTTAATGACGAATGACATAATTTAAATGTCATATACTGTTAATTGTTGGTATATTCAATGAATAATTTAGCTTGTAATGTTTTACCATTTTGTGACAAAGAAATAAGATTAATTGTAATGAAAATGCAGCAACATTAGGTACACGCAAAAAAAAAAAATCTTCCAAAGGTTTGTTTCTCATCAAACACGAGTTCCTTGAACTGTCAATCCACAACACTACACTTAGCTTCATCTTTGGCCTGGTACAGAGCAGGCTACGAGATAACGCTTAGTTAACTGAAATATCCCCAGCTCATCATTAAGTTAGCCTTACTTGCTAAGCATGCTTCATGGAAAGCTCCTTAGGAACGGAACCCTGGGTGTACCACAACATACTCAACTGGATCTGACATGAATATTGACATAAAATGTTCTCAAATGCAGGGACCCACTGGTCCTTTTTACCCTAATCCTTACACAAAATAAATCAAAAATAAAAAAAGAAAACCTAAAGAGTTTTTAACAATATTTTTGTACAAAATGGAAGCAAAAGGTGAACACCTCTCGCAATTCATTCCTGGGTTTTAAGCTTAAGTAGATTTACATTTTCATTCAATGTTGATAAAAGCATTAATAAAAAAAGTTAGTTCCATCTTGAAAATAAAAGGCCAGGGTCGTTGAATTGTTGCTATTTCATGCTGCTTTGGTCTTTGCTCCATTTATGTTAGTATTTGTTTTAATTTTTATTTGTGCACACGATCAGACTCGAATCCAGTCTCTGTGAGCTGTGGAGAAGCACAGTACCCACAGTAGTCCATGTGACTGTAAAAGGAAAATAAAAAAAGAAATATGTAGTGTTAAGAAGGGTTTTAAAAGGTCAAGTAGCTTTTGGTTAGTATTGATGGGAAACAAAATGTTTGGAGTTTAGGAGGAAAATATAAATTAATGCATTTAGTGTAGGTGGAAGAGGAAATAGAACACACGCATTTAGCTATTGTTTGAGAGAAAGAAAATATTTTGTGTTTAGGAGGAAAGTAAATGGAGAAAATATGTAACATTTAAAAATTAAAAACATTTGGTTTTATGAGGAACAAATCTTATAGTTCTAGAAATGTAAAATTTAAAAGTCATTGGAAAAATTATTTAATTGAAATCGATTTAAGCAGGCCGCAGGTCCGTAGATGTACTGTAAGAGGCCAAAATAATTGAAAAGTCTTTAATGTCAAAAAAAGTAAAAACAAGAAACTTTAGTGCTGACTGAAAGGGTTTAAAAAGAAAACACAGTCAGAGGGAAAAAGTACTGTAGCCTTAGGTCAAAAAAAGAAAAATTAAGAAACCATGAGAGATACCGAGCATTTAATGAAAGGTGAAATACAGAAATGTTAGCCTGTGACACATACCTGCAATTGTGTGTTTACACTGAAGGGAAATAAACATAAGGAAAAAGAAAAGATCCCAAAGTATAAAAGGTGAAACTAGGATAACAGAATCCAAGTATTCAGTCCTGTAGTAAACTACTTGAGCGAACAGAGCGATGGGCTCTGGGAAATTTGTCAAGCAACCTGTGTCTGCCACAAATAAAATTTCACATTTCCCCAAAAATAAATATTTTTCTAGAAATTGCAATGAGTATATCAAAGAAAAAGTAGTGACAAGTAAGTTGAGTGTGCTGTAAACATCTTAACAATCTGATAAATTACTTCTGATATCCCCCCTGCCCTTAACATAGAAATGCCAGTGTGTAGTGCCACAAGCACATACGAAGTACATGTGGGCTTCAGTTCTACCACCCAGCATTCCCATTAGCTATATTAACACCAAACCAGAACATTAGACAGCGAGAGTTGTTGCACCTATAGATTGTTCCAGTTGTTTAGTCCTTGTTACAGTGTTGATTTGTGTTTCTACACTTAAGTGAGTTTTTGTTTTTTAATTAAACTAGAATGTTTTATATTGTATGTCTACTTCGCTCAGATCTAAACCAATTCTAATAGATGGATTAATGGATTTGAACTTCAGTCACTCTCTATACCATCATGGTGGCCAACTGGCCTTTCTCTGTCTTAATTTACAATATTAAGAGCCTTAAGAACTGGACTGAAGCAATCACAGCCTTTATTAATACCTGTTTGTGCATTTGTTTGCTTTTATATTTATATGCATATATTCCTTGTAATTTGTGTGCCGTTACTCTTTCTGTCTTGCAGTATTGTGAACCTGTCTGCTGGAATATGCAAGAATAAAAATTAAATAGATTCATAAGGGATTTGACAAATAAGAGGAGACCATTCAGTCCATCGGGCTCGTTTGTTAAGCTAATAGTTAAGCTGTCCCAGTATCTCATCCAGATAATTCTTAAAGGTTGTCAAGGATTTTACTTCAATTAGATGGATAGGTTAATGCATAAATAATCATGCAACAACACACAGGCATAATCTGTTTTCTCCTCTAAGGTCTGCCAGGTGGTATAGCAGCTCTAAAATGGAAATCTTTATACTTTAAAACAGTTTGCATCCACAAAGCAGAAAATATCATGAATATCTTAAACCATCCTGATTAAACCATTCCTGCCAATGTATAACTTTTCAATGTTATGATTTTTGCACATGATATATTGTTATTAAAACAATACTTAGGGGGCTTTGCCCCCTGCTCGCGTCACTCGCCAACCCCGCCAAGGCCTGCACTACGCGCCATCCACTTCACGTCTCTGTCGCTTGCATATGTGGATTTCACTTTCACTGAACAACAAATCTTTTAATTCTCACGGATACGCCTCTTCATTGGGAAGAAACACTACTTTTCCCTGATAGCAACACAAATTAGATGACGTACAAGTCACCTACTTAAAGTTTAAATCCGAAAAATACATTCAATCTCTTCTCGCTGTTCCATTATTTCACTGAGTAATAATTTCCATTTGTTTGAGCTAATGTGATGTTTACTCTCATTTTTTTGAAACTTTCGAATTTTAGTACTTTCTTCATCTCTAACCTGCTCTGCATGTGTATCGTGCCAACGTTTTTGAGCCTCTTTCCACTGTTCTACTTTGTCATCTACTCTTTGTCTTTTACTTCCGGCCCTGAGCATGGTTAAATCACTTGGCACAAAGTCTTGCAGGACGTGAAAGTATCTCTCTGAAAAAGTCACATCTCGTCCAAGGATTTTTTTTATTATAATAGAGAGACAAATATGGTGCTAAACTGTATATTGTAGACTTCCACTATCACTTCTCCTTTATACGAAACTATAAAACTGAAACTTTCTTCAAAGTTTTATAGCAATACTGAGTTTGCTTTGAAAATCTCGTGTGATTGCACTTGCAGTGTACATTTTCTCAGGTATTTGTCTTTACACCTTCTAGTGTCTGCCACTATTGCTTTTTTGGGTTATGGCTGTTTATAGTTCATTTGGCTTAAACTGTATGGTAGTGGGGGCAGCCTGGTGGTGCAATGATAGCACTGCTGCCTTGCAGTATGGAGACTAGATTTTGTGTCCCTGGTCCTCCCTCCATGAAGTTTGCATGTTCTTCCCTTGTCTGCATGGGTTTTCTCCTGGTGCTCCAGTTTCCTTCCAGTCCAGAAATATGCATGTTAGGTGGATTGGTGAAGCTAAATTGATCCTTGTGTGTTTGCCCTGTGATGGACTGGCACCCTGCCCAGGATTTGTTCCTGTTTTGCACCATATACCAGCTGGGATTGGCTGCAGCACCCCCCCGTGACCCTGTTCAGGACTAAGCAGGTTAAAATGACTGACTGACTGTATGGTAGTGTTTAAAAATGCAATCATAATGTTTGAAGGACTACATCTGAGGTAGTGTCAGAACTGTCATTTGATAATAAAAGTATTATTTCAGTAAGCCTGCCAATAAAAAAAACAGATCTGAAACAAAAGTTGAACATTCAATAGACTTTAACAACATTAAAAAGCCATTTCATGTTGACTGGGGTGCCCACCATAAGCACCCTTTCACACTGCATTTTATTTTAAGATATTGTAAATTTATGAAATACTCCCAGTGTTTTAATGTTCCTTAACTTAAGGCATGTTTGTTGACTGCATTTCAGTTTAATTAATAGGAATTTTCAGGTTCCTCTCAGCAGAACAGCTTTCCTTGTGACCCTAGCAAACATCACACAAAGTCATCGCTGCTTCCGGCAGATGTGACCAAGACAAATGCCTTGTGTGTTTGCAGAAGTATTTAAATTCTTTAAGCCAGCTAAATGGCTATTCTTTATCGTTTTATTTATTCTTTAGGAGATATGAAACGGTGTGATTTGATGGCTGCTGTACTTCAGGGTTTGAACAAAAGCCTTGAATGCTTCCAGGGACTGCAGCCTTACATGCTTTTTTGTTTGGACAATAACCTGAGAAAAAAATACTGAAAGGTTTGACAAAAGATAGAACTTCCTACCAAGGATTAATTATGCCCCTATAAATAAAATGTTCCATTTACATGTATGTGCGAAGCAGAGACAGTCACAAATGTCTTTCTCTTTTCTCCAGCATAGCCACTCAGATCTTATTTTTTTGTTGTTTTAATAGACAATGGGCAGTACCATGAGAAATAAGGGCTTCTCACAGATAGCAGGGAAGAAGCAGCCCTGGAAATGCAGATAAGAGAAACATTAAAGCCCCCTTATTATTAAACCTAAGCAAACAAGGAATAATGATTTCTGCTCAAATAGGGAGTTGGGTGTTGAGGTATCGGATGATACCATTACAGAGTAGCTTATAGCATTTCAGTAGTGATTTTGTGGTGCAGAATTTAAAGTAGAATATTTTAAAACCATTTGCTGAGAGATTATTACAAAGCTTGATGGAGCACGTACATATTTATGTTACATTTCAAGGTAATGTACAAATGAATGTATTTATGCAGCTCCTTTTTGGTTTATTAAAATAAATTATTAAATTTGTGTGGTTACCTGTAGCACTTACTGTATGCAGTAAATTCAAATAGTGAGGTTCAGTATTTCTCTTAAATATACAAATATACACTGGGTTTAAAGCAGGGCAAAGTGGTCAGCGACAACTGGTGTTATCGTAATTGGTTAAAGCTTTGGTCACCAAAGTAGTTTTTAAAGTAACAGCCAACATGCTTACATCAACAGGGCACTTTTGTACAGATTCAGAATAACACAATGTGTCCTGTATATGGTCTTTATCATTTATCATTACAGACTGATTTTTGTATATGCTGTGCACTTTTTAACCAGAATCAGACTCTGCTTGCATATGAGATATGGCAGGTTTTATGTACAGCTGCCACAGTAAATGAGTGTCCTGCATTAGGAAAAAGTATGAAACTCGCAGGTCTGCTCTTTCCAGCAATGTATAATTTACTGACTATAGTTTAATATAAATGAACTTGCTGTCTCTGAGAAAAAATAATTTACGTAGAGCCTGTGCTAAATGTGTGTTATAAAATATATTGCATGGATAAACATTGAACTCTTTATATTAAAAGATTTAAAAAGCATGTCAATATATTTTGTTGTATGTATTTTGTTCAGGTCTACTCAATGTTTTACAAGTTCATTTATCAACACTAATTAAACTACAATTAATTGAACTAAAATTATAAATACTTGCCCTGTATTCAATTTAAACTTATGAAACGCCATTTCAAATTATATTTATCACTTTATAGAGACCTTCAGCACACATTTACTGATGGAAGAGAAAACAAAATCTTTTCAAACAGCGGCTTTCCTGTTGAGAGAGACGAGTGGTAGGCAGACGAAAAGGCGCTAAATGAACGACTTACCTAACTATGTGTACACCCAACCTAAAATGAGATAACACTGAAAGGGCAAGAAATTCATGAGGAGATGACAAAGGGGCACTTAAGTCTGCCATCTGTTTGTCCTCAAATTCAAGACACGGGCAAAAAAAAAAATCAGAAAAATAGGAACACTGGAGTGCAAAATGTTCAACACAAATTAAGACAATAATACAATAAAACTGCAGAATAAACATTGGAAGACACAACAGATAAAAAAACATCCATCTTGCCATGGTCCCAGGCCGGCTTTTGTGGTGAAACTATCAGACATGGCAGTGCCTGCCACACCAAGCATCTGTACACCCTTGTGATATCAACATTTTGCAGCCATCCTTGATTTCTGTGAACAATGAGCAATGATCAGCCAACCAAACAAAAACAGCAAGAAATAAATCACAAAACAAAAGCATGAAACACACTAATCTGGCTACAGAATCTGGCAATCAGTTGTGAAGCTGTGAAAAGGGCTGGGGTCCCAGATAGGGAAGTTCTTGTGGTGTTTTATGTTGTAGCACAGACTAGCAAACTGTCAGTGATGACTGTTGTTACACAAACTGTGCAGAGAGTTGCTAGCATCCAGTCAGAGATGTTCTGTCAGTGGATCCACTGACCTTTTATACTAGTGGGTTAAAGATGGGCTAGTGGGCAGAGTCCATCTTTGGTCATGGCTTCCTTTAGGTCAGCAACATCCAGACGGTGGAGAGAACAGAAAAGTACTTTACATGTCTGGCATCCATGACTCCATTCTTCTGTGTCTCCTTTTAATTTTTTCCCTATAAGCCTAATTTCATACTTTGCCGGTAACAAATACATGAGAAATGAGATTTCCTAAATGTGTTTCCAGATATCTTAATATGCATTCTGAGGGATCTCTGAATTTGAATTGGACTTGCTAAAGTCATAAAATGCTAAAATTTGCAGAGCTCATCATATGGAACAAGATGGCATTCTGTATCTTACGGTGTTTATCATTTAACAGAATCAAGTACAGTACTCTCAGTTTGGAGTTTCAGACTGTGTGGCTCATATTTTGCAGATACTGTTGAAAACAAAGAAGTAAGTTTATATGGACATATTTCTGAAAAATAAAAATGAACATTCTGAGCCTCTCATTTATCTTTTATTATACTGTGAGATGTTTAATGTTGGGCAGCAAAGAATAAATCATTTTGTGGTTACTTGTGTATATTTATGTTTTTTGTATCTTCTTTCTAGCTTACAAAATGTCTTGTTGAAGAAATGTGAAGCAATTTATGCAGATCGTATCTCATTTGCAATTACAAATCACAAAATACATGCAAGCCACAAAGAAATAAACAAAGTAATTAAATTAATTGTTGTTGATGAAGTAAAATTATGATATCAAGTAATTGATCTTTATTTTACTTCCTAGGTGCGACATCGCTGGTGTGAGCTGGTCGTGAAGCACAAGTACACAAAAGCGTATAAAGATGTTGAACAATTTTTAACACAAGATCAGGTAGTCATTGACTTTATGTTATTACATTCATTATTTCATTTAATGACATATTTGGGGAAAGTTAATTATTCCGGGTATTCATCTGTCCTTATTATGGAGTGCTGCTTCTATTACCGGACAACCATGGCCTGTTCTGCCAGTACTTGGGTGCATTGTGGGAATACTGCGGAGCATAATCACACCCAGTCACACTCCCTCATTACTAGCTCTACTAATATGTACTAACATGTGCTGTGTCAATGTGGCTGGAAATTGGGGCAGCCAGGAAAACCAGGCAAAAGATGTCAGAGCTAGGAATGAAGCCCATGGCCGAGACCTGAGAGACAGAAGCCCTCAGCAATATGCCACCTTGTAGCCATGCTCTGTGTATTCACCACAAAATTCTTGTTTCATTAGTCCATATCATTTTTTGCCATAAGCCAAGATTGTCCAACGGCAGACCCTTCTATTGCCTATCACAGAACAACTGGATGAAATAACTGGATCAGTGGGCTAATAACTAACTAAACAGGCCTGATGTAAGCTGCTTTATATTCTGACCACACAGGTGTCCTGGATTTTCATGTTGCAAGCTCATTTCTCTTCTGGGTGTTTCTCCCTTTCAGTAATGCCTATCATGCTAGAGTTTCCTGCTATTAAACTTTCCAATGTCTTTATAGTAGTGTTAGTTAAAGAACTTTAGTGCCTCCTTCCCTTTGCAGGCAATGACGTTTAAAACAGATTTAGAAATATCAGTATCGAATTCCTTTTAGATAGGTTCTTGTTTTACATTGATCAGCTTCTCTTCTTGAAGATTTGAAATGGATTGCATGGCTTATGAACGAGTTATTCAATTGTTTACTGCAGATAAGTCCATTATTCACGCATAGGAGGTAGCTCTGTAATGATTAGATAGCATCTTCATTGGAGAGTGTAGCACTTAGCAGACATTATTGTCGCTCTTGTGGGTAAAATCCTCTGGAATGCTCTGGGAAGTAATCCTTTTCTACTATAAATAAAAATGTCTCCTAGTTATTTTTAGTTGTGCTAATTTGGATCAAATATTCATGAAAGGTATGAAATATTTCATATGCTGTAGTACTGTCACCTGGTCACATATTTATGGCAAATGTGCAATATGTTTGCCCTTTCTCCCAGCATTTGGCTTGACTTAATCATAACAAAGTTAATGTGCTGTCATTTTTCCTTTATGAACCAGACATTGTTCACAGTCCTACCTAACGATTACTTGCATGCAAGGAAGGAGTTAACCCATGGGGATGACAGAACGATGCCTCCATGTTTATAAATGCCAAAATCCATGCATGAAAGGCTTTTTCATATACAGTATAAAGAATGTCCTTGACAAAGCTAATAGCACAAGGGGGTGTTGTGAAAGCCGATCAGAAGACAAACAGATATTCATGGGTGGCCAGCTTAGTGAGAAGCTGGTGGGCATGTTGGCACTTTGGATGAATGTTCTAGTCCCGTTATTTTTTATGTATTTTTAAATAAGCAGGGATTTTTCATTCAATCAAGACTTCTTTTTCTCACAAGTATTCCTGCATTTCTTTTATTAGACAGGATGCTACTCGGTAATCACAACAGAAATGAGTTCCTTTGGCATTGCATTGCGAATAGCATTAAGGATGTGAGGAATTCGCCACTGAGTGTTTTTTCTTTTTTTTTTTTTGCATTATAGCTTTGTGGCTTGCATGTGTCTTTGCCAGCAAGGGAAAGCAAAGAGTACAGCAGCAGCACTCTGCTAAAATGGTGCATCACATCTATTGGCTTTTAAGTGAAATGTATTAACCAAATTGTTAAGCTGTCAGGATTGTGATTTCTTATTTTCATCCCACCTAAAAGACATATTTCACTGTTTAGAAAGTTCTTCCAGAGTAAACATTTTTACAAGTAATCTAGAACTTCCTTATATGGTGAAAAATAAGCTGTGTTAGCTATGAACAGAACTGGGCAATTCAAGCATTACTATTATGCCAGATATTCTGTATCAAGATGAGCCTTTTACAGACCTGCATTCTTTTATACGATCAAGTAGCAGTCTGTAGAGGAGATGATGTAAAAATGTCTTGGCTGTTTACAGTCTCTCGTATGTGCCTGTACAACAGATAGACTCTTGTAATAGGGGGCCTGCAGTCTGATTAGGGACCCCTCTGATTGACTTGGTAACTCCTTCGATCAACTTAGTTGTACCCAGCTGACAGTCTGCAGTACCTTATTATTGTAGGTGCATTTCTTAACTATTTTTAGTTAAAACCAGCATCTGCACCCAGTAGTGTTTTCATCAACTCCTCTGCCATTTTTGTATTGTTTTGTGGGCTTTATATCTCTATATGTGGTTTATCTTAAACTGGCCTTACTGCTTTAGTACTGACATTACTGACAGAAGTGCTTTGGGCTGTTAGAATTATAAAAGGTGTATAAAATAAAGGCAGCATGCTGAACATATTTAGGTCTTTAGTGTACAGTGGAACCTCGGTTTGCGAGCATAATTCGTTCCGGAAACGTGCTCGCAGTCCAAAGCACTCGTATATCAAAGTGAATTTCCCCGTAAGAAATAATGGAAACTCAGATGATTCATTCCACAACCCAAAACTATTCATATAAAAATGATTAATACAAAATATAAAGTAAAAATACATAAAACAAATTAACCTGCATTTTACCTTTGAAAAGAATCATGGCTAGTGTGAGTTTCTAAACTCTTGTGGGATTCCACCCAACCAGACGACATGCGGAAGAGCATCCCAAAGCAATCGCAGTCTCCCAGCGCTGTAGCAGTTCATCATAAAAGCGAATCCGAAAAGACATGCTATAAGCGCCTGCCGTCAATGGGTGATACAAGGAACATTATAAATGCACAGGGCACAGTACTGCTTGGCCACCACCCTGCCTGACTGCTGTGTTTGTGTATAGGAAAGTGGCAGATCCCTCTACAATAAATAACCGCGCTGTTGCTGTTTCAAGCTGAATAAAGCTGGTAGTGCAAGACAGGGACTCGCACGTCACAGCGCACACAGTCACAATGCTGTAGTAAACAGTATACGTTCGTACGGATGTTGGCTATATGAGTGAGGCACGCTGACTCAGACGGAGAATAGGAGACGATTGCCCACAATCACGCAGCAAGAGAGAGAGAGAGAAGAACCATCAGCTCAGTTGTGATTACATGACGCTCAGCAGACAAAGCATATACATACTACTCGTATTGCAAGACGTCGCTTGTTTATCAAGTCAAAATTTATTAAAAATTTTAGCTCATCTTGCAAAACACTCGTAAACCAAGTTACTCGCAAACTGAGGTTCCACTGTATTCAGTTTATTGAAAATATCTATTATACATTTTTACCCAGCTCTGTTGAGAAATTCTACTTAGCTGAAATAATCACATAAACACCAAAAAATAAAACAAAAATAAATACTTAATTAGCTTAATCTCAACTGGAACTGGCAAGTATTTAAAAAGCAGTTCCTAATTGATTCCATGGTAAGAATAACATGATTAAGATTCAGCTTAACAGACACGTATTACATACTAAGATAAATAATAATTATTTATGATGTACATAAATGACAATACATTTACAACATTAAAATATAATTATAAAGATAAATGTTTACCCCAAATAGTCATGGTCCTGAAGATCCCATCGATCAACTTGTAGCACCTTTGTTGTGGACTGAGATGTAGAAACAAGTGGCTGAGATACAAGAGTGGCTGTTGGTGATGGCAGATGCTCTGCACCTCGGCGAGTACATGGATATGGCGCTGGATGATTTACACTGGTGGGTTCACACATGATTTCTCGGTCTGGAGAAGAAGTTGGTGGCTTGCCTGAAAAAGTGAGATTAACAAGGGGAATGGAAGATTACCATGGGCTGAATACCAAAACCACTAGTGATGCCAATCCTATACCCCAGTGCATGCCATTTCCAAATGCATGGTAGCAGCAGTGATTTTTAGCACCTATCATATGAGCAATCAATGGATGCTCTGGAGGTGGGGAATCTGTAACAAGTCTGCATTTTTTTTGTCTGTCTGTTTCTGTAATACTGACCTGCTGGTGAGGTGTTGCAGGTTAAGGAGTCTGAAAGGTTCCAATGGAAATTGTCAAGAATATGAAGGGTATGGAGCTCAACTGGGAAATTCTCTTGTAAAATAAAGAATACAGTTAAAGAGTGCAGGGTAAGTTAAAGGAAGAAGAGTAGGAGACGTGTATCATAGCCTTGATGATCTTTTTGTTACCCAGGATATCCTGCTATAGCTGTGTTTATTCAAAATTACCAAAGTTCTGCAGCTTTTAGTTCACTTTGTAGGATGATTCAAGCATTAGTGTGACACGTGTTCAAATAATTCCACAGACCAAATATGTTTGTTTTTAATTGTTTTAGTAAAATTTCAAAGCAAAACAGTTCACACAAATATAAAGAAAAGTTCCAGTTTAAGAAAAATTCTGTTTAAGGCTTATATATCTTGTTTCATTTGTCTATGTTTGGTCATACAGTTGCATTTGAGGCATGCTAAGTACGTCAAACACGTACGAATGGTCAGAAAACTGTATGCGATCTCCTATTTGCGACATATCTAAATAGTCCATGCGAGCAGTAAGACTAACTGGCTTAATTAACATTCAGTTTAACAGATATAGCTAAGAAGGTTTTATTTCATGTTAACTTACAGGGGGTAAAGGCTATACCATATTCTAAGTTGCTATAAGAAACTGATATTCTATAGGAATTAGGTAAGCATATGAATTTAACATAAAATATTAACTTTCTAAAATTGTCTCTTACACCTAGTGAACCCTGATCTATCGAAGTATCTGGAAGGAAAAAAGTGCAGGGAGCAGGCAAAGCTTAAATGTGTCCGACAGTAGGCCGGTCAAGCTACGTTTAACCATTTGTAGAACCTGCCACTCATCTTATAATACATTTTTCATAAATCAAATGGACTTTCTGTTTTGTTCTGTATAGGGACTATACCCATTTAAAACAATCTGTTGATTCCTGGGCTTTCTGTGATTTTATATTGTCATTATCTTTTCCTGTTTGTGTTATACACCAGGTGTAGTTCATTCATTGCTATTTGGATAGACCACTACAACCAGATTCTACTGCTGAAAGAAACCTATATTAGAGAGCAGTAAATGGTGTGCAGAAAAGCAAAAACTCCTATTTCAGAAATATGGAGGCATCAGTCTTTAAGAGATTGTTTTATGTTTTATACTTCAGACCAAAATGGTGACAGTTCAACTAGAGTTGCCACTTCACTGCTTTTCCATACGTGCTCTTTGAGAGTTTACCGCATATACTCGTATTTAAGTTCTCCCGCGGATAAGACTGGGCTTGGTTTTACCGTATAATATCCGGTATTTTATAATGTCGGTCATATAAGTCAAATGCACAGAACTGACACTATTGGTCCAAGAGATTATGATATGCTAACGCCAACCTGAGAGAGTAACCACGGAGCACGCTGCCTTTTTTTTTCTATGTATTCTGCCTACGTGACCACACGGTAATACCAGAATTATTCCGAAGCGACATTTGCACTGTTTTGTGTTTTTTGTATATCACCCTCATACACCTTTATCGTAAGAGCATCCCTTATCTACAATGGAGCGTTCAATCAGAAGAAAATATTAAGCTGGTTTTAAATTAAAAGTCGTTGAAGTGGCAAAAGAAATTGGTAACTGCGCTGCTGCAGCAAAATTCAAGGTGTCTGAGATACTGATGCGAGATTGGAGGAAGCAGGAAGATGTAAAAAAAAAAAGTTTAAGTGTCGCATTTTTTAACAGGTGTACAAGTCGGGTCTGATTTTATGATCGATTTTTCAGGTTTCAAGACCCGACTTATATGTGAGTATATATACGGTAAATGGGTTTCCTACAGGGAATCTGCCCAAAGACATATTTCTAGGTTGACTGGAGACTCTGACTCATTATTTGACTGATGCCTTTATCCTAAGAGATTTGCAACATTAGACAGAATTGGTTGAATTTCTTTTTGTTTTTCCAATTGGAGCACAGGCAGGTCAAGTGACTTGTTCATGATCACGCAGTGTCAGTAATGGGATCTGAACCCCCAAACTAAAGTCCAAAGTCTTAACCACGCAGCCTGCCTAACTTACTGACTTTGGCGTTGTACAGTCCAGTGCTTGTTCCTGTGGATGTTAATTTTTAAACAGACTTTATACCTTTTTGACCTTTACAAAGGAAAGATGGGTTTAAAAAACAGAATAGGCACTAAAGACTTTAATCTGCAGGTTATTTTCCAATGTAAAAGTCGGAAACCACAAATAGTAAAGAAAGTAAAACTCATTGGTGAAGATTTTAATCTCCTTAAGGTTGGTGCCTCATCCCCAAAGAGATCCCTGACTATACAGCCAGATGTATTATGGATATTTGAGCACTTCATTATCAGGTTTGATAGTAACACCACATTTACTATACTGATTGTCAACAACAATGAGACTGCATATACAGGAGCAATAAGGTGGCAAATCTTTCAGCTGATGTAGTGACAACAAATTAACACAGACTGTCACCCAACAAATCTTTGTCGACTTAGGAGATACAGAAACAGCCACATCCCAGTCACTATCAATGGAGCCACAATGGGAAGTGTAAGCTGTTTCAGGTTCTTCAGAGTGCAATATCTGGTGAATTGAATGGTCCACAACATTGGGTTTATACTGGAAAACTGAGGAACCTAAGGAAATCGGGAATCAACAAAATAATACACTAATGGTTTGCTGCAGCATAACAGGGGTCCTGACTTATTGCATGAATGTTCAGTACATTAAAATGAGCATAAAATTGAGAAAAAAACATTGAGAAGGTTATGAGATCTGTGCAAAAATACCACAGGACCTGATTTGCCATCACCTGTCGAGATCTGTGCCAGACACAACCAAAACAAAAAAACCTAAGCTATTATAAAGGAATCTAGTCATCCTGGGTGAAAGCTGTTCTCATCTCTAGTAGAAATTCTGTGGCCTCAAGCACACAAGATCAGCAGGATCAGAAACAGTAAATGGCAATGACAATCTGACCATGCCACAAATAGAAAGAAGACACGGTCAGATGTCACTGCATGCTCTGAGTTTTTCTATGTTTGTTGTCTTTTTTTTTATACACTTGGTTGTACTTTAATTTTCTCTTTATATTTTATAGTAACTTTGAGAACTAAACAAATATAAGGATTCCAATTTAGTAATTAAAGTGATTGTGAAGGTGCATTTACTAAAAAAAAGAAACGAAGGATAGCGTCACAATGTTCTGGCTATGCAGCCTTCATTAGGTGTGACATCATAAATTTGATTTTCATCTTGAACTTAAAGCTTTGACCATTGTTTAAAACAGGCTGTGTTTTCTTTTTGTAAGGCCATGGGTGTCTACTTGTACGGGGAACTGATGGTCAATGAGGATGCCAGACAGCAAATGATTGCCAGAAACTGCTTTACAGCTGTTCAAGAAGAAATGGATCCTGCTTCAAGAAATGTTGTTGAAGAGATGATATTTTGAAAAGACTGAGGTAATAATCTGTTTGAATTTCTAAGATCAAATAACATTAACACATTAAGCCCCCCAGTATTCCAAGGACAATTTGCATAAATTGGCAATTTTAAACTTACTAGTCCTAAACAGGTGGGTCCGGCAGTAAATTGGCACCATGTCCAGGACTCTTACTGACAGTGCTGGGCTAACTTCAGGCAATCTGGGGCCCATATTAGGATAATACAGGTTTATTGAATGTATAGATAGATGGGTCAATGTTGTTTTGTTTGGTTTTAACATTTTAAAGTGTCCTTCATTTTCATAAGTAAACAGTCGCAACATGTGATAACATGGAGACATTGCTGAGAATAACATTGTTAAGTCCGGGATCGCTATGGTAGGCAAGTGAAGGGCAGTCCTTAGGTGGTAGATTTGGGGCTGCTCAACTTGAACAAGTTTACACCTCAGTCTTCTTTAACCAGACGGCCCAGCACATTATCCCACAACATGATTTAATCCTTATCTGTCTGTTCTTGCTTTCCATTTGTTGCCAGGTATCTTCAGATCTTAGGCAAAGATGACAGTTTCCTGCCTTTCAAACGGTATTTTGTCTGCAGCATGCAGACTTCAGAGGGCCATCCTGTTTAGTTTGTTTGAGGACATTCCTTTCTTACAGCAGACATCTTAAGTGGATTCTTCTTAAACATCACACAGTGAGACACATTAGGAGATTATGAGTGCTGATTGGCTAATAAGTAGGTCTACAAACAAGTCCCGGCAACATGGCGGCACACACTCCTGATGCTGTCATTTCTGGAACTTCCTTTGAATTTTTTTTCAGTTTATTCGATTTTATTGTTGAGTAGCCCTTTTCTCTGAATACAACAACAACAACATTTATTTATATAGCACATATTCATACAAACAGTAGCTCAAAGTGCTTTACATAATAAAGAATAGAAAAATAAAAAACACAATATGAAAACAAAATAAATCAGCATTAATTAACATCGAATAAGAGTAAGGTCCAATGGCCAGGGGGGACAGAAAAAACAAAATAAAAACTCCAGACGGCTGGAGAAAAAAAAATAAAATCTGTAGGGATTCCAGACCATGAGACCGCCCAGTCCCCTCTGGGCAAAATATGAATATTCCCTCAAGGTGCTTGCATATGTTTACAACTAGTGTATATTATATGAAGAATGAATTATAATAACTAAGCACACAGCAAAACATAGCAATTCTAATAATTGCCTTAAAAAACATTCAATAATATAAAGTCCACTACTTTTGTAACAGATATGGCCAGTCAACAACAGAGGAGAAGAAAACAAAAACTTCAGTCAACAACACTGTTGTCGATAATAATAAAGCAATGGGTGGGCCACAGTCCCACTGACATTTTTGGACTTCTTTTGCACTGCATAAGCATATTTTAAGGAGATGAGTAAATTTGAAAGTGGATTTATGGATGGGATATCTATTGTAATCTGACAAACGTCTAAAATGGACTAAATACATTTTAGAAATACGCTTTTTAACTGCTGTTTTTTTTTTACATGTCAGCTGTAAAATGATAGAAAAGGATCACCTGAAGCCAGCAGAGTAAACTCTAATCCCCGTCCTGAAGATTTCTAAAACAGTCTGTTTAAAGTGAAATATCACAGGACTAGGTAATGGTAAAATGAGCAAACAAAAAGAGCACATCAGGACTTCTCAATGTAATTTTAAGGAAGCAAAATATGGAGCCTCACACAGAGGTGCCAAGACAGCAGAATGTGTGATTATTTAACCTGCTTATAGTTTAGCAATGCAAGACAAATCATCACACATTTTTACCTTTTTGACTGTGGAGTCATTTATAATTGAGTGGAAGTGGAAATGCCACCCGTGACCTGAATATCTTTTTTTCCTCTGGATGACTCTGAACTGACTTCTTATTGTGAAAGAAAGTGGAGACATGTTAATTAGCGCATGCAAGTAGAAATTTCTCTGTTCTTTGTACATTAGGACAATTGTGACGAGCACAGGCCAACAATCTTATCCATCTTACTCAACTAGACTCTCCAAAATATCATCAGATGGAGATCTGAAGGTCCCTGAAGTCCAGTTCTCTACCACACTACTTGGTAATTCATTCCACGTGTTTTTGAACACTTTAGAAGTAAAGCAAATTGACACATATTCCAGATAAGCTGCATGAGTAAGGCCTTTCATATCTTAGGCTACGCTCTGTTATCATCCCACATAAGTATTATTCTGAGGCCCCACAGTGATGTCTCTGTAAAGTGTGCGTGTGTGTGTGTGTGCGCACTGCCTAGCAGTTACTTTGATTTCCATGCATCAGTAAATATAGACAAACCTTCCCTGTGATTTCACTTGCCTATGGCATGACTTTATGGCAACTGTAAAAGGGCCAATGTTTCAGGGATGTTTACATCTTTGATCAGCAAATCTTGTGCACTCCTTTATTAGATTACGGTGACATTTCCACTTAGGAGCATGGAGTAAGGCACAGAAACAAGTTTAAGGGGAGAAGAAGAGAAACAGGAGAAAATCCCTTAGTCAGACTGGATGAGATACTGGGACAGTTTGGCTAATTCTGCAAGCTACTATAGATGAACTGAGTAGCACTGTCGTTTCTTTTATAATCTTTTTTATTATTCTGACATGGACACAAAGTGTGTAGATTTTTTACACTGAAATGAATGTTGCTGTGAAATTGTCTGTTCAGATATAAATAAGAGAAGTGCCTTGCTGGCGTTGGCTGATAGTCCCTATTCAGACCTAAGGTAAGCTAATGGGCTTTATGTATGCATGTTGCTCACCTAATCGATTAGCTTTGGTATGAGCTCGTCTCCCAGCACAGCATACCTTACATTTTTGTCGAATGCAGTCCCACATGCTCCGACAGCCTGGACTTTTGGCCTTGACATAACTTTACACTTGATTTGAGATATCCGACATTCAAACATTTTCCTTGGCAGACCTCATTTGCTTGTTGTTGTCAGCTTAAAGGTTGTGCTATGTAACGTGCAGGCCTGAACACAGAGTATGGTGTCTTTGGAGTTGCGACAGCTTATTTTATCCTGTTGTTTACACCAAATAGCAGTGCAGCATACGTCAGACACTACTGGAAGGTTTTATTTCTGTATAATGTGAGAAACATACTTAATATATTTTGCGCTTGAACAACGTAAAGTTGGCCTTGTATTAATTTTACATTCCTAGACATGTCTATGCCACTCCTAGAGCTATGAAGGAATAAAGGCTAACTGGTAACATTGGAAGTGAGCAATAATAATATTTAACTAGCATTGATAAATAAGATATCTGGCCTGTCTGTGTACTCTCAGCCCAGAAAAAAAGGAATCCCATTGAAAACATACACACAATAGTGCAACTAAACAGAAGTAAGAAATTGCCAACATACATATTTCAGTTTTGAAGAGAAAAACATGTCATTCTCTGTTCTTTGAGCTTATCATCTTAGAGGATTATCTATATTATCCCGTTCAGTGACAGGCCACATTCGTTTGTTTATCCTGAAATTCCATGCCTGAGCAGAACTATCCTCAAACTAATATGGGTTCTTGGCAAACAGCTTAGCAAAGGTAACACTTTAAATCTGAAATCCTTCATCTCTCATTCTGTCTTTCGTGGCTTTTACAACCAGCCCTTACCGTAGTTTCCTCTTCAAACAGAACACCATATAAATTCTTGAACAATCATGGGGCAAATTGTTAGAATCCTCATATTATGAGAGCGTCCTGCTCACCTATTTGCTTCATTTAACATCTGTGTGTTTCATAGTTTCTGTTCCATTGATTTACTAATACAAATTATTTTCAGTAATGATGTGTGGCCTGTTCAGATCTGAAGATGCACTGCTTTTCTGACACTGGGAAGATCATTCAGAAAAATCAATTGTGAAGGGAGGAAATGGTGGGTTGGCAGTTTATTGTATCAGAAAATATTTTAATTTTTGTAGAGCCTTTCCCTAGGAGCCATGTGTAATGAGGCGTATTTCCCTTGATCATCCAAGCGTGGAGAATAAAGAGAGAGAGGATCCGCAGGTTTCCTTTCATGTTGTGGCTGTGTGGGTTCCTGGCATGCTGATTTGTGACTTAAGATAAAATCACATTGCCAGGGATTACCACACATCTACAGCCTTGGCGGCTGTTATGGAAACCAGGGGCACTAGCAGAAAAGAGAGGTAACAAGAGATCGATGCTTGTACATGTTGGAGTGCAGACGCTCCTGGAGCTGGCGCTTTGTGCTGCGGTGAACCTGACCTCTCTAGCAAGGTGCAGAGCTTAGCTGATTGGTGAACAGTGATTTACCTCGTCTTTGTTCACAGTGGCTAAGTTCTGCACCTGAAGAGAGGGTGAGAGTGAAAGGAGGTCCATTCTTGTAGCAGGACAAACGAGGGTGCACTCGAATGCTTATCTGTCTTTTTACATGGATTTTTGTTCTGATCTTGACTACATAAAAAGGAGTAGGTGGAACTGAGAAAGAAAAACATGTCTGCAAAAAAAAAAAAAACTTGTACAATTGTAATTGGATACTGCATCTACTTATAGGCCATCTCCTTTAATGGACAGTTTGCTGCAGGAACTTAGTCTTTTTCCATTTTTAGAAAATGGAAGCCTTTAAGCATTAGCAGACTACAAAACATTTCCTTCCTAACAGCAATATACTACTGTACTGGATGCCCTTTTTTCTTTCTTTTTCTTTTTTTTTTTTTTTTTACTTTTTACATTAAGTAACCCCATGAGAGCATTTTAGTGTTTTGGCTTCCACTTCAAAAATTGTGTGTCTTCGGTTTAAGTCCGGTAGTTTGACTGAATACTGCACCATTTATTTTCACTAAGTAAAGCATAATAAAAGGAGTGGCCAAAATATGACACAGGGTTTTCTTAAAAGGGATGAGTATTTTCTTTTCTCTTATTAAATGTATGAACAAGAAAGAAGTAAAAGGTGTATTTTTACAAGAAACAGTTACTATGTTTATTTGGTTTATAGTTTGGGATTCTGTGAGACAGAGTATGTGCAGACACGGCCTAAATCTCTGTATTGCTTACATTTGTAAAATCCTCGGGATGCCTCAGTTAGTAGATTAGCGTTACAAATACGTATTTAATGGCAACATTTAGATTGCTGAAGCAGCATTTTGAACACCATCGACCATGATTGTAATAAAGAATCTGAACACATATTCTTAGCATTTGGCTGATGGGAAAACTTAATAAATGTCATTCTCTTTGCAGTTTGAAATGTCTGTAGATATCAATATCTCTTAAAACGAGGGTCAGTCAATAACTGTCCACACTTTTGGGATCATTTTGTTTGGGTTGGCTATACAGCTTTCCACTCGCACAACATGGTGTGTCGGTGTTCACAGGTGTAAAGTTTGTGCCTTGATCAGTCATTTTCTCTGATTGTTTTCTAGGAGTAAGGATGGCCGCTCTGCTTCCCTGTTCATACCAAAGAAGGTACCAGGGGCTGAAATCCTCATTGGTTCATCAGAAGCATGGTATAAACTTGCTCAATCAGTAGTGGACATGGACAGGTGTCCTGCTCCTCTTTCATGCGTTTTTAAACTTCTCAAACCATTTGTTAACACACTTCCATGTAAAACACCGTCTCTACATTGTGCAGTAAGCCGTTTATGGATTTCGGCCCTGACACACCTTCAGCCCATAAAAAGAAAATCACTGCTCACTGATCTTGTTTGGTGAAAATGGAGAGCGGATTGGCCATGTTTACTCCTAGAAAACAACAAGAACCTTTGCCACTGTGACCACAGACACACCATGTTTCCACATGTGTCCTAGGAAAGCTGTAGTGCCAACCCAAACAAAATGATCAGAAAAGTGTGAGAAATTTTTAACTTAGTGACACATTTTGTCATAAACCTTGAGAACTGTCCAATTTTCTCAGACAGTTTCTTTCAATATGAACAGCGGAGATCTAGGCATCTTTTTCCAGAAATAATTAGTAGAC
The DNA here is from genome assembly GCA_026402145.1 of Polypterus bichir lapradei. Taxonomy (NCBI): domain Eukaryota; kingdom Metazoa; phylum Chordata; class Cladistia; order Polypteriformes; family Polypteridae; genus Polypterus; species Polypterus bichir. The sequence continues at coordinate 72,109,738 of JANRMT010062835.1, forward strand.
TAGCCAGGCCCTTGCAGAGCTCAGCATACTGCAATAAACATCGTTCATCAAAATTCAGAAATCTCACAGTCAAGGAGCAAGAAACTAAAAATACATGTTAAGTGTTGTTTGAGCAGAAGTGTCTCACAAAGTCTTCCCCATGTTTACACACCACAAAGTTCACATCCGGTTTAATGTTCTGGTGGCCATCTTTTCTAGACTGACCGCGGTGATATTGCATGTCATTCAGACAATCACGTGCATAGCATCCTAATAACTCAAACCTTCAATATGGTGGAACCTTTAAAAATCAGACACACCAACATAATGATAAAAATATAAACACATCATAATTAAAACTAACCATGCATTCTGAGACTAAGCACATATGAATAATACATTATTAAGATAATCCCCGGCAACCTTTTTTTTCCTACGGTGCCTTTTTCACTTCAGTGGGTGCTTGTCCTTCAGCTCTAGCAGTTGCCTCTTTAAATCATAAACTCTCACTTACAGGTATAAACTTGGCCTGGGGGAAGTGCAGGAGTCTGTTTTAGTAGCAGCAGTAGTCGTCGTACTGTCACGTGTACATAGCACAGTTGAAGCTCTTACAACACTTGCCACCGTTCAGTGCCATGATAAACAAGTATGTGTTAAAATATCTAACTTAGTTTTGTTTAATAGAAAACAGAAAGCAGACATTATTCCATGGTGTTTCTCAGATACAATCAAGTGAAAAAAGTAAGTACACCTCAGCAAATGGACATATTAACATTTTATCTTCATTTAAACAGCATCTACTATATAGATAAAGCCAATATAACAAACATCATGTCATTTTTACATTGGGTGTTAAATTGTATAATTTAAATAAATATAATTTTCATATGTGGAAAAAGTAAGTACACCCCTACATTTCTCAATCCCTCAAATACCTAAAATTAGAGACAGGCGCTGGAGGAGCCTGTCTTATTTAAACCTCAGACATTTAGTTTGGTTTGCTCTTTGATGTTGAAGTGTGTGATATAACCATGTCTAGATCAAAAGAACTGTCTGAGGCCTGTAAAAACTGTCTGAGATGTAAAAAGATCTCCAAACAATTGGAAATCAACCATTCCACTGTCTGGAAGATCATCTACAAGTGAAGAAGATTTCAGACAACTGCCATTTTGTCTGGGCTGGGCCGTCCCAGCAAGTTCAGCTCAACAGCAAAACACAAGTTGCTTAAAAAAGTCTCTTAAGAACCCCAGAATTGTACACCTAAAGGTATCAAAGTGCATGAGTCTACCATTAAAAAGAGGCTGCACAAATTAGCTCAACATGCAACATGTGCTGGGGAAACCTTTGCTGTTAAGAAAGAGCATCAGGACAAGGCTGAAGTTTGCCTATGCACACTTGGACAAGTCCAGAACTTCTAGAACAATGTGCTCTGGCCAGACAAGGCCAAGTCAGAGTGTTCTGGCCAGAAAAACATGTTTGGTGAAAACCAAAGACAGCATTTGTTCAAAGAACTTGATACCAACTGTAAATCATGGTGCTGGAAATGTTATGGATTGGGGCTGCTTTGAATATCAGTGCTAGGGAAGCTCGATGTCGTAGAATCCACTATGAATACTCCATTGTATTAGGGCAGGGGTGGCGAACTCCAGGCCTGGAGTGCCGCAGTGGCTACAGGTTTTCATTCTAACCCTTTTCCTAATCAGTGACCAGTTTTCACTGCTAATGAACTTTTTCCCCATCACTTTACTAGCCCTGTTAGAAGAGTTCAGCCCTCTGAATTGATTCCTTTCTTCATTAAATGACAGCCAAGTAGAAATGAGATGTGAAACGAGCCAACAGATGGCCAGCTAAACTGTGGCTTGAAACTCCAACCAATTTCATTCCAATCACTTTCTTAATGAGAAGCCGATTCTTGCTGTTAATTAAACCCGATATTTAATTCCATGGCTTGTTGCTGCTCTCATTCTGCCACAGCACACATTTCGAAAACTTGTTTTTCTGTTCTTTCTAAGAGCACCGTCAAAATGTTCTGGGGACCTGAGAGATCAACCTTACTAAGACCATCACATCTCTTTAATTTCAGATATTGTGTAATGGGCACAGGGGTACTAGTCATATGGTGGCTTGTTTTGTGTCTCATTATTGTTTAGCTGTTAATTAAAGAAAAAGAAACAACTATGGGGCCTGAGTCAAGATAATTAAAAGAAGTAATCAGCAGCAAAAACTGGTCACTAATTAAGAAGATGGTAAGAGTGAAAACCTGCAGCCATTGCAGCACTCGAGGCCTGGAGTTCACCACCCTTGTACTAGGGGGTGCTTGATGTGAGACCACCTGTCAGAAGGTTTAAGCTGAAAAGAAAGGGTACCTTGAAAAATGAGAATGACTCAAACATACCAGGAATTCCACCTAGAAATGGGTGAAAAGAAAGACATGGAGGGTTCTGGAATGGCCATGTCCAAGTGTGGATTTAAATCCCATCACAATGCTGATTTGAAATGGGTTACATACACAAGATATCCCTCAAGTATTGCACAGCTGAAAGAAAGAATTAGAATTCTGCATAGACAAGTGGGAAACAGCACGTCTCAGCTGAGGTCAGAGACTAGTAGACAGTTGTAGAAAATGTCAACTTGAGGTTGTTTCTGCCAAAGGGGGTAACACCAGCTATTAGAACTAAAGGTGGACTTACTTTTTCAACAGATGGAAATGGAATATCTGTTCATTCTTCACTGAATAAATTGCTGCAAAGTCACATATTTATCATTTTTCCATTATATATCCCCTTTATCTAAAAATACTGTTTAAAGCAAGATCAGTCCTATGTATGTCTTCAGCTAGAGCTGCTCAGTTTCCCTTCCAAAGGAAGACGCATGGTTATGGACATGGATTTCATAGCAACTCAGTAGCTTTTTTTAAACCTCCCATTTTTAGTGTGCTTTCTCCCATGATCCCCATGGTTAAGCAAAAACAACACTCAATAATCGTCTACCTGCTTGTGTGGCAGACACAACCCGAGTTGGACAGATTAGGCCCCCCTAACCCCAGCAACAGGTACTTCTTAGACAGCCTGAGAGGTATAATCCCCCCTGCATTTTTTTGGCTTTGCCCTGTTGGGTCTTCTCCCAATGGAGGAGTCACTTACTTTAAGAGTGCATCCTCAGTACAAGCCCCCATCAGTTTGTTCCTGTTGTTTCTGTTTCAAGGACCTCCGGTATTGTTGTGCTCTTCACCCTGTTACAAAGAGTCAACCCTAAAATTCACCACAGGACCCTTATGTCGGCCTTGATATATTCAGCCAAGAGGAAAGGCCAGAAAATGAACAGTCATTATTTGTTCATCCATTTTGAAACATGTCTAATCCAATTAAAAGTGTCATAGGAGAACTGAGTTAGCACAGAGCAGGAGCCGACCCTTGATTTGATGCTATCCTACGACAAACATTTAACATAAACAAAGAGAATCTAGCTAGAGGGTGGTGTTCAGTGGCAGCAATCTGCTAAACAAGGTGGCTTATGTGCCCTGATCAAGATTGGTCAGGAGTGCCATAAGGACTCACTACCTGTAAGAGTGGGGATCAGTCATGATGCCAAATGGGTGACAAATACTATAACACCATAATGTGTAACATATTGTATTAGATACATACAGTATGTCAAAGGGAAAGCAGAGCAATGGCCTGTCTGTTTCTCCTCCTTCTGCTCTTCCACTGAAGCTCCTGACCACTGCCAAGAAATGCCAGCCTGGTCTCTCAGTCCTTGCAGCCCCACAGATGCATTCCGTTTGAGCAAATGGAACAGACTGTTAAGTAGGATATGCAGTGGGTGGCAGGAGATGTGGATGCCTCATAATAATTTTCATTCTTGCCTTTTAAATGCCCTTTGCAGCCTTTTGAATGGAAAGTGTTCAGGGATTTTTTTTTGTTTGTGGCTCCACATTGGCTTAAGAAGTTATTAAAAAATTCTGTAAAGATTTTTCTACATATATTTAGATACAGACAACTCCATTGTAATTTTAGATTTTTTTTTTGTGCGTCTGCCTTTTTCAAATAAAAATGTATCCCATATAAAGTGAGAAAATAAGAGTCAGAAAACTGCAGTGAAACAGATTAATCTGAAGTCTGGTCTTTTAAACTCCTGAAGCTTAAAAAAAGCTCTCTTTATTTTGTAGTACAAAGTGGCCTCAGCTTAAGCCATTGACTGGCTGTCCCATTCGCCTTCCTTGCCTCCCTCACCTTTCCCATGATCCTCTCTGCGTTATGTTGTAGAACTGACTTTTAAGCCCTGTTCTGGACCTACTTCCAGGATCAGAAATGCCTGCTGAGACTTCTGGGGATGTCATCCAGAACTCCCTCAGTACCACCGGGGTCCCCTCAGTCCTAAACCACAGACTGTAAATAAAAGGGACAGGCAGCCTTGCTGAGGATGACATAACACACCTCCTTGCTACCGACTGTCTGAGTAAGGGACTCTTCGCTGGCCTGTTATTGTCCCCTGCTTTTGTTCTATTATTGTATCATTCATGGAACAGTAACTTCCAAGATATTTGCTGACTTACGGTCTTTGTATTAGGATACTTTATAGTTAGCTTTTTGTTCTGGAATGGAAGTTGTAGCCCTGGTCTTGACCATTTGGAACTTCACAAAAGAGAGGTTGAAAAAACATTCAGACTTACACAACCATGATTTGCATGTACTACCACTTGAGAGAAATCTACAGACTACAGTAAGAAACATGGTAAGTTCACATTCAGAAAGGACAGGGATGCCCAAGTCCACTCTCACTGACACTGAGCCAGTTTAGAGCATATCTTTGGGATGTGGGAGGAAATCAGAGCACCAGGAGAAACATCCAGACACCGGCAGAGCCTAGCAGCTCCACACAGAGTGAAGCAGTAATAATAATAAAAATAATAATTCATTACATTTATATAGTGCTTTTCTCAAACTGCTGCATCAGTCAATATGTGCTCACCACTGCTGACTTTATACAAAATAATACCAGGATAAGATCAGCCCCCGAAAAGTAAATCTTGCTCAGTTTTGGTGTGCCCGGTCTCCTTAATGCATTCTCATGCCTGACTTTTTTCCCTCCAGTTTATCAACAGTGTGGGCAAACCAAGATGAGAGCTCCAGAATGGCATGCCGTTCCTTCAGTGTGCCTTTATCAAATGATCTACTGTAATGGCCTTGTTCTTTCACAGTATCTTTTGGAATGTGGCCTGCATGCTGGACACACAGTGGACCTGACCTCCAGTGCCTACTGAGCTGATAACAGTTTTAATTGAGCACACTGGCTCAGTTCAGCAGGAACAGGAGTCGAGCCCCTCAGCAGACATTCCAGAGGTGCGTTATGTCACACAGAAGTGCTGTGATGAGCTTGTACAGCCCCTAAATCAGCCCTCCCAAATTATCAAGTTGTGTCAAAATGTCCCACAGGTTTCTGGATGAGAAAAAAAATCTTACACCTCCTGTTTACGTCTCCAATCACGCTGTAATTCTGCAAGACTCAGCTCCTTAAAATGCTGCAGAAAAGAAAATATGAAGATGGCAAGAGAAGAGGGATTTTTAATTCCAATCTATTCTAAATTATTTAAGCAGTTACTGGACAAAAGATGAGTCAAAAGCTTTTAAAGAGCTGCTGTGGAAAAGGTTTCACTTAAATCAAATAATTACATCTCTGTGGGGAACAGGGTGAAGTTCTGAGCTGTGAGTCATGTTTCAGGGAAGTGGACATATTTTGTATTGTGTTCCAGAATGTTCTTTTGTTCCTAAGTGCTTTTAGATTTTGTTCCAAGTGTCATTACCTGAAGGTAGGGAATGTGCTATGATGAACTCCCTGCACCGAATCTGCTTTGTTATGTGCCTTTTGGGATGAAGGGTTCAATACAGAATAAAAACTGACTGACTGTTAATGCTGTACCTTCTGACCAGTAGATCATTTCATGTGCAGCATATGGATATACTGTATATTTGATCAAATTATTACAGCATTTGCAACTAAAGTGGCATGCTCATTGTGGACAGAAAATGTACGATTGTCCGGAACAGAAGACTCAACCCTGCACAGGGTGCCTATACATATCCATCATGTCCCTATAATACAACACACTCCAGTTCTGAGGGGTCAGCGTTTGATATGCATGGACCCTGTGGTTCACTAAAGCAAGCTGTGTGCATCACACACAGTGCTGTGCATGATTCTGAAGATGCAACTCCATTTGTCTTTTCAGACGCACCTAAATTTCCTCTTATATGTGTCTGCAGGATTTCTCTCTAAATGCTATCAGTGCATTCAATCACGTGCAGTCGGCCATACTTACAGTCCTTTGGCTGCATTATCAGTAACTTGAGCTGTGATGACCCACATGCTTTTCTTTGCAGATTCTTTTTTAAAACACGTATAAAATAAAATTACCAAGTTAAGTAGTAATGTCATTGTGCTCAGAGTGCATTGAAATTCTTACTTGGATGTTCTACCAACACACAAGTGTCCACTTCCTGGCACCACAATTGTTATGGCCTCCTGAAGGCCTCGGGGTACATATACAAAGAGAAAAAAAACATGCAGTAAACCGTATCTCTAAAGCAAACTCCAGTTTAGTTTTCTACTTTACTGACAGAAAATTAGAGACCATTACACAAAGCAGAAACAAAGGTAGGAGGATAACACTTACTTAGCTTTTGAGCCAACTAAACACAAAGTTGAGTTCACACCACTAATTAAATTAGTTAAGTAGCAATTACAACCCAGACAGCGACTTTAAACAAAGATGACCAAACCTTAACAACAGAACACCCCAGCCAAGCCTAAGTCTCCAAACCTCGTTCTGCTGGACACAAGGTCTCTCTCTTAACCCCCTTATTAGATTTGATTAGATAAACATTTTAATCCCAAGGGGAAATGCAGATGCATACAGCAGCAGAAACATAAAACAACAAATTTGTATTATCGACTTTTGAAAATTAAAGTTGAGTATATAATTTAATGTGGGCCGGTGGGAGGATGCATTGAAAAGCCGAGAGTAACACTTCCATATCGTGTGTATAAAATGATGGCAAAGTTCCTTCTCTTGCTTAAGTATAATTTTGAACTGGCTAATCAAGACATATTATGGCCTTATTGTCACATAAAAACAAATTTGAGAGGCTTTGTACTGTCCTTTCCAAGATGCAAAGTGTGTAAAATGATCAGACATCAAGAAGCCACCAGAATTCATGGTGGGCAGCCAATGAAAGGCCATTTAAGTGAGTGGTGAAGTTTGTTGAAGAGAAGGGAGTCCCAAGGACCACATTACCACAGACTGTAAAACAAACAGTAATATCAGCGGCCACTGTATGCATTTATCTATAAACAGTGCACCTACATTTCCTCTTACATTCTACCTGAATAACTGTCTTATGGTGACATAAGGGTGGCAGAGGGAAAATGCCAACTTTATTGGTGGGATTTACAGTTTTTCTCCTACTACAGCAGAGCAAAATATGCTTAAATCATTCACTAAACTGAACTTCACAAATGATTTCTTAACAGGTGTATGAGCTTGTAGCTCTCAATCCAAAGCAGCCTTGCAGTTTGTCTTTTTTTTTATAATCGCTTAAAAAGAGAAAAATGATATGTCATGGTTTGGTTTCCCTTAGATTTCTGTTTTGCTATCCCTGCATCTAAAGATCTGAAGAAAACCAGCAGTGACCTTGGAACTGCAGCCATACAGCTAACATGTGGAGGAGCCCAGCCAGGCGAAAATGTCATTCTGATGGAAGCCACATCTCTGTTTTCTAATCCACGCCAAACATGGAAGCAGAAGACACTTCAAAGAGATTACGTGTAGCTGCAGGTTTGACTATTTTTAGCAGGTTGGTAATTTTTTTGCCACACGACTTTACCACTTTTTTAAGGAAAGAAGAACTTGCAGCCATTTGACACTCTTTTCAGTTAATAATAATTTTGTGTTCAGTGCTTTCAATTTTTCAAATGAGCCAAGTACTGTACATCTGAATTTTTAGCTTGTTAAGAATAAAAATGAAAGTGCTTTTAACCTCCTGCGTTTTTACTATGATTATTTTTACCTGCTTCCTGAATATTGAATTCTTTTAACTGTTGATCCTTTGCACCACAAAAAATCAGCTAATACACCAAACTCAGGCAGAATAACTGGTGCGAAATCAAAGAGAGCTGACAATTCTGGAAAAACATCAGTAGCAGTGCTGAACTACTCAGTACGATGGATTATTGGGAGGTCTTAAATCATCAGAAATGATGGCCCTTAATGAAATGCTTAATACTGTATATTGGTAGATTTAAGACATGTAACGATAATCTTCCTGTTTTTATTGCCGTCTTTCTTGAGCAATGCACATTTTACAATTATATGGATTTACTGTATAAGGGTCATGTCACATTAGGGCCAGTTTATACTTCACACTCAGAACGCGTACAACATGTTCCCAGCGTTCATTTGACAGAAATTAACGTGACACGTGTGCAAGTTGCAGCACTAGAAAAAAATTGGGGGGTCACGGTGTGTTTCAATTGGAACGTGACATCAGAGTCTCTTTTTACTATCAAACACGTGACAACAAGCCACTCTGCAGATCCTACAGTGTGTGCGCTTCGATGTTTGATGAATGGTTGATGTGGTGAAACAAATCATCAAACTTAAATGCTGACGTACAAAAGTATTTGTGATGCTTTTCTTCGTCTATTTCTCACATATTCCCCATCGTAATGACGCAGTACACTTTAAAGGCCTCACATACCATCTTATGTACCATCTTTTTTTTTTTTTTTTTTTTTTTTGCACATTTACAACAGCATCAGAATTTATTTGAGCCACTGAGAAAAAAATAGGTCCATTTCATGATTAAAGAGGAAAATTTGACTTTAATCTTATAGTTTATTTTGTCATTAAAGTAAAATGCCGTAAATGTCATCTTAAAACCAACCTCACTATGTGCTTCTGGGGCTTCCTCCTGTATTGTCAGCAGCTACACAGAACACATTAAATGTATGATATTCCAGCTGTCTGCACATTTACACTCCTTAGATTTACTATATACTTGATATCACTTTCATGATGAAATATTACATTTTACAGATAAATTGTTAACTTCATTTAAATAATGAATATTGTCACTAATTACACATGGGGCTGGCACGGTGTGGAGCGGTGGCACTGATGCCTCACAGTAGGGAGTCACATCACTGGTGTTCCCTGCCAGGAGTTTGCATGTTTTCCTGGTGGGTTTCCACATTGTGCTCCGGTTTCCTTCCAAGGACATGCTGGTTTGGAGATTTGGTGATGCTAAAATGACGCAAGTGTATGTGTGTGTTTGTATTCACCTTGTGATGAACTGATGCCCTGTCCATGGATTGCTTCTGCCTCATGCCCGATGTTGCCTGGAATGGGCGCATCCCTGGATTGATGAATGTAATCATTAAACCTCCATCCTTTTCAGAGATAATGTGGCAAAGTGTCCTGGGAATTTAATGGGTGTTTCCGGCAATTCACAACACAGCGAACTGTTGTCAGCAAGTCTGACATACCCAATGACTAGAAGTTATGTAATGTGACATCAACTTAAGCGGGTTATCATGGGTAATTACAATTTATGAATGCAGACAATGTCTTATACATACATATTCTGACTAATATAAAACACTTCTCAGAAATGCTGTTGTGAATTAAAACAGAATATGCACAAACATGACCGAACATCAGACCTGAAGATTCCCCCTCCCTGCCCCATTCATTGGTCAGCAGTCCAGCCTAGTAACAGCTTATGCATCGGCTGCAGTGAGAGACTTGTGAAACAAAAAGGGTGTGAGAACCTCATCAGGAAGAGAAGCTGCCTTGGACTTTTGCAACAAGCAGAAGGGCAGTTCACCCGTACAGTTTCACAGCCTGTCAGTAAATAATTCCGAGGTACTCCAAATGTGGACAGGAATATAAATATAACAATGGGATGTAGGTCTACAATCCAAGTAACTGATTGTGTCCCATTTTCATTCATGAGGTGTGTTGCTGGCAGTGGTTTATTTAACAATATTTTAGTAAAGCAGGTGTTTGAGATGTTGGAAGCATACAACTGAATATTTTCTTACATGTTTTGAAATTGTTTGCTGTAGCCCAGCGTTGGTCACCACAGATGCCTATTATGTAAGACACTTTCTTCTCTCCATTCTGCTTGAAAACATGAGGGTAAAGATTTTTCTCAATCATCACTACAAACTACATGGGGTAACAAAAAAAGTATCATTTTAGTCAGTTATTGCACCCACTAATGTTAAGGTAATGTGTATTTGTATTTATATTTTTCACTTTGGACATATCTGACCATATCAACAAGTTCTAAAGTGGGTAACACTACTGCCTACTGCTTTGACCCCTGACTCTGGTGTCATCTTTGGCCTCCTTTCATCCTGTGGTAATGTTTTATTTTTCTGTCAGTGTCCGAAGACTCACTTATTATCCCATCATCCATTCTGGTCCCAGTTCATGGTCACAGGGAGTTGCTACCTATTGTGGCGGCACTGGGCACATGGCAGGAGAAAAACCTGGACACACTTTAAGTCCATCCTGGTGGTCAGTCATGCACACACCCATCCTCACTTATGCAGAACCAGTTCACCTAATTTTGAGTGTTTTTGGCTGTGGGAGAAAAACTCACATAGACGCAGGGAGGACATGTAAGATTCACAAAGTCATTTCAAAGGGCAGAGATTCAAACTTAGGAATGGGATCCTTCCCTGATCCTGCGCCTGCTTACTGCCTGTGTGGAGTGTGCACGTTCCCTAGAGGTTGTGCAGGTTTTCTCCAGGTACCCCAGTTTTCCTCTCACATCCCACAGATTAGGCTAGTGATTCTAAACTGGTGTGAACGATATGAACATCTCATCCATATTCAGCTCCAGCCTTGTTTGCTTGAACAGGTATGGTCAGGGAGCATATACTGGTATAGGGCATTGCTGCACCCACCCACAATGAAACAGCTTCAGAACCCGGTTGGCAACCCCACAGGCAGACACACAGTCCAGTCCCACCCCCAGGACATGGCTATCCTCAACAATGAGGATTCTGTGAGCTAGAACGCCATACAGGAACAGGCCATACCCAGAATCCTTAAGTGGATTTGAAGGTTTTATTTTATGACTTTCTGCCCAAAGAATGTTAACTGCAGATGTGGCCATAGCATCTCTGGACATACAGAGGTATACAAAAGGATTTGAGTACGCAATTTATTCTTAATGTGTTTGAGTGGCTTCACGCACAAACTTCAGTTACTGTATGTCAAAGAGAAAATAACAATTTTACTGGTAATTTAAAATAAATAAAATATGGCTAATTCTGTAAATACTGAGCCCCCTTAGTATGGGCTAACTTTATAAGCACCAGTGAAAAGACCCCCACGACCCCCCCCCCCCAAACCCCCTATCCTTCATCATCTGAGACAGTCAGCTAGCAAGACGACTATAAAGATAAAATCAGTCCACAAAGATGCTGTTGAAATACATGGACTATGCTTTGAGGGACTCCCAAATCGCTCGGCTTCTAAGCAGCCCTCATTTCTGCCACTTGTTCTCTCAATCGCATTCTTCAGGTCAGTACCCACAGCCACAGGTGAGGATCTCTCCAGATCAAGAGGAGATGCTTAGGTGGTTTGAGCATGTCGTAAGGATTTCCTCCAGGCAACTCTCCCCAGAGCTGCTCCAGGCACTACCCACTTGGCTTGGGAACTTCTGGGAATTTCCCAGGATGAGCTGGAATCTTTGGCTGAGGACAGGGAAGTCTGGACTGACCTGCTTGGGTTGTTGCCACCATGGCCCTCACCAGAGAAAGCGTGTCTGTGTAGAAACAGGCATCTTGCAAAACTGAGTTATCTAGTGCAGGGGTGTCAAACTCCAGGCCTGGAGGGCCGCAGTGGCTGCAGGTTTTCATTCTGACCTTTTTCCTAATTGTTGACCAGTTTTCACTGCTAATTAACTCCTTTTCCCTTCATTTTAATAGCCCTGTTTTTAAGGATTCAGTCCTCTGAATTGATTCGTTTCTTCATGAAATGGCAGCCAAACAGAAATGAGATGTGAAACGAGCCAACAGATGAGCAACTAAACTGGGATTTCAAACTCCAACCAATTTCACTCCAACCAACTAATTTCACTCTCTAATAATGAGAAGCTGATTCTTGCTGTTAATTAATTAAGCCCATTATTTAATTTTGTGGTTTGTTGCTGCTCTCATTCTGCCACAGCAGACATTTCCAAAACTGTTGATTTTCTGTTCGTCAAACATTTTGTTGACCTGAGAGATCAGCCTTACTGAGACCTTCACCTTTCTTTATTTTCAGATATTGTGTGACGGGCACAGGTGAGCTGGTCATGTGGTAGCTTGTTTTGTGTCTCATTATTGTTTGGCTGCTAATTAAAGAAAAAGAGACAACTAAGGGGCCTGAGTCAAGTTAATTAAAACTAAAGCAAAAGAAGTTAATTAGCAGCAAAAACTGGTCACTAATGAAGAAGATGGTTAGAATGAAAACCTGCAGCCACTGCGGCCCTCCAGGCCTGGAGTTCGACACCTGTGATCTAGTGGAAAGGATGACTGGGGTATGAAATGGGTACTTAACAAATGTGAGCTTCATTATTGAACAAAATATCAGATTATATCTTTCTGAAGGCATCTGGGAAGCTCTCAGGCCAAGCATAGCATTCAGAGGACTGAATATTGTGATCTCAAGGTTTGCTGCAACCATGGCAGAGGCACGAAAAAACTTGTGATGGTGCAATAGAAAGCAATGTTGTTGTCATAAAGTGCAGAGAGATGCTGAAGGAAAACATCAAGCAGTCTACAAGAGTTGTGGATCTTGGCAATGGACATATTTTTCAAGGAGCTACAAATTAAAAGTGTGACGTGAGCTTGCTCCAATGTAGAATATCACAGGAATTAAAACCTACAATGCCAGTATGGACCAAACATATTTGATGAAGAATGGATGGAACTTTCCATCAAGACGTTTTAAATTCTTCTTGTGTTCAGAACAGAACAATACAGTGAACCACATTGAGCATCATTTGGGCAGCCCTGTTTAACCTCATGGATCTAGCGCCCTGGCCAGCATTGCTTATGTGCAGAGTGCATGTTCTGCCCATGTCTGTGTAGTTTTTCTGTCACATCCCCAAAGACCTGCTGATTCCAAATTAACTCTGTGATGGCTTGTTATTCTCTCCAGAGTGCTTTTTCTGCGTGTCGCCCAGTTCTGCCAAGTAAGCTCTGGCCCCTGTGACTCCCCTGTGAAATGGATTTGATAATGAGCTTCATTAGTCCCCTATTGCCCCACAAAGGCTCGCTGCCCTGATGCAAGTCAAATTTAGCTTTTAGACCCAGGGGTTACCTGAGCCAACAGCCTGATGGGAATTTAGCAGCCAGAGGGTGTCAGAGATAGTCCTTTCTCTACTGTGACTACCTTGACAGTGAGAATATGGAGCCACTTGTCCACTCTGTCAGTAATGAAACACTGCATGAACTGCTTATCTTCATATTTAAAAATGACAGGACTTATGAAAGTCATAGAAGGACACGTTCAAAAAGTCTTTTGAATTCCTGTGGTCTTTAGTCATCCTGGAGCACACCTCCCAGATTTCAGGGTCTTGTTTTCAAACCCTGCACCCGAGTTTGTACTTCCTGTGTATGGGTGGGTGTTCCTTCCATGTCAGTTTGACTGGCGATTTAAGTGTAAGTGGGGGTTATATGCATGAGTGGGTCCTGTGACTGACTGGTGTCCTTTTCAGGGCTCTCCAAATAGCCTCCAGTACGCATCACCTGAACAGAACACATGGCTTTGAGTAGGTTAGGATCAACCATCATTGGTATGCCTTGAAATTAAAGGAACAGATGGGGGGATGGAGGGGTGCTCCCACTTTACAAAGAGTCCCTCTAAACCAAACAAGTTGCTTATTATTCTCATAGACACATACCATCCTCTTGATGTTGCTGCAGAAGTCGTCTAGACATTTTACAGTTCAGCAGAAAAATAAAAAATAAACTAAATTTGCCGAGTTTTTCTGCAGAGCAAAAGGTAAATGTCAGAGAGTGTGAATAAACAGTATAAACATGAGGCCTACAGCGAAGCCGGCTGAGTCAGCCGCAAAGAATGCCGAGACACACGTCTGCCCCTCACAGCTGGCATCAATGGCTCTGTTCAAAGTAGTTTATCGTAAAATGCTAAAACAATTCCTACCATTTTGTTCTGGCTGCTGGTGGGAATTTCAGTGATTAAAATACCCGCTCTGAATACTGAACTGTTGTACTCACAGAATTGACACATCACTGTTCTGGTGACCTGTAATAAAAAGAAAATGAAAAAAATAAATCTATATTGTATTTGCCTTAGTTCACTTTCTGAAGCTGCCCATTTGGTTTCAGTGTCTTGTGTAGCTACAAGCGGACATGGCAGCGTTGGGCAAAAAGCAGGAACAAAGCCTGGACAGGGCACAAACTCAGCACATACAGTAGCATGTGCATTCATGTCATATTTATTATTTATTTACTTGGCTGATGCCTTGATCTAAGGCGACTTATGACACTTGGTTGCTTTTGTTTTTCCAATTGGAGCACAGGCAGGTAAAGTGATTTGCTCAGGATCACACCGTCAGTAGCAAGACTTGAACCCACAACCCCTGGGCTTGCAGCTGAAAACCTAAAACCTCAACCACCATGCCACACTCCCTGCCATGTATTCACACTAATTTAATGATAACATTTTCTTCTTAAAAGTAGGACGTAAACAAATCAAAGCTGGTTTAAAACAGGAGGTTGGAAATGAAAAGAAAAAAATTGAAACCACTCACCTATTCTTGTAACATAATTACATAATTACAGGTTAGCCAGTTCATGCAACACTGGGTCCAAAACAGGAGTGCCAGTTTGCTGCTGGGCCCATTCAAGCACTTCAAACTGGGCCACTTCACAATCACCAGTTAACCTCCTTTTTTCCTTAGGAGGTTTATAAGAAGACAAAATCCTACCCAGTCAGCACTGGGGGCAAAGCAAGAATCAAACCCAGATGAGATGCCAGCCGCCACACAGCCAGGCACTCTCCTCATACTAGGCCCTGCTGCACTTATTAAGAAATAAGAGAAAACTGGAGGACATTGAAGAAAGTTCACATGAATCATAAATTAAAACCCTGAAAAATGATGTGATTTTGATGTTTGTTCTTTTTTACCATTTTGATTGACTCCATTCATGAGACCTTTGCTGGTGCCATTTAGTGTTCTGTTGTGTTGCCGCTGCTACTTGTTAGGAGACGTTCACGTGTAGCAGGAGTGTAGGTGCCATCATAGCAGCCATCTTTAAAAAAACTCTGATGTCATGGATCTAAGGTACCAACTTGAACTAAACATGTTCACTTTTATTATGTATTTATTATGCTAGTAAATTAAATTTTATTTATTACTTCACTGCTTCCCTATTTTGTTGCAGTTTCTCGTGATGAACATGGCTGTCAAAAGTCTTAAGCCCTAATTTCTTAAACACAACTTCTGAGCCCTGAAAAAAATGTTTTCGTTGAGTATCCAGAATCTTGGGCACAAGACTTGCCTGCTACCACCTTACATACCCACTGGGCGATAACATCACAAGTCACATAATCTAAACGGACAATCAAGCCAGACCAAGATGGTCATCAAAGTGGAATCAGTAAATGAAATGCAAATGAGAAAAAAATTTGTAACTCCTTGAATGCAAGAACTAACAAGAGCAGTTTGATCTTTTCATATGTTAGTTTTAAAAAGACAGCACTTACCTGCAGGGAGGGTGAGAAGGCTTCAGGAGAAAACGGCTGTGGTGGTGGCATTAAGGTGTGCCACAGGTGGAAACGTTGTTGGCAGTTTTGATGTGAATTAACGAACGCCGGCACACCAACATCCTTGCGTTACTTCATGCCATACTGGGGAAGGACGTCCGTATGGCCACAGGACAGAGTAACTGGTGGAAAAGTGAGGTACATAAACCAGGTGTGCAGAGTAGCCCTAAAATCTTAAGTCTGGAAGGAAGAGGAAAAAAAAATTAAAGCATCTTCAGGTAGCTGCCTGAAGTTGGAGGTGCATACACATGAGAGTGTGTGTGTGTGTGTGCCAGCAGCCACGCATGCAAACGAGAAGCTCAAAATATAGGAGGTCATCAGCCTAGATCGAGGCTATAGGGGGTGGCTGACAGGTTGGTGTTGGGCCAGAGTTTATAATTGGCCAGGTAGTTCGGCTCGGCAGATAAAACAGACAAGTACCCAGCAGAGGTCATATTTTGACCATCTGATGTAGGAGAGAGAAGGTAGCTGAGCGGTTGTGACAGAGCGATCCTTATCTAGCATTCCCATAATCACAGCTTTATTTGATTTCTTCATTGACTTTTCTGTTTTTGTGCTTGTGCGGTTTTCTTTTACTTTTGATGACTGTTTTTCCTGTCCTCTTGATTTTTGTCCTGGGAGAAGGAGGTACAATAAAAGTTGTCTAATCATGTGTTTTTGTTATTTCACATTTTTTTCATCACCATTATTTTTGAGCCATGTAAATATTGTGCAGATCCACCTCCACTTATTTTTGTTTACTGTTATTTATATATTTAAACAGTGTCATTAAAGAGGACTGCATATAATTAAAGTGCATGACATTGGATTTTGTTTTTGTTTTCTTACTGGTACTTTATTAAAGACTAGCAAAATACCCGCGCTTCGCAGCGAAGAAGTAGTGTGTCTGAGACATCACACACTGCATGCACGGGTTTACCTTTCCCAGTCCTGCAAAGTCAGTTCACGTGAGCCGCTCGGAGTACATGCATCGAAGCTTCTTCAGCTGTGCTTGTGCTATCTCGTACAATTTTGCGATGTCCACGGCTTTATTTAATGTTAGCTCAGACCCGGCACTTAAAAGTTTTTCTCGCACTTTTGCTGAGTTTGTACCAAACACTATTCTATCCCTGACCATCTCATCTTCGTTTGCATAAGCACAGTCCTTCACCAACAATTTTAACCCCGTTACAAAGTGATGAAAAGTCTCATTTATACCCTGTGTCATCTCATTAAACTTGTATCTCACGAATATCGTATTCGTCGTAGGCATGACAAACACCAGCAGCAGCCTGTCTATGAACTTAATTTAAACTTAAGGTTTACACCGTGCTTTGTTTCCGCAGTAGCTGCACTTATGAATATGCTTCTATGCATCACTCGCTTCATATTCTTTTGCTGCCTTCTCAATTGTAAGCGCAGTCCTTCACCCTTGAATATTTTGCGGCAGCGTGTCTATTAGATAGCTGCTGACGGAAGGCCTTATATGGGCAGGCACAACTCCGCCTCACACGGCGACCAAGCTGCAGGTTATGGCCGTATATATGTATGTAAGTAGGTTCCAGTTATGACCGTTATGCGTAGAATTTCGAAATTAAACTTGCCTAAGTTTTGTAAGTAAGCTGTAAGGAATGAGCCTGCCAAATTTCAGCCTTCTACCTACATGGGAAGTTGGAGAATTAGTGATGAGTCAGTCAGTCAGTCAGTGAGGGCTTTGCCTTTTATTAGTATAGACTAGCAGAATACCCGCGCTTCGCAGCGGAGAAGTAGTGTGTTAAAGAAGTTATGAAAAAGAAAAGGAAAAATTTTAAAAATAACGTAACATGATTGTTAATGTAATTGTTTTGTCATTGATATGAGTGTTGTTGTCATATCTATCTATATTATATATATATATATATATACACACACACACATATATAAACATATATATACACATTATATATATATATATATATATACACATACATATATACATATACACATATACAAATATAGACATATATATATATATACACACATAAACCTGTTGTTTTCGTATGAGCCGCTTTTCATTATTGGGATCGTATCTAGAAACAGAACCTCTATTAACTTGTGGATTTGCTTGCGAGTATTTAGCGACAGCGTCCCTATGAACTTCTGGATGTGCTTGCGAGTATTTAGTGACAGCATCCCAAGAACTTCTGGATGTGCTTGCGAGTATTTAGCGACAGCGTCCCTATGAACTTCTGGATGTGCTTGCGAGTATTTAGCGACAGTGTCCCTATGAATTTGTGGATTTTTTTGAGAGTATTTGGCAGCAGCTGCACGAAGTTGATTCCGTCTAGCTGTATGAGAAAATCTACCACGACGTCTCATACGCCTCCTTTTTACTGTGTTCTCATAGCTTGGATTGCCGGTGTAATAATCAGCTGGATTTGTGTTGAAGTGACATTCAGCATGTGTCAATCGATGTAGCACTCAACCGGCTTCATCAATAACTTCGCATCCAGCTTTTGAGAGTTGAAATATTCATAAACATCAAAGTGTCCACTACTCAAATTGTCACCTGTGAATCTAAGATGTTTAAGAGGCATTGACGGTTCTCCAAAGATGTAAAATATTTGCCTATTTCGGAACACTTGAAAGCGACAACCAAACAATTCAGCAGCAGCCATCAACTCACATGCAGAACCATAGGTGAAGGGCTTAAGCATTTCACTCTTATAGTGCCCCTGTGTACTATAATTATCTCCTGTACCATCATCAGTCCATACTTTGAACCTCTCCCAGTCATTTAATACATAAGACACAATGTCCTTGCGGATATCAAAAGTGAGCCTGATATGTCCGTGCAATATGTAACACAGAGAATGGAAAAGGCAGGCGCCATCTCCGGGCATGGACACCACTCGGTAAGTGATAGTTCTTTGATTGATGGTGATGACGTCGATAGACATTTTAATAAGGGTACAGTTGGAAGAATAAAGGGAATGGGTACTTGATCAGTAAACAAAGTATAAAATATCTACACAATAACTATAACAATCATAACAAATGAACAATAAAACAGCGCAGAACCCGTGGATTAAATAAAAAGGTTGCCTCGTTAGCGAAGCAAAGAAAAAGGACTTTCTTATATGTCGTTCGTTTATAAAACAGTGCAGAAGCTGTGAGAAAGCTGCTTCACAAAAAAACTGTGGAGCGCCTAATATGGGCAGGCAGTCAGGCAAAGAAAGTGAATGAAATAAGTATAATTGTAGTAAACGAACAAAACAACAGCAGAAAAGCCGCAGATTAAATAAAGGAAATGGGTACTTGAACAGTAAACTAAGTGTACAATACGTACACAATAACTATAACAATCGTAAGAAATGAACAATAAAACAGTGCAGAACCCGTGGATTAAATAAAAAGGTTGCCTCGTTGGCGAAGCAAGGAAAAAGGACTTTCGTATATGTCGTTCGTTTATAAAACGGCGCAGAAGCTGTGAGAAAGCTGCTTCCTTGTTGAAGCAAGGAAACGAATAAAGACACCGCAGCAAAGATTGGCCTTATATGGGCAGACAGTCAATTACATGGGAGGCGTGCTGAGTTGCGCAGCAGCCTTACATATGAATATGCTAATTGTTGACTAAATAGAAGTTGAAAAGATATATTTTTTCAAATGTGATCACGCAATTCAGATCGAGTTGACTCGCACTACAGTACATCGAGCCCGCGTGCTATTGTGGTTTTGCCTGCGTGCCTCAATAAGTTACCCTCCCCTCGCTCTTACTTTTTTACTGTTCATCTAATGAATACACTGAGTATGGCTTTACCAAAACAATCATTGATCGCGAATAAAGTATCCATTATTCATAAAGCTTCAATTGGTGATCTGTCTTTCTGCGTTAACCGCATATTTTTTTATACGTCTCAAACCAAGGGGATGCGAGGCTAAAATGAATCGGGAAGCACACGTACATACTCAGTGCATCCCCTCTCGGGAATTGAACTTCGGACGCCGGCACTAGAGGCGAAGCCTCTACTATTGTGCCACGGCGTGCGGTTTGTCTATTTGAGCGTAGCAGTGTAATTCGGTTTTTGTTCAGCACTCTTTGGAACTGTTGCTTTTTGTCTGCGCACTGCGTCAGTTCACATGAGCCGCTGAATATGGTTTTATATGTCACTCGCTCGCTTCTAATTGTTTCGCTGCCTTCTTAATTATATAATGTATGTTTTCTTCAGCGGTTTTTGGAGCTCTTCCTGGTTTTCTACGTACTGCGTGATTACGTGGGAGGCGTGATGATGTCACACGAAACTCCGCCCCTCCACGGCTTTCGAGCTCAACTCCATTACAGTATATGCAGAAAAATAGCTTCCAGTTATGACCATTACGCGTAGAATTTCGAAATGAAACCTGCCCAACTTTTCTAAGGAAGCTGTAAGGAATGAGCCTGCCAAATTTCAGCCTTCTACCAATACGGGAAGTTGGAGAATTAGTGATGAGTCAGTGAGTCAGTCAGTCAGTGAGGGCTTTGCCTTTTATTAGTATAGATTTGTTTTCTTTTCAATATTTTTGTTTCTGTGCCTCCAAATACACCACAGATCTGTTTGGTTACGTTGCAGACGTCCAGTGGCACCAGTGAGAGCAGGTTCGGTTTCGCTGTGTTGTGAATTGCCTGGAACACCCATTAAATTCCAATGACACCTTACCACAATATCCCTGAAAAGGATGTTTAATGAATAAATCCATCAATCCAGGGATGTGTCCATTCCAGCAAGCATTGGGCACGAGGCAGAAACAATCCTTTCGGGGCATCAGCTCGTCACCAAATCTGCATATCTTTGGATGGAAGCCAGAGCTCACTGTGGAAACCCAGAAGGTAAACATGCAAACTCCAGACAGGGAATACCAGCGACGTGATTGCAAGACAGCAGTGCCACTGCTCCGCCACCGTGTCACCCCCATGTGTGTAATTGTTAACAGTATTCATTATTTAAATGAAATTAACAATTTATCTATAAAATGTAACATACATACTTTAATGCATTTCATCATGAAAGTGATGTCAAGTATAAATCTAAATATTCTAAATGTGCAGAGAGTTGGAATATCATACATTTAATGTGTTTTGTGTGGTGATCTATTGCTGTTTGCCACTACTGTCAGGGCAGGAGGAAGCCCCAGAAAAAAAAGACGACACAGAAGATGGTATGTGAGACTTTTAAAAAGTATCGTATCATTACGATCGGGAATATGCGACGCTTGAATATAAAAGCACCACGAATGCATCTCTATGTCGACATTTTGCTTCAACACATTGAACCATTCATCAAACATCGAAGCGTGCACATCGATCCCGTAGGATCCGCATAGAGGCTTTCTGTCACATGTAGATAGTAAACAGAAACTCTGACGTCATGTTCCGACTTTTATCTCACTGTGTCCCCCCCCCCCCCCTCACTTTTTGCTGGTACTGCAACTCGCGCACGTGTCGCATTAATTTCTGAGGGCCTGCTCAGAGGATGCGCATACGCGTTCTGAGCATGAAGTATAAATGAGCCCTTAGAAGTTCATTATTGCCACGTGTACAAAGTACAGTGAAATTCTTGCATGCATGTACTAATCAACATGCAATACATTACCCCTTTATGGTTCCATGATTAGTGAGCAGCACTACCTTCCCCCAAAATTTATGTCATCCTTATCTGAAAAATCCCAGAAAGTTAACGTTAAATTTTACAAATTTTGTTAAAAATTCAAAAATGGCTAATCATGAATCTCATTTATTTTTCATTTTTCCTGGTTAGAATACATATTTCCTTAAATCGATTTAACCATATAATATTATTATTTGTGGTCTGGAATCTTATGGGTTAAAAATTTCAATTGTACTTGGTTTATTTTGAAAATTATTAATTTATGTTGGTATTTAAAAAATACTACAACAGCATTTTGTTTTTATTAGATGCCAATTTGGAACCTGGCTACTATGCGGTGAAGAAGATCTTTTGTTTTTCTTGTTTTGATCCTTGCCTGTCTTTTGACTTGTCTTTCTGGTTTGTCCCTTTATTCCTTTTTTTCCAACAGAAGAATACTGCTGTTGCGAGGTGTGTGTGAAATACTCTAACTTTCTTCCCCCTTGTCATTATTCCTTCACAATGGATTCAGACAACGCATACAATGGAGAATTTATTGTTATCGTTTTGGACTTACTGAAGGGTAATTTGAAAAAAGTACCAATTAAAGAATTTCATTTTGTGTTATGCCTTTTGTAGACTGCAGTGGCTTTAATGTTCAAAACACAATCTGAAATGTACTTCAAAAGTAAAGTGAGCTATAAAAATGGAGGCGCACTGAGATACAAAATTATGCATTTCACTTAGTATGATTACTAATAGATCACAAAAATGTTTGTTTTGAGCTTTTTGTCATCTTGCTAAAGAAGTGAGCATTCTGTGAGTGATCGGATGCTTTGCCATTTAACTGGTTTGGATGGTGTCCATTGAGTTTTCTCCCTTTTCTGTTATGATATCCAACTTTAATGATTTTTGTGTAAATTCCTGTGGACTTCCTTTAATCTGTATAAGGATCATAAGGTTTTGAGACTCAAGAAATTTAAAAATTGGATTTGATTATGTCTAGAACCTGTTTTGAGGAAGTTCATCAGTTATTACGATTTTCTCACAACGCCATTTTTGTTTTCCTCTTAAGCGTCGGAATGTTAACTTTCTGCTGTCTCCATGGAGATCTTGCCCAGAATTTCCCGGGATGTGCTTATTTGTGATGTCAATCTGGCAACAATACAAAGGTCACCCAGGGTTTCTAGGGTATCTGAGCTTGATGGATTAACTTTGATTTGCTGCACTAAAAGATTATTATTTAATCTTTCAGGTTTTTTGAATTCCTTCCATTGTTTTTGACTCCATCTTTCTGATTATATTTGGCCTTGATGAAAGATCTCCTTGATTGCTGGTGTTGACCTTTAACCCTTTCTTCGACTTATGATGCCCCTGGTCATTTTCATTTCCTTACTACTGTCTCCTGTGAGTCACTATATCTTTGAATGTCACCTTCTGGCTCAGATGTTCAGAAACTGTCTCACATCCCCATTCACTTTTTTATGGACATAGACAGCTTTTTTTATTAGGTTAATGGTATCCCTGGACACCACATCAATAGTACATTTACTGCAGCCCACATAGAAGGCCATGGGCAGATCAGTAGGGATGAAACCTGAACATGAACACAAATATATCATCTAGATATGCAAAGCCTATATTCTATATTAGTTGTCGACTACTGTCTTCATAGAGCTGTGCAAATCTGAAGAAAAAGCTGTGACTAATATCCCACATGTGGACTTGGTGAGTCTGTTACCGAATGCATAAAGGAAGGAATCAGAAGTCAGTCACTAACTCATCTTCCACTTCTACTCTCAACCTTGAGGAAACTACCCCAAATAAGACTCAGTGACATGACCTCCAGCCGCCTTGAACTTTTCCTCATATGGCAACCCTTTTTTAAACCAAATGGAAACCTGAAGTCAGTGTCAGTTACTTGACCAGCATGGAGTTTCCATCAACATAGAATAATTTAAAGCACTGTTTTTTATCATTTTCTTCCTCAGCTTGACTAGGTGCAGAAATAAATGAGGATTCCCCACCCCTTTATGTTCTTCCTTTTATTCTGTTACCCTGGGAAAGCCTACTGGGACAGTGAAACAAATCTCAGTTTCTTTTTTTATTATTGTAACAGTGCTAAACTTTGTAAGCTGATCAGTGGCATTTAGACTCCTAAAAGACATGAAACCATAAAATAATACATGTACGCAAACACATGAAGTACCAGAATTCCTGCAAAACTACACATCCATTTTGACATGACCTTTTGATAAGCTAGCTGTCGCAGCTAACCCCAGAGAGCTTTTTTGATCATGCAAGTATGTGACAAAGCTCAACACGGTCACATCTGATAGTAACAAACTGTAGAAAAGAAAAAAAAAGATTCCAAAGATGGATGATACTAATTCAGAAATTAGATGGGCAAGGTTAGTATTGCAAAAGTACATAAACAGGAGCAAAGGGAGAAGAAGAGGATGTGTTGTAGCTAATGATAAATGAAAACATGAAATGTACAGAACTGAGTAACTATACTGTAGCACTGTATGATCCTTACCAGCAGCAACCCAGTGGATTCTTCCTCTTTACATCGTTCTTTTACGTAGTTTGCTGTACTTAGAAGACAGCTCGCTGTTGTCACGCTGGATTGGAATTTGTGTGACTTTGAAAGGGTTGCACTTTCATAGGGTCCACTGTAGCTGGCATTGAAGCTGCTCACTTGAATGGAGTGAGAGCTCATACGGTTGGAGACTCATCGCTTATGCCATTGCCTAATGCAACTTGTCAGCAGCATTACACAATAAAGCAAAAAGGCAGGGCAAAATATGTTTCTATTAACAAAAAAGAATGCACAAACCATTGCTAGAGAAATTAAAGCAAACATTTTGTTACAGATAACAGCATGTGACCACATGTCTCCACTATTTTTAACCTTACACTCAGCTCACTGTTGAGAAGAAAGTTTTCAAGAGGATGGATGACATTGCAGTGATTGAAAGCAAAGAACAACAAATACTAAAAAGACAGAGTACATTTTATAGTAATGTTTTTTCCATTAAAACAATGTGGGGTAAATGCTTAACACAGAGATACCATGATTGACATGTAAGAATAAAAATTTGATTACTGCAAATTAAAAGTTTACAACAAGGAACAGAACTCAAAAAGGCGTGAATGAGAACTCCAAACTTGAAGGGGATGAAGGACTCGAGAACAATGAAAAAGAAAGGAACATCGCTTTAAAATTTCTTAACTTTTTCAATCATGTTACTTCTGAGTAAGACCAGTTACATATCAAAAGTAATTGGAATCAAGGTTAAGGGCAAACTGTGCATAGTAGGAGTAAAAGAAGGCCGCAGGAAAGCAAGGGAAAGCCTTAGTTGACCATGAAGGATGTATCATTCATAGGAAATAGTAACAGGAGGCACGAACTATGGGATGGTTGACACACCACATGACACATTATTCCCTGCAGAACAGGCAATTGTTGTTCTAAATCTATACAAGATTTTATTGAAACAATGAACTTTTTTCAAAAGATGACCAGTCTTGGGATTTCAAAGGAATTTTCAAAGAGCAGATTGCAGTTTTATTTGTATTAAAAAATATATGTTTTAAATCCACTCCTCTTCATAACTTTTACTTTCTGTAAGGATTTTGATTTTGCGTTTCTGGTTCCGAAGGTCGCCTTTTGAACTTTTTGGTTTGGAGCCTATCCCATTAAAAGATGCTGCATTTGTTTTGCCCAGTGGTACCTTCATGGGCCAGTTCATCTTACAAATACTTAGTCCTTATAAGTGAATTTATGAGCAATTCACCATATGTGCAAATTAATTTAAGATATTTCAATATTTACGTTTATCTTTAAACTTTTTTACAGATTGGTTTGCAGTTGTAAAAATGTAAATACACAGTCACAGCAAAGACTAGAAAATAACAAATTACTGCAATCCTTACATGTTTTTTTTAATCACATTTCAAATCCCAAATCAAAATGTTTGAGTTAATTTTCTCATCACCTTGCACTCATACACTTAGTATGCAATAGAACTGTATACACAGGATGCAGACTATCTTCATATTCCTAATATAATTGTTTATCTCAGTCAGTCTTATGCTTTATTATGTAAAGCACTTTGAGCTACTGTTTGTATGAATATGTGCTATATAAATAAATGTTGTTGTTGTTGTTGTTGTCTTAATATAAATTTTGAAGTGATTCTCTAAAGATTATTGTTGATCTGGCTAGCCAGTTCTTATCCCATTTCTTTCTCTATCACCTAAGCACCACTTAAGTCTATGACTAAATTCATGGATATGTCTAAAGAACTGTTGGAAAAACATAAAACATCTCAGACATCTGCAGGACATCACATCATGTCTAGATAGTTTACTGTACAACTGCCGATTGCTGATACCATTCTCTTTTGTATGTAGGTTGAAGTTGGATATTGTTTGGCACTAGTGGTTGTCCTGGCACTTTCAATTCCTTCCTTTGCGATGTAAAAATAAAGATTGGGCTGCCAACTGACACTCTGAGGTGCAGTGTTATGTACCTGTCAAGGTGATATGGGCTTGGAAAGTGTGTAATTGTGAATATTACTAGATAGGGTTTACTTTTGGAAAGCTGTCAGTGAAAATACTTATACGAGTGGTCATTATAAGGTGCCATTTTTTAAATGAGTGTCTTTCATTATAATAGATTTGTAATTTGTTAAAGAAAATATGATTACATCAGAAAAGTTTATACAAATACAATATACCAGTACATACCAAAGCTGTCCAAATTTTTAATCATACAGTTTTACAAATGTTAGGTTATACTGTACACTCCTAGCTTAAAGTACTTATGTTTTAAAGTACTTTTGACAGATTTTAAAAATGGATATAATAATAAAAATACAAGATCTGGACATAAAAAAATTGTTTAAAATAATAAACTAGAATATAATAATTAAAATAAATAAAATCTACATTAGGTCTTTAAAAATAGGATATAAAGTAAATGTCTACTTCCATCAACATACGTTATCAATCTGTTAGACAGGACAGGAAAACAAAACCCCCAGCTGGAGAAAAAAGGGGGGAGGGGGGAGGCCAAAGGCCACCTGGACCCCCAGACACTACTGTACATAAATGTAGCAACATTTAATTATCTAATGGTAATGTCTCTACTGCAACACTTAACATTCTTTTAATAACTACAAAAAGCTATACTGAGTTAATAGTTCCTATTTTCATTCTGGAATTTTGTTACAAATCCTTCATTTTTTACATTACTGTTATCTGGAATTAATTTCCAACATAAAATACTGCATTTGGAACCAATAAGTAATTTTAAATGTTTATTGGATAACAACCATATTAAACTCTGTGACTGTTTTATAGATTGTTGTAAACAGTTTATTCAAACGTTTTATTTTTTTTCAGTGCGTAGTGTTCCACTGTAAATAAGAGTCTGATCTTAATGAATTTCCCTGTATAAGTAAGACACAATATATTAAAAAACGTTTTTGCCTAGTTTCCACTTGAATTTTTGCCTGTAACCCAGTAATGATAAAAGAATGTGAAGAAAAAGAATGGATGGCTAATACTAATCTGTGCACTAAGGTTAAACAAAAACTGATGTACTGACAATTTTCCTTTAAATAAAGAGTACTTATTTAAATTTGCAGTGTGCGCTGTCATTTATTTTGGTTATATCACTAGATATTACATTATATTATGGTATATAGTCACATATTACTTCCACTGGCCTATCTCCTGGTTGATTTTGAAGGTGATCAAACAGCAGGTCCAGCGTTCTCTGTGCTTTGTAGTCAATTAATCCAAAATATTTCAGTCTTTGTTGAAAACTTGAAAGCATAATCAGATCCTCTTGACTACCTTGCATCATCTAAAAAAAGAATGAAATTGATAAACAAAATATTGCAGTTTTTAACTTGAAAGCATTTCATTTTCAAAAGATTTAACTGTATAAATAACTCACCTTAAATGAAATGTAACATAAATACTACTTTTTATCTACATTTTTATCTTTAAAAATTGTGTACACTGATAACACCCCATGGAGCTCTACCATAAATAGGCAATTTAATTGTTCTTTGTAGTTCTAGTTTGATATGGCTGGGATTGGCTCCAGCAGACCCCCGTGACCCTGTGTTAGGATATAGCGGGTTGGAAAATGACTGACTGACTGACAAACTAAAATAGTCACCAGTAGGTTGAGTTATTATATAAAAGAAACATTTATTTATTCTCTTTCTACATTTAGTGCTTTAATTAAGCAAATTACATATAAAATAATATGAGGAAAATGTTCACATTTTATGCACCCCATGCTGAATTAACTGCTGAATACAGTAAGGCCATGGATTAGGAAACTTGGACTAGATCATTTCATCCTATGCAGCTGTTAAGTTATTTCTTTCATTTTGTTTGCTAATAATAATACTTGGTGCTGTTCTATTTTGCTACTGCAAAGCTGATTTTAGTCATATGAAAATTTTTGATATGTTACTCAGATGTTTTATGTAGTTGATAGATAGATAGATAGATAGATAGATAGATAGATAGATAGATAGATACTTTATTGATTTTAAGCTATTGTAACAGAACAAATATAACTTACAGTGCATACTGCTGCTTATACTCTTCAGCTAAATCACTCAGAATGTCTACCCAACAGAATGGTCTACCCAAGTAACTATTATATGACTAATATATATTATTATAAGTATGTTTTACATAAACTCAGCAATCCAATAGATTGGAAAAAGAAAGTGTCCTTATTCAACTTAGACTATGTTATTAGGTATTTACTCTTCACCTGTTTTGCAGCTTGCAGGATAAGCCTATCAATCTGTCATGCTGGCTTCCCTTTTAAGCTAACGTGGTCTTTTCCCAGTTGCCTTTCTGTTCTTCCATTTACTTAAGTAAAATTAAAGTTATGTTTTCCAAATTTAAGTCTCTTAAATTCTTATGCTCATCAAAGTTACTGCAAAGTAAAGAAATATCTTGGAGCCTGTCCAGTTTGGAATAAACATATTAATTACATGGAACAGATGGATAACTTTACTTGAGGGTTCTCCTAAGGAATGGCAATTAACAAAAATTATACCATTGTCTAAAAAAGGGATCAAACTAATCCTTTATAACTATAGGACACTTAGGGAGACATGCAAAACGGGTTAATTAAGTGAAGTAATTATTAAAGACAATATAAAGAGACGTCTTAAAAACAGGATTGTTACAAGGCAATCATTATGATTTTAGAAGGGTGAGATTGTGCTTCATTAATATGTTTTATAACAAAGCAACATAATTTGATTGTAATGTAATCTATTATAATAAAGTATAGACTTGGACTTTCACAAATGACAAGCTAACAATCAACGACTCAATTTGGAATTCATGAAGCAGTGCAATGTTAGATAGGTGCAGAACAGTCTTAAGCACAGAAAACAAATTGTTATTGCACAAGGAACATAAAAAAAATAGAAAAATGAATAACACATGCATGATGCTGCATGATACATGGCAAATGTTGCTTTTTAAACATTTTTCAGCAAGAACATGGGGGTAAAGAGGAAAGCCAGTTAAAGCTAAATGTCACACAAATACTATTTCTTCATACTGAGAACTATATATACGTGGAACAAATTATCAAGGCATGTAGCACCCTGGGGAACTTCAAATCTTCACAACAGTTAGGAAATATTTGCTGCCAAGGGAATAACAAGCTAACTGGGCTGAATGGTCTGTTCTCAATAAATTATTTCAACCTGTCTTTTTATAAATATTAAATAAACATATATGGGTGAAATTGTGTGAGTTTATTGAACATTATTATTTACAAGGCAACATTTTGTTAAAAGTGGTACAATTAGTACGTACTGTATGTAATTATCCTTTGTGTGTGTAAAAGCACCTTGAGCATGGGAAAGGTTCTATATAAAAATGTATTACTATTGTTATTATTATTAATAAGAAGAAGGTGATTGGCACTTTCTGCTTTCCGCCAACAGTCTTAAAGGTAGTATCCTAGCCTTTGGCACTCTATATATAACAAAAAAACACCACTAAAATACTCTTAATGCATATTTTTGCAATTCTTGATTCTTAATTGGGACGTTAATAACACTCTCTGATTAAAGATAAGCTACAGACAGAAATTAAAGAGCTCAAAGTGACAGATTTTTGACTATATGAGCAGATGGAAGAAAAAAAAATAATGAAAAACAATCTTCTGGATATACTTTGGAGAAAAGAAAACATTTACTGCATCAGTAGTTACTGCATCAGTAGTTGTGGAGAAGCTACATCCTTCTCAGAACATTTCAGTCTTTAAAAAAGGAAAAATGCTGCCAGTCAAACACGAAACCTTTACCATAGTTACACAAACAGAGGAGACTTTGCGAGATTTGAGAAAAATATTATAGGATACATGGGGGAGGAGTGGAGGTTTGGGTAGGGGGGATGGTAGGATTGCCTTCACTTTTATTGGTGGGAAAAGGTGCCAAATTTAAGGCAAAGTTTGGCCTTTGCAGAAAAACATTTTTTGATATTGACAATTCAATTGAATAGTTACTGTGAATTTTGCAGGTGAGTACATTTCATTTAATATAAAACACTTTAAGAAAGACAGCTGACCACTAACCCTTACAGATTTCTGTGCAATATTATTCTCAAAACAAGCAAAGAATAGTAAATGTATTATTTGGAATTGCTACTATCAAAATCATTGATCATTTTTACCTTTTGGATCACATCCTTTGCAATTTTATGGCCACCATTAGAAAAGACTAGGAAATTTAACAGCAGCTGATTGATAAGATTTGTGGTATGAGTGTGTAGAGGATTTTCTGCACAAAAAGATAAAGCCATCTGAAGTTGCGTGACACAGAGATCTGTACATCTGAAAAGTGTCCTCAAATGATCAGAAACTGTCCTTGCATGTGCCTGCACAGAATTGAACAGGATTAGTCACAGTTAACAGTAGTCCTTCAGATTGATTCATCCTACATAATGACAGTAAATTAACTAAAACATATCTTAGTATCATTCATTAATAAATAAATAAATTGCATGGTCTGAGTGGTTGATGGAGTGAAAATGAATGTTTGAGGCAACTAGCAGGGATTGTTCTCTTTTTCAGAAAAGGAAATGAACAATTTTCCTCTGCAGTGGGAACATGTGCACTGTGGGAAAAGGGCTAGAATATCCTTCTTAAGTAGAGATCTCTCAGACAGATCAATACATTTCCATCATTTTGCAATCTGACCCTAAACAATGAGCTCGTTAAAAAAAAAAGGGTTCTCTAAAGCTGTTTTTCATTTTACAGCTCAAACAAGTTTAGATGTGGCAATTATGCTAAAATAAGTACAAATCATAATAAAAAATTGCCTTAAGAAAAACTGCACAATAATAATTAAAAATAGAAACTACTGAACTGGAAAAATCTAATTCCATTGATTATGTAGGGGATGGGATATGAAGTGTCAGAAAATAAATATTTAATACAAAATAAATGTAATGAACAGAAATACAGTAGTATACAAAGCAAATACAGGGCAAGTCAAAATTATGTTAACATTTGAACGGCGGAAACAATTTATTCACAAAACATATTTCATATGTGCAAGATGATTTACAGAAATGTCTCAACCTGTCCACCATCATGTTCAACACATGCACCATATGTGGCACATAAATTGTCCAGAAAAATTGCACATCAGTGTGACTCACCCTGTACATGAAAATGAGTACATACAAATGAACATTGTATTTATATTTTAACATTTAATGCTAAAAATACACAATAAATAACAAAACTCTGCTGTTTGTATTTTCCTATATAGTATATTAGCAACATTTTTCAAACAAAAAAAAAAAACTGCAAATGAAACAGAAATCACTGTTTATTATTACAGACATTAATTTGACATGTATACTGTACATGAGTTGACAATTTTTTATGAATTAGGCAAAAACCATTAAAGTATATTTCTATTAAAAGTTGGCACAAATAAATGTCAGATATATTTGTTTCTAACAGATGTTACTGTTTGGTAAATGAATAACTACTTTAATTTTTTTAAAAGATAAAACATGTCCGATATAACATAGAATACTCAAATATAATTAGGTGATAGTTACATGAAGCTAATATTTTTTATCATTACCATGCATTCATTTTTAATAAAGTTTCTTTTTTAACATAAACCTCATACCTCATAGAAAATTGCAATCAAATACACATCGAAATGTATACCTACTCAAAAAATAATTAATTAGTAAGATTAAAAGTTATAGGTCAAACCTTTTTGTCAGAGTCAACTTTAAAAGATGGTGAAAAAAAGAAAAGGGTGATATGGCATAACAGATATCATTCCTTTCTAACTCCTCGAGGAACCTTGCTAATGTGTGGGTAGTTAATATAACTTACAATACATATGAAAAACTATACCAGGAAAACCAAACTTGAAGGCCTAAAACTTTAATGAAGAACTAGCTAATGGTACAGGAATGTGTCATATATTTATTGATATTCATTTTAACTGAAACCATTTATAAAAGAATCATATTTAGTTACAAAAGGAAGTCTCTCTAAATGACCATCAATTGAATGTATTGCCTACTTTTTGCTGTGTAATTTGAATGCACTTATCAACAGAAAGTTGATGGCCCCTGATACACTTTTATGATAATAGTATACGGTTGTCTAACAATAAAGAGTAAGTTAAGGGCTAGTAACGATTTCATTACACTTGTGAAAGAATAATGATTTTAGATATTTTAACCCTTGTATAGATAAGCATGTTTTATCTGGGCAAAATATTCATTATGTAGATCAAATAGTTATAACCTAGTAAATACCACATGACACTATTTTGAAGGTGCATTTTCCCATATCACTCTACCAAGTACACCTTGTTTTAACTCTAGCTAATATAAATAGAGCTAGGGATATTTCAGAAAAATTAACAGTTTCAAAGCAGCAGAGTGCTTAAGTACGCTTGTTTTTGCAGTCATAATAATATGTAATATAAAATGCATGCAATACACTTTTTGATTTTTTGTTAAATGTATTTCCATATTTTCAGTATCAAAATTCTCTACCATTTACATTAAAAACAAAATTTACATCTTTAAATATTAACATTTATTGAGTTACATTTAATAAATAATGTGGTCTAAATGCTAAAGATCTCATCAACTTATCTTTTTTCCCCACTAGAGATGTGGGAGCTGGAGCTTAAGCACCTTTTGATATAAGAGAACCAGTTCTAGAAAGGACACCAGACCACTGAAGGGTAATCTTGTTAGCTTTTTTAATGAAGTATTGTATTATTGCTACTACATAAAAAGTAAACACTGATTGTTACAGCAAATTATAGGACTGGTTTAGAAACATTAAGTAATGTTACCTGTACACACTGTATGAAAACCCAAATAAACACAGGATTAATGCTAATTCTGTAAGAGTGGCCCCTTGACTTAGAATTAAAACAATTTACAGATACAATGTACAGTATACAGTACAGGCCAAAAGTTTGGACACACCTCCTCATTCAATGTGTTTTCTTTATTTTCATGACCATTTACAGCACTCCATCACTCTTGTTCTTGGTCAAATAGCCCTTACACAGCCTGGAGGTGTGTTTGGGGTCATTGTCCTGTTGAAAAATAAATGATAGTCCAACTAACCTGACTTCTGCACAACACAACTGCTGGTCCCAACCCCATTGATAAAGCAAGAAATTCCACTAAATAACCCTGATAAGGCACACCTGTGAAGTGAAAACCATTTCAGGTGACTACCTGTTGAAGCTCATCGAGAGAATGCCAAGAGTGTGCAAAGCAGTAATCAGAGCAAAGGGTGGCTATTTTGAAGAAACTAGAATATAAAACATGTTTTCAGTTATTTCACCTTTTTTTGTTAAGTACATAACTCCACATGTGTTCATTCATAGTTTTGATGCCTTCAGTCATGAAAATAAAGAAAACACATTGAAAGAGGAGGTGTGTCCAAACTTTTGGCCTGTACTGTATATTCCCTATAGAATTCTTACAAGCCCAATTGTTAATTACCTACCTGTAATTTTGTTCTCTGTTGGTTTTTGTTGTTAGGGTGGTGGTAAAATGCTAAAAGCCACAGCAGAGAATCTGAAGGTTGAATTTGCAAAGTAATTAGCTGCTGTGCAGCAATATCCACCCAGTCTCCACAATGGACTAGCAAAAACCAGTTCTCAAATACTCCCTTATGAGATCTGGGAAAAAATACAAAGATACAAAGAAACTGTAGATTTATCTCTGATAAATAAGATTAGTATTTTTCTAAGTTTAAATTAAAAATGTCTTATTTACTAAATTATTTCAGAAAGATAAATCATAAACTTCAGGCCACAATGTTCTTAGTTTTATACCCACCACTGACTGTGTTTCTGAGACCAAATCAATTAGCAAATTTGTGTAAAAAAGTGTATTGTCTATTTCTTTGACCCTTTGTGATCACAGGTTAAAAAAAAGAAAAAAAAGAGCAAAGCAGCTGACATATAATTTGCATAATAAGACAGCATCAATAAGAACATCTGTAACTGATACAGATCTTGTGCATAAATTGTTCAGATAAAAATATTCCAGTTTAAGATGTGAGATTCATCTGTGGATCCTCAATAAATTATGTCCCTTTACAAATTCATTGCTGGGTGTTTAAATTGTGGAAAGATAACATAAAACACGTTGTGTGGGGATAAGCACAGAAATATTTTAAAAAGTGGTAAAAATAGAGAAACTCTGGTGGTTTTAGGGCATGTGGTTTAATTCAGTACAGTAATTACACTGAGAAGGAACACAGAATGCCAGATATGACTGATGTAGAATTGTATTACCCAACAAAAGAGAAAATTTAGATCCACACCACAAATGCTTAGACTATGACACAATCCTGATCAAACATTAATACTATATTTTGGTAGTACTGAAATTCCAGTGTAAATGTATCTAATGTCTGGTCTTTTAAAACCAATTTCAGGTAGTCCATGCTGCTGAAAGGAGAATCCAAAGAGATATAATAATATCTATGAAAATAGACTAATTATGCAATGTTAAAAGACTGCAAGATGGTGATAGGGTAATGGTTTTTGTTTCCCAAAGTACGTCTCCTGATGCTGTCTGCCAGATTCTAAAACTCCTAGCATTTTTAAAACTTAATGAAATTAGTGACAGAGCTGATGAATGCTATATAGCCAAAATATGTCTAAACCTTTTTTTTTTTCCACTGTGAAAGTAACCTTTCCCATTTTTTTTTCCTTCTGATAAAATTACAGTATTGCTGAGTAGATGGATCCTTTCATTTATATGCAACAAACAATAGATAGTTTTATCAAAATATTCTGTAACTGTGCATCACAAAAGGAATTGACTGAACAAGAGGAGAAACAAACATTTTGCATTAATATAGATCAATTTCTCTGAAATTGTGGTTTGGTAAATTGCATCATAATGGGCATTCTTGCCCAACTTCTTGCAGAATAGTACGCACTGACTAATTAAAAATAGGTTACCTTTAATAACTGGTAATTTAGTATATTATTGGATGCTCTGAATGTTTGACCTTTCAATTAAAATGAGCCTCCTTAATTTATCAATTTAATTTGACAGATGTCTTGGCTGCTATCATCAGAATGGAAAAAATAAGATCATGATGATCTGGCAACACATGGTGAAATAAGAATTTAAAAACCAGACTAGGACTCATATGGAACAAAGCACAGTGTTGCCTGAAACAGAAGGAACTAACAATTACGAGGAGTTATATGTCACTTCAGGCAATACGCTCAAAGTAAGAATATAAGCCGTAAAATAAACAATTTTTTCATACCATACTCACTCATGGAATAGGGTTTTGATTGAAAGCCACAAGTTGAAGCAGAAGGAAAGGCTTCAAATTCTTGCCATTTGGCTAAATGGTTACTTGGCTGCTTGATATAACACTTAAGTATGATTGTTGCCTACTTTCTTTCAGTGCTATGCTCAATTTCAAAGAATTAGGAGTTCCCAATATTTCTTTTTTCTGAATGCCCCACTCAATTACTACACGTAAAATGTTGTGTTAACAGCAAGATCGAATATCAAATAAAGAAACTGATTGGATCAAAAAACATTTAGCCCTAGTATACTACAACTATCAAATGGGATCAGAATTTGAATTTATGTATATTAACAAATATATTTGAATCTGAAAACATTTTATTTTGCATTGAAAAGAATTTGCAGCATGATAAAATTAATGTAATGTGCATTGCTTGGACATGGGTAAAATAATGTTCAAACACATTAGGTTAAAAGTGTAAAATAAGAGTACAATAACACAGTGTTTAAAGTAAATATGCATGTTTTCAACATCTCTCTATGATAAAAAAAAAAAAAACTGCAACAAGACGTGATCTTTTGAAGAGAGATAGAGACACTTTCACGTCCCGCGAGACAGTCAAGTCACGTCATGCTTACAACCTTTGGAAGCAAGTCCCGTGATACACATGCAGAGCAGGTTAGAGATAATCGAAGTAGGAAAGTTCAAAAGTCTTAAAAAACGGGGGGGTATAGATTGCATTAGTGCAAACAAAAGGAAAATATTACTCGGTGAAATAATGGAACAGCGAAAAGAGATAGAATAGTGTTTCAGGATGTCTGGGGGATAAGAGAGATGAAACGCAGATCACGCGGCACAGCAGCAGCAAGCCAACAGCTGATCGAGGAAAGAAGAGGTAAAAAAACAACTGTTATTTGTTTCCTATTGTATCACTGTTTAAGAGGGGTTTCAGAGGAGCGACCGTGTCTCCTTGGGATGCATTCAGCCCCCCTCTTCACAACAGCACATAGCGCTGGAATGAGGTTAGGGGTACAGAAATGAAGTGCAATTCATGCTGCATGGTGGCAGCAGCAGCAAGTCAGCAGCTGATGGAGCAAAGAGTAGGAAAAAACAAAACTGTATTTGTTTCCCATCGTATCACCGTTTAAGAGGGGTTTCAGAGGAGCAGCCGTGTCAGCCACCCTCTTCACAACGATGGAGCGAAGCGAGCAGGGGACGAAGCCCCCTAGTTTTAATAAAAGTTAAAACTGGTAAAGCAACATAACATGTCACAAGCTAGTTACGACAAAAAGCTATTTAAAACAAACTGAATAATTTCTTATGTGGGTAGCAAAACTAAGTAACTGTGTAATGTTTTACTTTACTAGTAAAAAGTATAAGTGACTGAATAAACTACAAAATGAATCAAAAAATTGCTCATTAACTGAACATTTCACATATCATTGGCCAAAATGACTAAGTAATCTACTTAAGCCATGAGTACAAAACATTTTATAATTATGTTACCTGCAGAGGAAAATACATGCACTGCACTGCAATGACAGAAGTGTCAGATATTGATACACCTAGCTAGGTCCGCAATTAGTGGGTATAGTCCAAATTTTTGTTCTGGCATTGGTACCTCTACTTCATAAGATGCCATTTCTTCCTGTAAGGCATTGGTATTGAGCTTGTCTCTATTTGCTTGACTGTATAGTACAAAGCTCACCAACAGCAGATACTGAAGTTTTCTTTTGTCTGGATTTTACAACTAGTCTTAGTTTCATTATCTCACATCCAGATCCTTGCAATTGAAATTCATTTTCTAATTTGAGACATGAGACATGCATTAGCAGATGACATAGTTTAGTCCTAATGCATATTCTAATGTCCATTTTATGTCCTTGAATGTTCAGTTGTCCACATTCAAACAAAATTATAATTTTGAGTATTCATTAAAAGCCCTACAGAAAACCTCCAGGACGGAGATTAAGAAACTATGGTCTGATATATACTGTACATATGTATCAAATAAGGACATGCAAGGAGTGACTCAAAAATTCCCAGAATTATTAAAAAATACTTCATTACACAACAGCAATTCCATTTCAGTCACCATCAAAATGATGAGATGCAATACTCATATACCAGCATCTTTTCCATTACTGGAAACATTTCTTGTACTTATCTTTTTAAAACCACCTCAGTCTAGATTCAACTTACTGCCTAATTGGCAGAACTTCATCTACTTTTTTTCCTCCTTTTATGTGCTTGTCTCCAGTCAGTTTTTTAATATGATATTTTAAACATTCATTCATTGCCTCAATAAGTCACACTGTTTAAGGATGATACAGGATGTGCAAAATCCATTGTCTTATCCTCCTTGAGTCTTACAGGAAAGTATAGTTCTTGGTGACCTTTATTTTCATTCAGAACTGTGTATGTTTGAAATAAATGACTCAGTTGACTAACTTTGTGGTCTTCCAATCTTGGATATAGCCATCTAGTTGCAATACCTGATGTAAAGTCTTTCAGAGGACACCATGGATGCACATGGTCGATAAAATTCTCTCCTTTGGTGTCCTTTCTCTGCAATAGCTCTTACAACTCATTACCCCACATGGTTTATACAAATAGTTCAAACACCATTTTTCTGCTGGTAGTGAAAGACAGCACATTCCTGGAAAACTGTCCAGCTCTCAGTACACACTACAGGGAATCCTTTATTATCTGTTGGCATCACTGCTACACTAATTCGTTCAGTTAATTTGTTAGATCTTCTTTCAACTTTCTTGTTGGAGGATTGTCTCAGTATGAATATTGTAAGCCATTGCTCTCCAAAGCCTTTTTCTTCCCTTATAGAAGCAGACCCATTTGT
The DNA here is from genome assembly GCA_026402145.1 of Polypterus bichir lapradei. Lineage (NCBI taxonomy): Eukaryota > Metazoa > Chordata > Cladistia > Polypteriformes > Polypteridae > Polypterus > Polypterus bichir. The sequence continues at coordinate 72,147,867 of JANRMT010062835.1, forward strand.
AAATCAACAATTCACTTTTTGAACAAGAGGTAGTCATGCATACAACAGTGACATATTACAGTTTTTCTCTATTGATTTGATGCATTTCTCACCCCAACAACGCCATTCCCTCAACTGTTCACCAGACCCTCACAGCAACAATGGACGTGGTCATAGCACATTCACATGTCTGTGTTTTTTTTTATAAACTGCAAATACTGAGGAACATTTTGGCCAACTCTAAACACATTCTTCCTTGTGTAGTGTATTTCTCATTTGACTCTGACAAATTCATCATGACAGAACATTCACCAGTCAACTCAAAAACCAACTCTGTCACCTTGAAATATTAGCTCATTGAAGTAAGTAACAGCATATAAAACAAATCATACATGCAGCGTTCTCAAAGGACAAAGCCGGGGATGAAGAAGTACAGAGCAAATGTTTCTAGTGGTATTCCTTTAGTGTAAGACAATTGAAAGTACATGCTGTTAATCCCTCTCACAGGTGCAGATCCTCAGATTAATTTACACTCAAGCATATAAACTGTCCCTTTATGAGTTACTGCAGTGTGTAGTGCTACATAGATTGGCAAGCTGTCTCACATGGGCAAGACATGTTGAGTGGAAGGGGTCCAAAAACAAGTGCAGGGTGAGGGAAACAAGGGTAGAGAGAAATTGAGGAGTGATTGAAGGAATCCCAGAGTAAAGTTCAGAAATACGAGCTACAATTGTTGATCATATAATCAACAATGGTCTATGAATGGCTGAGGCAAAGAGACAGAGGCAACCTCAGGTTAGCCAGTCTACTGTGACATTGATACTGTGGACATTTCAGAATGAGAACACGTACTGAAAACAATGTACATCCATGTTAAATGCTACACCAATATTGTACCTATACACTACTACAGTTGCACATAGAGCAGTGGTTCCTAAACTGTGGTACGTGTACCACTAGTGGTACGCGGAGCCTTTTCAGGTGGTCCGCATCGCGGTCCCTGAAATTTAATTTATCTGTGCAAAACCCTTTATGACAAGCCTGTTGTGAGCAAAAACCAATGAAACTGTTTAAATACAATAATACGTGGTGTCGCGGATGCCAGGGGCGACGACCCGGCCGGGACGCCTTGGAGGACCGGAAGTGGGCATGTGCCCATCTGGGATCACATGGGGGCCACCTTCCTGGTTGCTTTGGGGGCCACGGGTTCAGGGCATGGAAGCCCCACCCTGTAGGGGCCCGTGGTCACCGCCAGGAGGCGCCCCAATGCCTTGGGGACTTGTGACCTCAGCACTTCCGCCACACCAGGAAGTGCTGAAGGGAAGATTTAGGAGGACACCCGGAGAGCTGCCGGGAGAACAGCCAGCACTTCCGCCACGCTGGGGCGTGGCCAAGAGGGGAATGCCGGGAACCACCTGGAGCTCGTCCGGGAGTATATAAAAGGGGCCGTCTCCCTTCATTCAAGGCTGGAGTCGGGTGGAAGCAGGACAAGGCACGAGAGAGGTGTGGAGGCGGCCCGAAGAAAGGCATTGTGAGGCCAGGACTGAGTATTGGGGTGTGTGCACTTATTTGAACTGGGTCTGAGTGACCAAAATATTGTAAATATTTGTATAATAAACGTGTGGTGGTTGAAGAACAACATGTCCGCCTGTCTGTGTCCGGGTCAAGTCCACAGTGGATTCCCAAATTTAGTGTGGTGTGAAATTTCGTCATCTGAATAAATAAAACCTATTATTCGAATCAGGATTTAGTTCATTTAATGCTACCATAATTCCGTTTCGCGGAAGTCAACTTCTACTTCTTCACTGTTTGAGCTTTTGGTCACTAGATGAAAGCACAACGCCGACACTATTTAGTCTTCGGTAACTCTGCCTCACAGAAACCGCTCACGTTTGTTGTTATACGTGCACTGCCACTGTATCGCATTGTAGTCACTAGATCTAAGCACAAAGCCAATACCAGGCAGGATTTAGTTTCGGGGCAGAATTTATCAATTTATGTACATGCACAAATTTTTTCATTAATTTTATGCATAATTTCTTCCATTTCTTTAACTTTTATTCAGATTTCGGGGCAGTTTACACCCGAACTCCCCCCCTTACAGCTCTCCCTCCCTTTCAACAAGGTGCGGGTGGTACGCAACGCAATTCACTTAACCTCAGGTGGTACTTGACGTCCAAAAGTTTGGGAGCCCCTGCTATAGAGTACTGTTAAGTATATCATTATATTGAGTATAGTGATCAAAGGCAGTGAAAGCTTGCACACATTTGTGTATGTTGATGAGGCAGGCTTTAACTTCAACAAGGTTTGACAATGTGGCAGGAATCTCACTGGGCACAGGGCCACAGTGGATGTACCTGGACAATGTGGCAGCAACATCACCATCTATGCAGCATTATATTTTATTAGTTTCACCCTTGTCATAACAGCAGTATTCCAAATGCCACATTTTAATGAACAGAAAAAGAATACGGTGGTAGAAGACTCTGTAAATGACAAACATGTATAACAGTGCCCAGCATCCTGCAAGCGAATTCCTTTCCAAGTGGCATGTGCTTGTCGGCAAACCAGTTAACTCTCAGCTCCAGAAACCTATTGATATTGAAATTAAAAATAAAATTATTCAAAATGCAGTGTTGTTAAGCTCAGTCTCTTCTATTTTAAATGAAAGGTAATATTTTAAATGACCATAGTCCTAGTGTTGGGTCAAAGCCTGTTCAATTGTTTGAAAAGCCACTTTGTTCTATTTCACCTTGACAGGCTATACCTATGCAGTTGTTCTTGTGATTTTAAATGGAAAGGTACTGTATGTCTGTCCATACTTGTAAAACAAATTATCTGATCTTGGCTTGGAAATGTAATAGGAATGGTGAAACGCTCATTGACCTAATCAATCACTACATGCCACTCTCATTTGTTCGTCATGATGTCATCCACAATAGCATTCAAAACTCTGTAAACAATAGTCAGCACATGATTTCAGGATGAATAATTCCTGCCCATGGCAGTTGAATTACTGTTTCCCCGAGCACTTTATGTCCACCTGGCAAACAATATACTATGTTAAGTTCACAGGCAGGTTAAGGCCTGACATCTGTAAATAAGTCAATTTTGCTTCTTCTTTATAAATGATTTCACTGCACTATAAGGTTGTGTGGAATACTGGTACTGAAACAGTACTGAAAAACCCAGTTTTTAAAACAGTACAGGCAATGAATTTCTGCATTTTCTGTACCAGAAGTAAATGTTAGGTTCACCTTTGATTTCAACGCAGAATATATGTAAGTAGAATATATGGGGAAAAGGTTTGATGCGATCTAGACTGTACGCCCTAACCATCAATCCCCTCTTGCTTTGATGCACTGCAGATTTCACGAAGGAACTCACTTCAGTGCACAAGAAGGAACCACTTCTTGGATTGACACAGAGCGTACCATTATGGTGTAGTGCATGTGGAGGCAGGAGTTTTGTTATCTGGTTTTTGCTTCAGCTCCTGAATTGCAGTCCGAAAGCTGGAATCAATACTTAAGTTAAAATTGTGGTACTGATCCAACACAATTGCACTATACATTACACTGCAAATTCCATTTGAAAATATTTATAATGAGGTTCCATTATATTTCCTTTCAAGATGTCTATATCCAGTTTGTTCTGTGGTGTTTTAATTTAATGCAATGGAGTGGTTGATCCATTTCAGTATAATAGCTTTAGCAGGATTGTCTGCTCTCCAATAGCTTTATATATTTATAGCTTATCTATCAAACTTTTCATGATTACTATGAAGTACACTCACTTCAGTTTGGGTATTAATGACATCCATAACTGTTCAAAGTTGCCTCACTTTTTTCCAGTAAATAGTCAGGAGGTATATGGATGTTGGTCTCCCCACATGTAATTCACTAACAATACCCCTCCTGCAAGAAACCCACCATTCTGTCAATCTATAGGGTGAGGTGTGCCACCCAGGTCTGAATACAAAGCCCTGTCATGCTGGTGTCATGTCTTTAGCTTCTCTGGTGCAGTGGAAGAGGCTGTCAGTTCAGCACAAGAAGCACTAAGCTGTCTGTTTTTCATCACTCCCCTCCTTAACAACTCCTCACTTAATCAAATTAAAAAAATCATAGTTTAGAAACCAGCCTTTGTTGCATCACATTTATTATGTGTTACTATTGTTAGCAACGTATAAACTACCCTGCAGTGGCCTCTCTATCCACATGCACAAACTCTAGCACAGAAAGGAGATATCTTCTTGAACTCACAGTTGTAGGTGCTGTGGACTACACTGCAAGCAAGCAGGTCAAATTCTCTGTGAGGAGTCTCTCCCAGGCAGTTATATACATATTTCCCAGACCTAGATTAGGCAATGACAAAAACTGATTCAGAAAGTCTGATCACTGAGTGATCAAAATCAAATAAATTATAAATACAGCACAGCAATTTTGAGTTAGTCAGAAAGTGACCCTAGAGAGCAGATACACACAAAACAACAAAGTGTATTGAAAAAGAGAGTGGTGTCAAACATTTAAATGAAATTTCAGAACATCCAGGTTAAGGATATTCAGAGTCATGCAAGGTTCAGAAATTACATTCATCAAATGATTGAAATGATTGAAAAAATAGTGGAAATAACAGTTACAGAACTAGAATAAAGATTTGGAATTGTGATAAACGATGAACAGCAAGGTAGCTCAGGAGAAGCAAAGATCATTTGATGTTTCTCTGTATTTTATCCTGATTCATACCTGATGACACCATCACCCATGGAAAGGATGAGACTGACAGTTGATTAAAATGGTACAAAACCATTTTGCTGAAGAATGAGTGCAATGCAGAGGCTATCCAGTCTGAGTGGTGGTTATTCAAACTGTTCAGCAAAGGCAAGTTAACATACATGTCCTAGAATAGTTTATGGGAGTGAGAAGTTTAATAATTTTTGGGAAAAAAACAGCCTTACTATACACATTTCAGGAATGTTTTGCATTTGGTTGAGACCATGCTTGTGCTGCCCATATTCATGTCATGTTTCAACATTGCCGGATTTAATCAAGATCAGCCCTATGGATGTGGTTCTGGCTCTGCTAAACAACAGGAACAGGATACCTCACTATACAGGATGGCAAACTGACACTGGTCTTTTGATGATCAATGATACTGACTTAAAACATTAAAATTATATATAGTCACAAATTAAGCGTCAACTCATCAGATTTTAACAAAAAAGTATATAGACTCAAAGTATGAACAAAAGACCAATCAGTAGTTATAGGTGAACCACAACTGAGAAATATAAGAATCAGGCTATAAAAGGGTGGATAAATCCAAAGGCACAAAAAAGAGGGCACAGTCATTTTTTTATTTGAATATGAACGATTATATTTTGGTAATTTGGGGATTTTGTTTTTAGTCTGAAGCAGTGAAACCATGTATATTTTTTTTTTTTATAATCAGATATTCTGGCAATCAATTGGCCAATTGCTGTACTCTCATTTTCAAAACTTGCATGTGAATGTTTACATTTCAAAATGGCTTTGAAGTGGAGCTCATATGGTGTTGTAAAGTTAAAATGAGTTTATATGGGTGTTTATGCTCAAGTTAAATTTGTGGGTAAATACACTGTATGGGGGGGATCAAATTTATAGTATTCCTGCATTACCATTTAAAGTATTAATCACAGAGGCACACTAATTATGGAATATGTTTGCTGCACATTTGTCATTAAGGACTTTAAATTGAAGATGTTTTATTTTGGGTGAAAGAGAAAGAAACTGTTTTTAGTTCCTCAAAGCAGAGTAAATTATATCTGCCATGTGGAGATAAAATGTAGATCAGGGGTGGAGGTTTTTATTCTAAAACTTTTCCTAATCAGTGACCAGCTTCCACTGCTAAATAACTTAATTTCCCTTCATTTTAATAGCCTTGTTTTTAAGGATTCAGTCCTCTGAATTCATTCCTTTCTTCATTAAATGACAGCCAAACAGAAATGAGATGTGAAACAAGCCAAAAGATTCACTTCAACCAATCTCTTAATGAGAAGCTGATTCTTGCTGTTAATTAAACCCGTTATTTAATTCCACTGCTTGTTGCTGCTCTCATTCTGCCACAGCATACATTTCCAAAACTGTTGATTTTTTTGTTTTTTCTAAGAACACCGTCAAAATGTTTTGTGGACCTGAGAGATCAACCTTACCGAGACCATCACCTTTCTTTATTTTCAGAAATTTTGTGATGGTCATAGGTTAGCTGGTCATGCGGATGCTTGTTTTGTGTCTCATTATTGTTTGGCTGCTATTAAGGAAAAACAGACAACTAAGGGGGCCTGGGACAAGTTAATTAAAACTAAGGCAAAAGAAGTTAATTAGCTAACTAATGAAGAAGATGTTTAGAATGATAACCTGTAGCCACTGTAGCCCTCCAGGACTGGAGTTCAACACCCATGATGTAATAATAATAATAATAATACACTTTATTTATATAGCGCCTTTGCCATGCTCAAGGCACTTCACAGAGTTTAAGAAAGTAGATAAAGACTAACTGTAAATTCACACACTCAAATTGTCACAGCTTTCTCTTTTGCTTCAGAAGTCTCTTGCAGAAAATACAAACTAAGTTCTGAAAGAAAAACCATAGCTTACTTAAAAACTAGATAAAACTGTCCATTCAGTATCACAGTAAATGTAACTGATTCCCATTTAATGCTCTCTCTCAGAAAGCACTACACAAAACATATAAGATCAATTTGAGAATTTGTTTTACAGGGTAAAAATATTTTTTATGCGCAGTGGTAGCGCTGCTGCCTCACAGTGAGGAGGCAGTGGTTCGCTGGGTTTGCTTCCTGGGTCCTCCCTGCATGGAGTTTGCATGTTCTCCCCGGGTCTGGGTGGGTTTCATCTGGGTGCTCCGGTTTCCTCCCACAGTGCAAAGACATGCATGTTAGGTGCATTGGCGATCCTAAAATTGTCCCTAGTGTGTGCTTGGTGTGGGTGTATGTGTATTCGCTCTGCGGTGGGCTGGCGCCCTGCCGGGGATTTGTTCCTGACTTGCGCCCTGTGTTGGCTGGGATTGGCTCCAGCAGACCCCCGTGACCCTGTGTTAGGATATAGTGGGTTGGATAATGGATGGATGGATGGACAACTTGCAATAGTTAAAGAAAAGAAAGACTAAGAAAAATATGTACAACATGAACCTCATGAAGCCATGTAATTACCATGTTTGCAATTTAAAGCTATATATTTTCATATCATCAAATTTAATTGTTTATGGGTTCTTTTAGTACAGTAAACATTAAAGTATCTTGAAAACGTATCTCAAAATGCAGAGAATTATGTTGCAATAATGTTTGCATGAGGCTACCTCACACTGTACATAGTTAATAAGGAAATGGGCATTGCCAGAGAAATTTAACTTCGATCACATGCAGAGCAGTAACTATGATTAACATTACCATTACTCAAATTGAGAGATCTTTAATCTATACTAATAAAAGGCAAAGCCCTCACTGACTGACTGACTGACTCATCACTAACTCTCCAAGTTCCCATGTAGGTAGAAGGCTGAAATTTGGCAGGCTCATTCCTTATAGCTTACTTACAAAATTTGGGCAGGTTTCATTTCCAAATTCTATACATAATGGTCATAACTGGAAACTATTTTTCTCTATTTACTGTAATGGAGTTGAGCTCGAAAGCCGTGGGGGGGCAGAGTTTCGTATGACTTCATCACACCTCTCACGTAATCACGTGAAATGACTGTCAACGCAGTACGTAGAAAACCAGGAAGAGCTCCAAAAAGCGCTGAAGAAAACATGCATTATATAATTGAGAAGGCAGCGAAACAATAAGAAGCGAGCGAGTGACATATACAACCATATTCATGAGTGCTGCTACTTCGGAAACAAAGCACGGTGTAAACCTAAAGTTTAAATTAAGTTCATAGACAGGCTGCCGCTGGCGTTTGTCATGCCCACGGGTAATGCGGGATACAAGTTTAATGAGAGGACGCAGGATATAAACGAGAGTTTTGATCACTTTGTAACTAAGTTAAAATTGCAGGTGAAGGGCTGTGCTTATGCAAATTCCGAGAAACTGTGTTTGTGGGGGATTGACAGTTAAGGCGGGTGGGGGAGTCACGTCATCATCTCCCCTCCCATTCACCTCATTTCGCTCTGAGCTGAGCTCCGCAGCTAACGCAGTGTTACGGAAGCGAGTTTGTGACGCTGCCATCAAATACTCAAAGAAAAATCCACAAGTTAATACACACGATTGTCTCTACAGTTTATCCACACTGAATCCTCCAGGCACTACTTACAAAAGGTTACATTGACAATCGTGTTACGTTATTTTTAAAATGTTTCCTTTTCTTAGCACAAGCACAGCTGAGAAGCTTCGATGCATGTGCTCCATAACGCGTTAAAAAATCACGCATTTAATCACACTTTGCATTACAAACAAAGGGGAACTTCTGTCAATGCATGATTTCCTGGTACACCGATTACATTGATCAGCGCTTCCCGATTCATTTTACCCTCGCACCCCCTTAGTTTGAGAAGAAGTATGAAAAAATATGAGGTTAACACAGAAAAACAGATCACCAATTGAAGCTTTATGAATAATCGATTCGCCATCAATAATTGTTTTGGTAAAGCCATACTCAGTGTAATCCTCCTTCCATTTTATAATTTTTCCGCCACTGGCCATGATTAAATGAACGGTAAAAAAGTAAGAGCGAAGCGAGGGTGACTTATTCAGGCAGGCAGGCGACAGCTCAATAGCTCGAATTTAGATATAAGTAGGTTCTATTTAGTCGCCAGAAATATCTTTGTTAGGAATGGAAGTTGAATTTAGTCTTTAAATTTCTATGGTAAAGAAAAAGTTATGCAATGATGACTAAATTTAACTATATAAAGTCAAAACTTGTATATATAAAGTCATTCCGAAATATATAAAGTCAAAACTTGATTATATAAAGTCACTGTCGGAATAAATAAAGTCAAAACTTGAATATATAAAGTTAGCGCTGGAATATATAGTCATTCCCAAATATATAAAGTCAAAACCTGAGTATATAAAGACGGCGGAATATTTCGGAATATATAAAGTAAGCGCTGGAATATATAAAGTCAAAACTTAAATATATAAAGTCAGCGTCGGAATATACAAAGTCAGCGCTGGAATATATAAAGTCAAATCTTGAATATATAAAGTCAGCGTCGGAATATATAAAGTAAGCGCTGCAATATATAAAGTCAAAACTTCACTATATAAAGTCAGCGTCGGAATATACAAAGTCAGCGCTGGAATATCCATCCATTTCCCAACCCGTTGAATCCGACCACAGGGTCACAGGGGTTTGCTGGAGCCAATCCCAGCCAACACTGGGCGCAAGGCAGGAACCAATCCTGGGCAGGGCACATGCATCATTTTCAAAACATTAACCAAACAGTGTTTTTTTATTTTTCTGAATACGTTTTTGTTAACTTAGTTCAGTTCAGAGTCGTTTCAATCAATAGATTTTGACTTTCACTTTCTATATTCAGGAGTGAATTTATATACTCCGATGTTGACTTTATATAATCAGGAATGACTTTATAAATTCCGACGCTGACTTTATATATTCAGGTTTTGACTTTATATATTCCGACGCTGACTTTATAGATTCAGGTTTTGACTTTATATATTCAGAAACAAGTTTGACTTTATATATACCGACGCTGACTTTATATATTCAAGTTTTGACTTTATATATTCGGGGATCTATACTAATAAACGGCAAAGCACGCACGCACGCACGCACGCACGCAATTCTACGCGTAATGGTCATAACTGGAAGCTGTTTTTCTCCATTTACTGTAATGGAGATGAGCTTGAAACCCGTGGGGGCGGAGTTTGACATCATCACGCCTCCCACGTAATCACGCAGTACGTAGAAAACCAGGAAGAGCCCCAAAAAGCGCTGAAGAAAACATGCATTATATAATTGAGAAGGCAGCGAAACAATAAGAAGCGAGCGAGTGATATATACAACCATATTCATGAGTTCTGCTACTTCGGAAACAAAGCACAGTGTAAACCTACACTTTAAATTAAGTTCATAGACAGGCTGCCGCTGGCGTTTGTAATTTAGTGCCTGCCCATATAAGGCCGTCCGTCAGCGGCAATCCAATAGCAAACTGCCACGGGTAAATATTCATGAAGGTGAAGGACTGTGCTTATGCAGAGGAAGATGCATAGTCAGGGTGGTGTTTGGCATAAACTCAGCGAAACTGCGAGAGAAAGTTTTAAGTACCGGGACTTCGGTAGCATTAGATACAGCCATGGATATAGCACGACATGGCAACAGCACAGCTGGGAAACTTCGATGCATGTACACCGAGCGGCTCATGTGAACTGACGCAGTGCACAGACAAAAAGCAACAGTTCCGAAGAGCGCTGAACAAAAACCGAATTACACAATTGAAAAGGCAGCAAAAAAATATGAAGCGTCTGATAAATACAAGATAAGTATGTAATAAGTATAGCTACTGCAGAAACAAAGCACACGGGTGGAAAAAGTGAATGTCCCGCTAAAGGAAGACAGTGTTAAAAAAAACCCGTGCATGCAGTGTGTCAGGTCTCAGATAAAGAAGAAGACGAGCTGTTTATTGATGCAGTAAGAAACTAATCTTTTTCATAGCTTATTTAACACACTACGTCTCCGCTGCGATACGCGGGTATATATATATGTATATGTATATATATATATATATATACCCTGATCTACATACTCGAATAATGAATACTTTATTCGCAATCAATGATTGTTTTGGTAAAGCCATACTCAGTGTATTCATTAGATGAACGGTAAAAAAGTAAGAGCGAGTGGAGGGTCACGCACGCACGCACGCACTCACTCACTCACTCACTCACTCACTCACTCACCACTAATTCTCCAACTTCCCGTGTAGGTAGAAGGCTGAAATTTGGCAGGCTCATTCCTTACAGCTTCCTTACAAAAGTTGGGCAGGTTTCATTTCGAAATTCTACGCGTAATGGTCATAACTGGAAGTTGCTTTTCTCCATTTACAGTAATGGAGTTGAGCTGGAGGGGCGGAGTTCCGTATGACATCATCACGCCTCTCACCTAATCACGCATTACGTAGAAAGCCAGGAAGAGCTACAAAACGCACTTTAGAAAACATGCATTATATAATTAAGAAGGCAGCGAAACAATTAGAAGCGAGCGAGTGACATATAAAACCATATTCAGCGGCTCACGTGAACTGACGCAGTCCGCAGACAAAAAGTAACAGTTCCTAAGAGTGCCGAACAAAAACCTAATTACACTGCTACGCTCGAATAGATAAACCACATGCAGTGGCGCGATGGTAAAGCATTCGCCTGTAGCGCCCACGTCCAAGGTTCGATTCCCGAAAGGCGATGCACTAAGTATGTACGCGCGCTTCTCGATTTATTTTAACCTCGCATCCCCTTAGTTTGAGACGTATGAAAACGCATGCGGTTAACGCAGAAAGACAGATCACCTATTCACCTATTGAAGCTTCATGAATAATGGATACTTTATTCGCGATCAATGATTGTTTTGGTAAAGCCATACTCGGTGTATTCATTAGATGAACGGTAAAAAAGTAAGAGCGAGGGGACGGTAACTTACTGAAGCACACAAGCAAAACCACAATAGCACGCGGGCTCGATGTACTGACTTGCGCGATCACATTCCAAAAAATATTTCTTTTCAAGTTCAATTTAGTCCATATGAGTCAAACTCAAAGCCCACGGGCCACATCCGGCCCGGCGTGTAATTATATCCGGCCCGCGAGATCATTTTATATACTGTATTATTGTTATTAATGGCCCGGGTATATGAAGCGCTGGTAACACAATAAACTACAGATCCCATAATGCAGCGATTCAGCTGCCTTGCCGAACATTTACCGCGTTGCTGCAAGTTATTGCGAAGCTAGCCCACACGATGCCGAAGAGAAAAGTTGATTCTGAAAATAGAGCCTTTAAAAACCGATGGGAGGCTGAGTATATGTTTACTGACATTGCCGGTAAACCCGTGTGTCTCATTTGTGGAGCTAATGTGGCTGTAATTACAGAATTTAATCTTTACAACGACTGACAAACACAGAATGTAACTTGAACACAACACATCGTACAAATACGACCCTGATTGAAACAAATAATGATAATCGAATCCTTGATCACAGCAACACTCACAAAGCAATTACTGTATATTGACAATCATGTTACGTTATTTTTAAAATGTTCCCTTTTCTTTTCCATAGCTTCTTTAACACACTACGTCTCCGGTGCGAATATATATATATATCCCGATCAACATACTCTCAAATACATAAGACACACACCGTGGCGTAATTGTAGAGGCTTTGCCTCTATCGCCTACATCCGAGGTTCGATTCCCGAGAGGGGATGTATTGAGTATGTACGCGTGCTTCTCGGTTCATTTTAACCTCGCATTTCCTTGGTTTGAGACATATGAAAAAATATGCAGTTAACGCAGAATCATGTTACGTTATTTTTAAAATCTTTCCTATTCTTAGCACAAGCACAGCTGAGAAGCTTCGATGCATGTACTCCATAACAAAAAATAACGCATTTAATCACATTTTTAATTCCAAGCAAAGGGGAACTTTTGTCAATGCATGATTTCCTGGTACATCGATTACACTGGTGCACACATCACAGCTACAAAAATGTTACACTCGGAATGAAGCGCGTTCCTGATCGGAGGAAAATTTCATTTCAAAAAACTACCCGAGCGAAGCCTTGATAAAAGCATGGTTTTGTGCACAACCAAGCAAAATTAGATGCATTACAGAAACGGACTTTGTGGCTCTTACTGGGGATCATTGGAGTTCCGTGACCGTTAGTAATTCTAATTACATCTAATTACAAAATGTTCAATGATCACACTGTTTTAGCCTAATGTACAAAATAATTTTGGCTAAGGTTACTCAGAGTTTAAAGATTAAGTTGGTCAAATTACCTTTTATGTTTCTGACTTATTTTTTTAAGAAGAAAAACTGCACTTTCTGTTTAAATTTTGGTTATTATTTAAAGACAATAACATTCTGAAAATGTACTTAAAGTACTTAAACTACCACTTTATTTTTAAGTCTGCTCAATTTTAACCAGGGATGATATTTTTGTTTCTGTTTTGAATTCAAATGCAGTTTAAAAGCATTTTTTTTTTCAGAAATTAAAAGAGCTTGAGTTTACAATATTCATGTCCATGTCTATTATTTGATTCTGTCGCCCACTAAAACCCTTTTAAATTAAAAAAACACATTTGCGATTTGGGGCAAATTTATGTGTGCGATCAGGGCCGATCCTGGCGACGGGCAAAAACGTGCCCCGCACGTGGGCGGCCAAACTCAAAGGCGGCCGTTGAGGAGACGTGCAGCAGCCGGCGACGCTGCGACCGGCGGCTGTCCGCCTTTGAATTTTAAAGTCTGAGGGCGGCCGACGACTATAGCAGCGGCGGTGTTTGCAGTGAGCAAAGTTTGACAAAGTTGCGTGTAGCGTGTATTGTAGTCGATGCGCTGATGCCTATTAGGGACTCCACATACATAGCGATTTGCTCGCGCGAGCGGGCGCAAAAGCCTTTGATGGTTGCCGGCTCATCGCACGCTCTGTCTGAACGGTTCCATTGCTTACCATGTGTTTACTACGCGCGACCAAAACTCTAAATGTGTGTAGTCCCTTAGTCAACGTTCAACTTGCATGTTTCATAGTTGCGTCGCGAAGGCGATAGATTTCATGTGAGACGCGTACGTTCCTCAACGGGATTGCGAGTCAAGAGAAGCGGCAAAAGACAGCGGGGCTGCGGCGATCTCTGAATTGACTGTTTGTCACTGTGTGCAGAGCTGCCTGTCGCTTAGAACGATTAAATAAGCCGGCTTTCTAATCTAGGCTGGTTTGGTTTGGTTTGATTCTATTTGTTTGGACTACACAAAGGCTCAGGACTCGTGGTTCTACACAAACGTACGTTATGATTATGATATGCTGTTTCATTGAGAAAGTATGTACAGATTTTTTTAACACTTTGAGCCCACGTTTTCACCGGCAATGTATTTTTACATTTAAAATGACCATCGGTGGCGCACGTGGGGCTCAAAGTGTTAATGAAATATTTCAGAAAAATTACAAACTTTTACATGTTTACTTATTGCCCAATGCACACTGACATGACATTAGTGTGTATTGTGTATATGTCACTTGTGTGAATTAGGCCCAAGATTATTACAAAATTATTATTATATTTGAATTAGCCCTTTATTCTACCTATTTTGTAGAATGTCCGAGAGAAAGACAAAACGTGAAAGCGGGTTTGTTTTCCGAATCTCTGCATTGGAATTACGCATTTTTCTCACGTTGCCTGTATCAGTGGCAGCATCTGAAAGGAGCTTCTCAAAACTCAAGATAATTAAAAATGATCTCCGTTCCACTATCGGGCAACAACGATTGAGTGATGTTGTGCTTCTGTCTATAGAATCTGAAATTTGTGAAAAACTGGATCATTTAAACATAATAGATGAATTTGCTACTGTTAAAGCTAGGAGAATCATTCTTTGATGTTTAACTAATAAATTAATGTATGTATGTGATTTTTTTATTTTTGTGATTCTTTATTTAGTTTTTATAAAAACTAATCGTTTGAAATTAAATTTTATCTATACATCCCGACTCTAACCCTAACACCGTCTTAATCCTGTTTGAAGTAGTACATGTAATAGTAATATCCGTCATATCATAATAGAAAATAGGTACGTAGGGCGGCGAAACCACATTCGCACAAAGGCGGCCATCTACCCAGGATCGGCCCTGTGTGCGATTACATACGATTAATCAAGATTAATTATTACACAGCCTCTAATTAATTGGATTAATTTTTTTAATCGAGTCCCACCCCTAATATATATATGTAGATTTGTATATATATATATATATATATATATATATATGTTTATATACAGTATATATGTAGATATGTATATGTGTATATTTGTATATATGTGTTTGTGTGTATATATGTATATATGTGTGTGTGTGTATATATATATATATGTGTGTGTGTGTGTGTGTGTATATATATATATATATATGATGTGTATATATATGTTTATATATGTGTGTGTGTGTGTGAGTGTATATATATATATATATATATGCCAGCAACACTCATGACAATGAC
>JANRMT010062835.1:72168058-72188425 GCA_026402145.1 Polypterus bichir lapradei
AACCAAAACCGATGTACGTACTTATTTCAGTGGTATGATGCCACTGTCGGCTGCCATATTGAAGTTTCCAACATCACTAATTCTCCAACTTCCCGTGTAGGTAGAAGGCTGAAATTTGGCAGGCTCATTCCTTACAGCTTACTTACAAAAGTTAAGCAGGTTTCATTTCGAAATTCTACGCGTAACGGTCATAACGGTCAACAGCGTCCGCCATGTTGAACTTTCTTATTCATGGCCCCATCTTCACGAAATTTGGTAGGCGGCTTCCCTGCGCTAACCGAAACCAATGTATGTACTTATTTCGGTGGTGTGACGCCACTGTCATCTGCCATATTGAACTTTCCAACGTCACTAATTCTCCAACTTCCTGTGTAGGTAGAAGGCTGAAATTTGGTACTTATTTCAGTGATATGATGCCACTGTCGGCCGTCATATTGAACTTTTCAACGGTCTTTGTTACTTATGGGCCCATCTTCAAGAAATTTGGTACACGGGTTCCCAATGCTAACTGAATCCTACTTACGTACATATATACGTCCTTAGCCTGCAGCTCGGTCACCGTGTGAGGCGGCGTTGAGTCCCCCATCCCAACGCCTCCCACGTTGTTGGCTGCCTGCCTATATAAGGCCATCCGTCGCTCCGGTCTCTACATTCCCTTCCTTGCTTCGCCACGGTATTCACGTCTCCCTGCTGATAACTACAGCCTTTTTATTTAATCCACGGCTTCTCCGCTGTTTTATTGTTCATTTATTACGATTATAGTTATTGTGTAGGTATTTTAGACTTACTTTACATTGTTCAGGTACCCATTTCCTTTATCATTCCAACCGTACCCCCATTAACATGTCTATCGAGGTGATCACCATCGATCAAAGAACTGTCACTTACCAAGTGGTTTCCATTCCCGGAGATGGCACCTGCCTTTTCCATTCTCTTTGTTACATATTGCACGGCCATATCAGGCTCACTCTTGATATCCGGAGGAACATTGTGTCTTATGTATTGAATGACTGGGACAGGTTCAAGGTGTGGACTGATGACGGTACAGGAGATAATTATACTACACAGGAGCACTAGAAGAGTGAAATGCTTAAGTGTACCGAAATGGCCAAATATTTTACACCTTTGGACAACCGCCAATGCCTCTTAAACATCTTAGATTCACAGGTGACGATTTCAGTAGTGAACACTTTGATGTTTAGAAATGTTTAAACTCTCAAAAGCTGGATGTGAAGTTATCAATGAAACTGGTTGTATACTTACAACGCTTGACAGATGCTGAATGTCTCTTCAACACAAGTCCTACAAATACTGTTGTAATTGAAACAAACCATGAAACTCAAACCGATTATGACAGCAGCAATCCAAGCTGTGAGATTTGAAACAAGATTACTGTTCACATGGCCAACTGTACGTTGCATGCTCAAGAGTAAGCTCAGCGCACAGCTACAGCTTGGTCATATTACAACTGGAGGGCCGAACTGACAACGTGGCATACAAAGAGATCCTTAACAAATAATTATTGGTATATTTTCCCTCAGTTTTAAAAAGGTTTAATTGTCTTCTTAATAAAAATTTTAAGGCAGTACTTTGCCGCTGCGAAGCACGGGTATTTTACTAGTATATTATATATATATATATATACTTAGAAAAAAAAGAAACGTCCCCTGACTTTCAACTGTTTTTACTTTCAGTAGACTTAATGTGTAAATATTTGTATGAACACTAAAAGAGTCAACACCATAAGACATAAACTAAAAATGTTTCACAATGTGTCCCTGAATGAAGGGAGGCTCAAAATCAAAAGTACCAGTCAGTATCTGGTGTGGCCACCAGCTGCTTGAAGTACTGCAGTGCATCTCCTCCTCATGGACTGGACCAGATTTGTCAGTTCTTGCTGTGAGATGTTACCCCACTCTTCCACCAAGGCACCTGCAAGTTCCTGGACATTTCTGGGGGAATGGCCCTAGCCCTCACCCTGCAATCCAACAGGTCCCAGACGTGCTCAATGGGATTGAGATCTGGGCTCTTCGCTGGCCATGGCAGAACACTGACATTTTTGTCATGCAGAAACTCACGCACTTTTTGCCACTCCTGTCTGGTCCAGCGAAGGTGGGTTTGTGCCCATAGGCGGCATTGTTGCTGGTGATGTCTGGTAAGGACCTGCCTTACAACAGGCCTGCAAGCCCTCAGTCCAGCCTCTCTCAGCCTATTGCGGACAGTCTGAGCACTGATGGAGGGATTGTGTGTTCCTGGTGTGACTCGGGCAGTTGTTGTGGCCATCCTGTACCTGTCACGCAGGTGTGATATTCGGATGTACCGATCCTGTGCAGGCGTTGTTACACGTGGTCTTCCACTGCGAGGATGATCAGCTGTCCTTCCTGTCTCCCTGTAGCGCTGTCTTAGGCGTCTCACAGTGTGGACATGGCAATTTATTGCCCTAGCCACATCAGCAGTCCTCATGCCTCCCTGCAGCATGCCTAATGCACATTCACGCAGATGAGCAGGGACCCTGGGCATCTTTCTTTGGGTGTTTTTCACAGTCGGTAGACAAGTCTCTTTAGTGTCCTGCGTTTTTAGAACTGTGACCTTAAATGCCTACTTTCTGTAAGCTGTTAAGGTCTTAACGACCATTCCACAGGTGCATGTTAATTAATTGATTATGGTTAATTGAACATGCATGGAAAACATTGTTTAAACAATTTACAATGAAGATCTGTAAAGTTATTTGGATTTTTAAAACATTATTATTGAAATACACAGTCCTGAAAAAGCGACGTTTCTTTTTTTGCTGAGTATATATAGATATGACAACAACACTCATATCAATGACAAAACAATTACATTAACAATCATGTTACGTTATTTTTAAAATTTTTCCTTTTCTTTTTCATAACTTCTTTAACACACTACTTCTCCGCTGCGAAGCGCGGGTATTCTGCTAGTTCATCTATAAAGCACCTTAAAGAGATCCACAGTAAACAAAGGCAGTCTTATAGTCATCATTGGAAGCTTGGTATACCTTAGGCTTAAGATTTTACATTAGTAAACTTCAGTCACCTATTTGAAGACTTACTCATTAGCTCAAATCATCTTGTCACATAGATCAAAACAAATATTAAATAATTTCTTACCGTATATTTTCCATGTTCTGCACACTGTTTTTTAATGTTTGAGACAAGTAAAACAAATGCTTAGGCCATATATGTGAAGGGACACCTGTAGAAATAAACAGTAATTAATATATACATCAAAAAGCAATATATTTCTAGTAATCTGGAAAAAGAAAAAGAAATGTGTTGTAAATGCGTCAATCAGCACAAGCAGCCTGTTGTCCCATCCCCGGCCTTGACGGAGTTCAGCTCAGGCAAAAAGTTTCTCCCAGCTCGAGCCAAAGCTCCTTATCTGCATGTGAGGTTCCTGGAGTTGTATAGGGTAAATAATACAGTTTATCATTATTTGGAATATGTGCATTTCATGTGTGTTTCATGTCTACAAAGATCTGTTAAATGTAGGATAAAAGGAAAAGCCAGGCAAGAAATGCTGAACACATACCTAAAGCAGAAACTTTTTCCATGTTATACTAATAATGACGTGAAGTGTATAATGTGTGAAGACTTAAGTCCAAATATCAAATAAACATGTGCGCTTTTATTCAAGAATATAACCAAAGAAAAAAAAAACATTTGATTTACATATTGCTGTCAATGAGTTAAAAACCCAAGCTCAAATGTCAACTGAAAGGAAGTTGGTATGTATTCTTGAATGGTGTAGAGGTAAGAACTGCTGCCTTATAACTCAAAGGTGCTGGGTTCGAGACCGGGCACTCCGCATTTGAGTAGTGAGCTGCTATTATTATTATTATTATTATTACTACTATAATATAATAAAAACATACATTTGATTTGAGTCTGTAAAACCCGGTGTAAATTTTGGCTACTTGTAAAAGTTAGCGCTTGTTTTTTTTATCATTCAGTTTTATTCTCTCAGTGACATTCATTTGGTATAATGAACTTGCCTCTCCTTCACTGAGTTGATGGCATTTATCTAAATTCTTTTCACAAGAGTAGCACTGTGGCTGATGCCTGCTCAGAACTATTTGTTGTACCAGCAATCAAAGATACAATGTCCCGTGACCACTATCAGACTGGACAAAGGCAGGACCATAACAACAGACTGCTGCACTCTGCTTGGCACCACAAAGGAAAATGGGACTACCACCTGCAGCTAAAGTCACTTTAATACACGAGTAATTCACCACACTGCTGTTTTAGATCTGGCAGTGGCATGATGACGGTGTCTTCTGAGGTCTTCACAAGTGATGAAGTGGATAACCTCCCAGTGGTAAACAGGACTACTAAGGAGATACTGAAAGATTTGGAAATTGTAGAGGGAGAAGTACTGATCAGATTAAATGGTTTGAAATCAAACAAATCACCAGGACCAGATAATATTTATCCTCAGGTTCTTAAGGAGGCTAGTGAGTACATATATAAACACTTGGCACATATTTTTAGGAAGTCACTGCGCACCGGGAAGATTCTGAAGGACTGGATGATGGCAAATATTATCCCGTTATATAAAAAGGGTGACTGGGCAGATCCAAGCAACTATTTTTTTTTGTTCTTTATTTCACCTTATACAATTTCTTGTATTAGGAATTTGTTCGTTTTCGCATACCCCTTGGGGTCAGAGCGCAGGGTCAGTCATTGTACAGTGCCCCTGGAGCAATTGAAGGTTAAGGGCCTTGCTCAAGGGCCCAGCAGAGTAGGATCTCTTTTGGCAGTCATGGGGATTCGAACCGGCAACCTTCGGGATACCAGCGCAGATCCTTAGCCTCAAAGCCACCACTCCACAATATTAAGGATAATATTGAGGAATTATTAAGTATAAGATTGAGCAGCACATGGCAAGTACAGGAGTTTTTCTGAATAGTCAGCATGGGTTCAGAAGATTGAGGTTGTGTTTTACTAACATGCTGGCGTTCTATGAGGAAGCAACAAAAGGATATGATTAAAGTGGAGCATATGATATTATTTATCTTGACTTTCAGAAAACATATGATAAGGTGCCACATGAGAGGCTGGGCATCAAACTAAAAGAAGTTGAAATTCAGGGTGATGTTTTTAGATGGGTGCAGAATTGGATCAGACACAGGGAGCAAAAGGTGATGGAAGGTGCGAGGAACCTTATTAGAATTGGCGGATGTTAAGAGTGGTGTTCCACAGGGGTCAGTGCCAGGGTCGCTGCTATTTTTAATATATATAAATGATAGTAATAGGATAGCATAAGAATATAAGTAACAAGCTAGTTAAGTTTGCAGATACCAAGATAGGTGGATTGGCAAATAATCTGGAATTATTAAATCATTACAGAAGGACTTGGACTCCATATGGGCTTGGGCAGATTTGTGGCAGTTGAAATTTCATGTCAGTAAATGTAAAGTATTACACATAGGAAGTAAAAATGTTAGGTTTTAATACACAATGGGTCTAAAAATCGAGAGTACACCATATAAGAAGGATTTAGGAGTCGTAGTGGCCTCTACACTATCAACTTCCCGACAATGCTCAGAAGAAAGTAAACAGAATGTTGGGTTATATAGCATGATGTGTGGAGTTCAAGTCCAAGGAGGTTATGCTGAAGCTTTATAATGTACTGGTGAGGTCTCATCTGGAGTACTGTGTGCAGTTTTTGTCTCCAGGCTACAAAAAGGACATAGCAGCCCTAGAAAAGGTTCAGAGAAGAGTGACTAGGCTGATTCAAGGGTAAAAAGGGATGAATTATGAAGGATTAAAAGAGCTGAGCCTTTTCAGTTTAAGCAAAAGAAGATTAAGAAGTGACATGATTGAAGTATTTAAAATTATGAAGGGAATAATTACAGTGGATCGAAACTGTTATTTAAAAATGAGTTCATCAAGAACACGAGGACACAGTTGGAAACTTGTTAAGTGTAAATTTCGCTCAAACATAAGGACCTTTTCTTTACTCAGAGAACCACAGACACTTGGAATAAGCCACCAAATAGAGTGGTAGACAGGAAGACTTTAGGGACTTTCAAAACTAGACTTGATGTTTTCTTAGAAGAATTAGGCGGATAGGACTGATGAGCTTTGTTGGACTGAATGGCCTGTTCTCGTTTAGATTGTTCTAATATGTCAAGCGCTGGATCTAATTATGAACAATACCATCTAGCACTGACACTACTTGGTCGTTTATTTTTATACCATACTAAATTACGAACATTTAGGGGGAAGATACAGTATTTCCTTATTTATAAAAGAACAGACTGTGTTACTAGTGTCACTATGTTACTGAAGTACTACTTGGACAATATTACACTGTAGGAAGTTGTAAATTCCAGTGATAATGGCAAGAAAAGGGCAATTAACAAATTAAATGAAACAGAGCATTATTACCCTTAGAAGTGTAGGCCTTCCATTTAAAGAAACTGCAAAAAAGTCAAAGTGGCAGTGAGCACTGTGCACTGAATAATCCAAAGGCAATTGGTAACTGGAAGAAACTCTGATAGGAAGAGATCTGGCAGACCCAAAGTCACAACCCAATCAGAAGTTAAGTTTCTGAGGGTCACCAGCTTGCGTGATAGGCGCCTCACAGCACAACAGCTTCAAGCAAAGCTTAACAGTGCTCAAAAAAGCAAGTCTCTGTTTCTACTGCAAAGAGGAGACTTTTTCAGGATTTCAGTAGTTCACAGCTGGTATTTCCTTGCTATGTCCTTTAAGGAATGGCTTTTATTACTTGTGACTCGCTAAGGCCCTATTTTGTCTTTTAAAGAATGGCTTTCTTACTGCCACTCATCCTGTGAAATCTGTAGCACAAAGTCTCCTCTTCTATATATATATTTCACACTGTGTCCAAACTTGTTTTTTTTCCCCAAATAAGACCCCCTGGGCTTTTCTTACACAGGCATGAAATATTTTGACTCATGCAGTGGTTCAAGTTATCAAAAAGTAAATCTGTTCCCTCTCCCCTATCTCACCATTGTTAACAATCAGGCATATAATGATGTTTTCAACAATAATTTTAATGGATTTGGAGCAGTGTTTCCTCAGTTTTAGGTGGACAAAGAGTATATTAAAGGATCTAAGTACACTATCTGGTGTTGTACCCGTTTGGAGTTTAAAATGTAGAGGAAGAGGTACTTCCAATTTGCAAATACCTGGATCTGCCATGCACTTAGCTGCAAAGCCTGTATACAAAAAATGCTACATCATGCCTACATACAAGCTATTATTTTCTTATTAATATTTACTTAATAGATCATACAGAGTTGCCAGGGATTGGTGATAATGAACCCGTGTTCAAAATGCTAACTCCACTGTTCCACTAATAATAAGGATTCATAAACAGTATTTGTAGTACAGACCTATTTGTTTCCCACAATAGATAGTTAATATGGCTGTGGCTACATACTTTAAATTATAGACAAACACGATGTTATTGGAATATCACTCATGCCATTATTATCAATTTCACAGCTATGACAATTTCTATGATCATTGTTTTACTGTGTGTCTCAGCATTACCTACACCACCTGCAGTAAGAGAAAGATTGGGAACTGTTTATTAACACTTAAAGAGAAATCACAGCAGTCTTCTATGGAAGGCATACACAAGGAGGCAGTGTGTGTGATGATTACCTTTTTTTAGAAATTATATCCTGTCAACGTAGTTTTTCATGAGACAAGTGTGAGCTATAGTACATCATTGCATCCAAATATTTAAATTTATTGATCACAAAAGTTAAGTTTTACTGTTCTTTAAATAATTGCAAATGTTATTTAAGTAATGTTAGAGCCTGCTGACATTTTATTACTAGATGAAAAATGAATTAAAATGATTCAACTTCTAATGATAAATACTAGAGGGAGCAACTGAGTTTAAATGGTCTCTGCCATATACATAAAAAGAGCATTTCATCTAGCTAAAATACCAACTCTAGTTTGTGAAATGGTGGCATACAGCTACAGAGTTCTGGGTTCACATCCTGATCCCTGGCACAGCCTGTATAGAGTTTACACATTTTTTCAGTATCTTTGTGAGTTTTTCATTCAGATGGCATGCTTGTTACATTAACAGCTGGCTCTGACCTGGCTCATTGTATTAGTGTTTTTTGGGGTGTGTAAAGTGTGTCCTGCAATGGAATTTGCACTCCATCCAGGGTTGATTTCTGTCTTATGGGCAATGCTCCCTAAGTGGGCTTCAACTAGTCATGCCAATCAATGCTCAGTTAAAGACAAGAACTGTGAGACATCTAAATAAGTTTAAAGACAATTCTATAAATAAAGTAACACATCAAATGTGTTAAAGCAATATATTTAGCTAAAACATGCATTTGGTTTTTAAAAATACTTGCAGTCTATAAACAGGAAGCTTTAATACTGTATGTTGTCTTCATATACTCTTGACATCACTGTTGTATGCCTTATTCCCTTCCAGTACCAGATACAGCACTAAATGTAGGACATGCTCTTTGTTTGATCATGCAATGTGGCCAATAATTTACAGTAAACTAATTAAGTCTGCTATCTTTTGTTTACACAAAATACAAACAGTGTTACCAGCATTATATTTTTATCTATCATGGGAAAGGTGCTATATAAAAATGTACTGTTATTATTATTATTATTATTATAATTTACTTGAGAATTATGCATAATTAACAAACTGAATATTTATGTCACCTTATATATAAGTACAGTATTTTACTACCAGAAGACAAATTTGGACAGGCTTTGGTGCAACTACCTAGTATATCCACTTCATCATATTCACTAGCTGAAAATGTTAAAAAGCAAATCAAACAGATATTTACCACTATTCAAATATGAGGTGCGTGTAAAGCACAAAGATAAATTTGTATTACAGTTTGTAAAAGAGCACAGTTTCTCCAAAAGTTAACACAGGCTAGTGATTTATATACTTTATATGTGTCTAAATAAAATACCTGAGGGATGCAACAGAAGTGCTGTCAGTACACATGGAGAATGAAGAGGAAAAAAGGCTTTTAGAGGAAGCTTCGTCTAATGGGGAGAACACAATAGTTAGTACTCTCAGACTGTTTTAATAGTACATTTCTTTACAATAATCAAGAGGAGAACACTTTCACAGTTATCATTTCTTTCATATTGAAAGCTACTGTATTCACAGCTGAAGAAGTATTTTATGAGCTGTGTGACAAATTTTTCCAATCTTCTGCAAGTTTGTTCTTAAGCATGCTAACTTTGTGTTTGAGATTTGTGATTTTTTTGTATTTTTATTACTTATTCCAATATGTTAAAATGATGTGCTGCATATATACAGAGACCTACACAGTCCACCCTCATCTTCAATAAGTAAAAGTGTCAAGATATGCATGATACCTTATTGTTAATTCTCGTACATTAGTGATTTAAGTTATTAAGTTAGTTACTTAGTTATTATTAATTATTTACAGTATACATAATTAAAATTCTGTTAATGATTTTTGATATTTATAATGTCGAGTATTATTGTTATTGTCCTTTCATATTCTTTTTAAATGTACAGTCATTGGAGGTGAGCAACTAAGCAATTTTTTTTCTACTTTTGTACTGTATGTATAATTTGTATTGTCACACACGTGTGCATAGGAGGCAGCTGAAGGGCTTAGAGAGGACTGATTATACATCTGCCCGGGGGGGGGCGGGGTACACTGACGCTCTTTCCCGGGAAATCCTACCAGGAGCCACCATCTCGAATCGGGACACATCACTTCCGGTCCCGGCCCGGAGGATGACGTCACTTCCGCCCAACGTCCTATAAAGCCTCCCGCCTTTTCTCTGGGAGGCAGTTCTGTTTTGGACTCTGTCGTGTAAACTTGACTCACATGAATCATTTGCTTTTGCAGCCAGGAAACCCCAAACCTCGCCATGCCTCGTGTCTCTTCTTGTTACAGTGGCGTAGTCGGCAGGATGATGTCCCTGAAGAACCCGGGACACGACCCTAGAACGAACCAGGTAGGAAAGTACCGGGGCCGAGTTTCAGGGCGGGGAGTGCGCTGGGGGGTCAGGAAAGACCCGGTGCAGGCTCTGCTCCACGAGGGCAACCCTGGGCTGAAGCCCTATCTTGTGGAGAAGGTGGAAGGGACCCACAGGCGTGGGCTGGTTTCTGGGGACGACACTAAAGGGGCTCATTATGCTCTCCTGGGCAGGAGAGTCAAGCCGCCCATCGGGACCAAGGTCCCTGATAATGATGGGCTTTCCCCAGGCCAGCAGGTGAAGGAATTACAAACCTGGGAGTTTAACCCAAATAGAGGGCTCCCAGAACAAGCTATGGCTCTCTGGCAGCAGGTGGGTCTGTGGCTACGGCCATTCGAATTGACCCCGCTACAAATCGTGCAGCAGGTTGCCTGTTTTCTGCTGTTGCAGCACCTACCCCAGGACTTTGCCCAGCCGGCCTGGGGTGATTTTCATTCCATGCAGGAGCTCCTACAGCTCCTAAAGACCCCCGAGGCTGGCTTTGAAACCTGGGAGGGCAGAACAGCCCCTTGGTGGACTACACGGGAGCTATGTCCCACTGAGGAAGTCCCTGCCACGCACTCCAGAGCCTGTTCCGAAGTCGCCGGACCGTCTGGCCTGCGACCTGTCAGGGAACAAGGCGGACTGTAGGGGGACGCGGCAGTGTTGTTTGTGTGCCCTTAGCAATCCCCTGGCAGACAACCACACGGGGAACTTCTCATTAACGGTCATAAAGTGACGGCCCTGTTTGACTCCGGCAGTAACGTGTCTGTCGTTGCTCACCGTTTTGTTCTACCGCAACAGTGGACTAAACGAAAGACCAGCCTAAAATGTATACACGGAGACATCCGCGTGTACAAATCTGCCCGGTGTTACGTGTGTCTCGGAGGGACCCTTCGAAAACTCACCGTAGCGGTTCACCCAGATCCTCCGTTTCCAGTAATCCTCGGGCGGGACTGGTCTGAAAGTAACAGCGGTAGACTAGTGAGCATTCCCGGAAAAGCTTTGGGCTTAGTTATAGGTGAGAAAGACTCATCTCAAGAGTGCTTCCAAGCCGTGTAATCAGCCGACAGGGAGTGGGGCAGAGGGCCAAGAGAGTGACGCAGGCACTCCCGGGCCGTCGAGGGCTGCTACATCATCTACCAGCGCCCCGGCAGCGAGGGAGGAGTCTCAGCCCCTTGAGGTCAGACCGGACCCGCTCTCTGAGTTGCACTTTCAGTTTAGAGCGACGCCGGCTTCTTTCAAGAGAGAACAATGGAATGACGACTCTCTGAAACACGCAAAGAATGCAGTGGTCCTCGTTAACGGCCAACGCACGCATCAGCCCATGCCACAGGGACCTTGCTTCGTCATTGACAATGATTTGTTATATCAGGTCGCTGAGCATGAGGGGAAGGTCCGGAAGTTGCTACTAGTCCCGCGAACCTACCGGCGGCAGGTCTGCGAGTTAGCACACTCCCACCTTCTTGGAGGCCATCTCGGCTCCGACAAGACACTTTTTTTGGCCGGGGATTAATGAGGAGGTTCGCTGCTTTTGCATTTCCTGTCCGGAGTGTCAACTGCGGCAAATTCCCAGGAGGGACCGTGCTCCTCTTGTCCCCCTCCCCCGATTGACGTTCCTTTTGACCGGATTGTGGTCGACATAGTAGGACCCCTAGAACCCTCAGCCCGAGGACATAAATATATACACGTCCTCGTGGATTATGCAACCCGATACCCGGAAGCCGTTCCGTTGCGCTCGGCTACTTCTAAAGTAATCGCACGGGAGCTAGTAGGAGTCTTTGCGCGAGTGGGCGTTCCTAGAGAAGTCCTAATGGACCAAGGGACGCCTTTTACCTCGGAAACGTTCAAGGAGACTGCCAAGTTACTGAAGATAAAGCATTTAAGAACCGCGGTGTATCATCCTCAAACCGATGGGTTAGTAGAGAGATTCAACCAAACTCTCAAGCAGATGCTACGTAAGGTGGTCAGCGAGGATGGGAGGAATTGGGACCAACTCCTCCTCCTCATCCTCTTTGCCTACCGGGAAGTTCCCCAAGCCCCTACGGGCTTCTCTCCGTTTGAATTGTTGTACGGACGACAGCCCCGGGGTATATTAGATATTTTAAAAGAGGGCTGGGAAGGAGAGGCACTTCCCTCAACAAATATTCTGGAATATATCGCCCAATTGCGCGATAGGTTTGATACAATTAGACCCATTCTAAAAAGTCATCTGGAGGAGGCGCAAGCAGCACAGGCCCGCCTTTATGACCGTGGCACGACTCTCCGGGAGTTCCACCCGGGGGAATCGCGTCATGGTGTTGGTGCCTACTTCTCACTCCAAGTTGCTCGCACTTTGGCTGGGCCCTTATGAAATTAAGGAGAGGAAGGGTTTGGTCGACTATTTGGTGAAACAACCCAATCGTCGACCAAGCGAACGGGTGTATCATGTAAACCTGCTGAAACCGTGGAAGGAGAGGGACCCTGATCCCTCCTCCGGTCAGCCCAGCTCTCTCTTTGCTCAAGTAAGTTCCCTTAATTTCGGCGAGCAGCTATCTCCCAGACAGAGGCAGGAGCTCGAAGCAGCTATCCGCTCCGTCCCAGAGGTAGTGAGTGAACAGCCCGGTCGGACCTCTCTGATTGCGCATGACATATTGACTGACCCGGGGGTGATCGTCCGAGAGCGGCCCTACAGACTCCCGGAGGCAAAGAAAGCTGAGGTGGAACTGGAAATCAAGCGAATGCTGGAACTAGGAGTGATCGAGGAGAGTAGTCCTCCCTGGTCCAGTCCCATCGTCTTGATTGCTAAGCCCGACGGCAGTTGGAGGTTTTGCAATGACTTCCGTCGGCTTAATCAGGTTTCCCGGTTTGATGCTTATCCCATGCCTCGCGTGGACAACCTCCTTGAGAGGCTGGGACCAGCCAAATTCCTGACCACACTTGACATGACAAAGGGGTACTGGCAGGTTCCTTTAACGGAGTCCGCGAAAGAAAAAAACGTGTTTAGCACTTCTAGCGGACATTGGCAGTATCGTCTCCTTCCATTCGGGTTACACGGGGCGCCTGCGACTTTCCAGCGTCTGGTGGGCAAAGTGCTCCGACCCCATAACTCGTTTTGTGCTGCCTACCTGGATGACGTCGTCATCTATTCCAGCACATGGGAGGAACACATACAGCAGGTCACAGCAGTATTGCGGGTATTAGGGGAGGCCGGGCTTCAAATCAACCCCAAGAAATGTTTCTTCGGATTGAGAGAAGCCAAATATTTGGGCTACCTGGTGGGCCGGGGTACTGTGAGGCCATAGTGTTCCAAGTTACAAGCCATACTGACCTGGCCCCGTCCGCAGACCAAGCGGCAAGTCCGATCCTTTCTCGGTTTGGCCGGGTACTACCGCCGGTTTGTGCCTCGCTTCTCCGAGAGAGCGGCACCCTTCATCCTAACATAGTGTTATGGTCTGACAAAGTGGGGGCTGCATTCAGTGACTTGAATAGGGCTCTGACTTCAGCACCTATATTAATCTCCCCTAACTTCTCTCTTCCATTTGTCCTCCAGACAGATGCTTCGGACACAAGCTTGGGAGCCGTGTTGAGCCAAAGCGTCGACGGTGTTGAACACCCCATAATGTACCTGAGCTGGAAACTGTTGGACCGGGAGACCAGGTATGCAGCGGTGGAGAAGAAAGCTCTGGCGATCAAATGGGCGGTGACTCAGCTGCGGTACTACCTCTTGGGTCGGGTGTTTACTCTGGTGACGGATCATGCACCTCTGAAGTGGATGGGCCTTCACAGGGAGTCGAATCCGCGGGTCACAAGGTGGTTTCTTGACCTGCAGCAGTACAAGTTTTCGCTCGTTCATCGGCAGGGGTCTCTTCATGCCAACGCTGATGCCCTCTCCCGGGCCCACGACCTCTCGGTGCAGGACACCCGACCCGATGGGTTTGGGCTGAGGGGGGAGTCTTGTCACACACGTGTGCATAGAAGGCAGCTGAAGGGCTTAGAGAGGACTGATTATACATCTGCCCGGGTTGGGTACACTGACGCTCTTTCTAAGTTCCCTAAAGGTCTTTCCCGGGAAATCCTACCAGGAGCCACCACCTCGAATCGGGACACATTACTTCCGGCCCCGGCCCCGAGGACGACATCACTTCCGGTCCCGGGCCCGAGGACGACATCACTTCCGGTCCCAGGCCTGAGGGCGACGTCACTTCCGGTCCCAGGCCTGAGGACGATGTCACTTCCGCCCAACGTCCTATAAAGCCTCCCGCCTTTTCTCTGTTTTGGACTTTGTCGTGTAAACTTGACTCACATGAATCATTTGCTTTTGCAGCCAGGAAACTGCATTAAACGGGTGGCTGCCCCAAACCTTGCCATGCCTCATGTCTCTTCTTGTTACAGTATGCAACACATAAAATTTGATTTGAAAAAATATATTTACAATTAGATTCAACTTTGTTTTTATCTTTTCTCTGGCTCTGGATTATGTTATGTTTTACTACAATACTACTGTGGAGCAAAGAGCAATTAAAAATGGTTTCAACTGTGATGGTTTTAACAATTTATACCTGCCTGAAAATCACAGCAAAAACATCAAAACATTCAAGTTTATTTAGTGGTAAAAAGTCTAACAAACCTGACATTTTCTGAATATAACATTATGTAAATTTGTTTGTAGTAGTAATAGTAACAATATCAATATTGACACACATACAGAGTACAGTGACATCAAACTAATATGCAACACATCATCATACTTCTGCACTATGACAAACAAGAATGTGTGTGTGTGTGTGTGTGTGTTGTGCTACAGCAGGTTATTGCTATATTAAAAATTCAAAATAAACTGTAAGGGCTACATTTAGAATTTAACAGTTAATTAAAAATGAAAACACAAGTATAAATGAACTACTGAGTAGTTCAATCTTGATTTACACATCATCAAAAAGATAACTACCACGACCTGCTGTCATCACATCTATCCATTTATTGAATCTGCCTTATTACAATTTTATGGTCATAGTAAGCATGGTAAGCAATTCAGCTTCTGTGGACTCAATGCAGACAAGCAGCACTGGGCAGGAAATCACTTGTATAACTATACATATACTGTATGTGTACTGTTGAGTACATATGTAGAAGAGTAAGTGCTATGCTGAGTAACCCAGCTTTGTCATTGAGGCATGAATAAGTGCAAGTTAAAAATTTTTAGCTTGTTCTCACTGCACATTAATGTGACAGTATATAATATGATTTATCTATTTGCTGTTTTTGTGGAAAATAATAGAATACACCCATTAAAATTCAAGGAATAACTTGAACACGA
The DNA here is from genome assembly GCA_026402145.1 of Polypterus bichir lapradei. Taxonomy (NCBI): domain Eukaryota; kingdom Metazoa; phylum Chordata; class Cladistia; order Polypteriformes; family Polypteridae; genus Polypterus; species Polypterus bichir. Next base: position 72,183,356 of record JANRMT010062835.1, read on the forward strand.
AACTAAGTTAATACCACACATTTTTCTTTGGCCTCAGTCATCCTATAACAGTTAGTTATTGGACAGTTGATATTTGTTCAGAGTAACATGTAGGCAACCACAGTCAACACAAAACTAACTAAATGGACAATGTAAATTTATATATTTCAGGGCATCTTTACCTTTTAATAACTATTGCTAGGCCACTTACTTAATTGGGGAGTTAAAGAAGGGCAAACATTTCACTTTCTCTGCTAAGATGAATAAATCTTTTGATTACATTTTGTATTTTTAGTATAGATTTCAATTTGTGTTTATTTTGTGGAATATGTTTCTTCCTTGCATTCTCTTGTACCTAACTGTTAATCAGATCTTTGTCCTGTTTTCTGACCATGATTTTGTGTTTTTACTGATTTCTGTGCTATCAACTTTACATTTAGTAATAGCTTCAATTATAGCAACAGTTGCTAAATACACAGGTTTGAGTCTGTGCACATGTACTATTCATAGCACTGTTTAGCTCTAGGAACTCAAGACTCGATTTCATCTTGATAGGAGGTTCTTCTAGCAAATCATGTCCAATGTGTGGCACTTCTTGAAGAAGTAGTTGGTCAACACCAATAGAACACTGTAATTGGATATATATGCAGAATTGTAAATGTGCTTCCAAATAACAAATGTAATTTTAACTAAATAATCTAAAATAATTAATGTTGCACAAACAATTTGACTAGCTTTGCTTTACATGTCATTTTAGGTTATCTGTGATATTTACACCCTCATTATTCCAGATAACCAAGGCTTGTATAACTATATGATTATTTTTGTATGTGTGTGAGTATGTGTATAAATACACTTACCTGAAACTGTTGCTCATGAAGAAAGCAATGAGTAAATATCCTCATAAAATTCTGGATTTTAAGACTTCCTTCTGACTCCAACAGAATAAACCTGAACATGAAACAGTCAAACATTGTAAACTTCCTATTGTAGCCTATAAATAACAAATAAATAAAAGCCTGTAAGTTATAACAGTAGTATTGATATAAAAATAAGCCAAATGAAGATAATAATGTTCAAAACTCAAAATACTGAACTGTTCTTAAACCAATAAATACAGTAGAATAAGAAAATGGACTGCAAAAAAGAACTCTAAATGTGAACTGCGTAAACCAACACTGATTAACCTGCCACCAATAAGGACACAGCCAGCAATTAGAAAACCTGGATATTTTCAGTTTATCTGAACTAAGTCTCCTTGGACTTTTTAGCTCTGGAATCTTTAATCCTATTCTAAAACACACTTTTGTGTATATTTTTAAACAACTGTTATAAATTGATTTTAAATTTGGTATCTTTACTGACTTGAACCTTGTATCTTTTAGATCATTCTTTTAGAATCCTAAAAAGATTGTTAATTTATTAGACCTGGGGTAATCAGGATCGGAATGGATAAACAGCCTGAGAAAGGAAAAGACCTGAGGATTCTTGTTATTGTTGTTAATTCAGACGTGAAGTTAGGCTTTTACGTTTTATGTTGCATGCTGAGCAGATCAGAAAGGAAGGAAGGAAGCAGAGCAGAGCAGGAGAGAGAAAGGCAAGGAGAAGACCCCAAAGAAATTGACAAGGATCTCTGCAGACTGAACACCAATCAGAATCAACTCTACATTCAGACTTTAGAAGACTCATCTTCCATCACCTTGATTTTTATTTATTTTTAATAAGACTTTTTTAAATACATTTCCTACTTTTGTTACCATTGGTTTTACTGTGTTTTTTAATAATGTTTCTTTATAATGATGTTAATTTTATACTGTTTCATTCAGTCAAGGTATATTGTTAAGAGCACCTGGTGTGGGTGATTGCCATATTCCCGAAGGGGTTAGCAGCTAGGAAGAGATGTCTTCAATACCACGCAGTGTGGTGAGCGAGCACCTGCTTGGGTGATTGGCACGGGCGTAGTTCAGGTCTGAAAAAAACATTTGGTCTGCTTGGGCACAGCTATCTATGTCTGTTTGCTTGAGGCAGCTGTCCATATGCAGGTAAGGCTGTACACGTGGAGACACTATAATGCAGAAACCTAATACTCATAAAAACAATATACAATGTTGTAGTTAACACTAACTGTAGCATAGGCAAACGAAAAATAACAAACACAGGAATATTTATAATAATGTATTCAAGGAACAGTGATAAGAGCAGCTGGTATGAGTGACTGCCACATTTCCACAGGGATGAGAAGCTGAGGAAAAGACATTTTCCAATAGTGGCAGTGAGCTCGCACATGCACATGGTTTAGAGATTGCTACAGTTATAGCTTAACCAGTTGGTCTGCTTATGGTAAGCTAGTAAGTTTCTTTGCTTAACACTAGAATTACCAGAGCCTACGAGAAAACTCGTAAATCCGGCCCACCTTAAATCCATTCGCACCTCTCCATCAGTGTCTTTTGTCCTGTAAATGTGCCGATTAAGACAAGCAGCAAACAGTCTGCTATTCCATCCCCCCACCGTCGCAGAACGTTCACAAACTTCTCCCAGCTCATGCCTTGTTTGATTATCTGGGAGTGAACTGCTGGAGTTTTAGAGTGGAAATAATAGATTGTTATTTGGAACACATGCATTTCATGTGTGTTCCGTTTCTACAGTAATCTGTGTAAACACATTGTTAAAACAGAAACTTTTTCATATTTTAGTAATAAATGTTACAAAATGTAGGCATAAACTATAGAATGTGTGAAGCCTGAAGTCCAAAAATCAAATAAACCAGGGATGCCCAGACTTTTTCGGCTTGCTGAAGCATACTTTATACATAAAATATATGTTGTCGTACCTTGCATAACTGAATAACCTTTATGACACAATAACAATTCAATACATTTATGGTCACTACAGTATTTGGATTTAATAATCTTCATGTGGGAAAAGGCTGACTCGCATAAATAAGTACAGCTGAATAATGCATTCAAGAAGGTAGCACATTTCCTCATGTTTGGGTACTTTGCCTACGTGATTAAGTTACAAAATTGTCCCAGAGCCCCAGACTTCAGCTGAATGTCATCATGTAGTGTCATAATCTCATCTTCCACTGTAGAGGAGTTTTAGGTGAAAGAGTGTTGAAGTTTTTGATGCAAGTGAATCACCCTCAACAGCTTCCTAAATGGATAGCACTTAAATATAGCGATTGGTTCAAATAAAGCTGAGTCTTGAAACAATCTGTCAAAGTCCGACAGGCAATTTTCAATATGCTCTGTAGCGTATGCTGTCAAGTTGCACACACGCCTTCCATTGCGTCTCCAGCTCTGACGCAAGGTTTTAGATGTTCCCCAAATCAAGGCGCTGCAGCTTTGAGGACAGATATTACATTTTTCGTTTGAAAGCATTAACTGAGCTAATCATATTGAGCATGGAGTTCTCTTGTCCTTGCAGCTGTAAATTAAGCTCATTCAACATGTTAGTCAGATCGGACAAAAATGCCAAGTCTAGCGCCATTGATCGGTATTAAGTTGCTTGTATTCTTCATGTTTAATGACAAGGAGAAACTCCTTTTTCTCCGGCCAGGGGTCTTGAAATCTCAGCAGGAATTTCTCCCTAGCCATCTGTCTCAACGAAGGCATCTTTTTATCATCTCTCCATCTTGGAAGGACTTCTTATGCTTAATAATCGAGTGACTCACCCGGAACGATGCTTCGGCGTGTCTGCCTTTGCTTTTGAATTCAGCTGAGTGAAAAATGACGGGTTGTCTGATTAACTGTGATTTTAGTTCCCTTTCCTTTCTCCTTCTCAATCGCTTTTCGGAAGAAAGTCAGTTTCGTAGTTTTTATGAGCAGTTTGAAAGTGCCTTTCCACATTTTCCTTCTTTGGAATAGCAATGATAGATTGACAGATCAGACAAACGCACTTTGATTGTGACATTGTGAGAAAAAAAATCCTCTTCCAATTCCACATCCAGCCCATACCATCCCCAAACAATTTTTTTTAAAATCCCTTCTTTAGTCGATATAAATTGGAATGCTAACTAGATCACTTAGATAGCCGGAGTTTTGCAGTAGCTTGCACATTTGATCATGTGTGCGGAATGACCAGTGTGTTAGAAGAAAAGAGATTTCAGACTGGCCGTCCTGTATGTCAATCAAGTGGCAAATGCTATAGAGAGGATATATGATAGACTAATATTTAAAAAAAAATTTTTTCGAATGCAACACGATCTACCTGCAATACCTTTGCAATCTACCGGTCGATCGCAATCGACGCATTGGGCACCCCTGAAATAAACACTTTCACAAAAGGTTCAAGGGCGATACAACAGCTTCCGTGGCGTAGCGGTAAGATTTGCCAACTTATAATCAAGAATCCCCGGTTCGATCCTGACTGTTTCCTACAGTATATTTACTGTTTTGTTAATCTTATACAGTACACACAAACATTTGGTTTGCGTCTGTAACAGACCGTGTACATCTATAGTACTGTACTTGTAAAAGTTACCTCTTTATTTTTTCACTTTTATTTTTCACTCACGATCACGATACATACTACCACTCTAGAGATCTAACGCTGTTAGTTTTTATTTGAAACTGGGAATAACTGTAGATGTGAGTAGTGTTTTGAGGCACTGGAACTGGACATTCTCTGATCTGGAGGGATAAAAGCTGACACACAAACACTGGTGAATCTGCCTTCTTCATATCTCACCGTCACTTTATTTTTTTTTATTCAGTTTTATTGAGTATTCCTGTGCTCACGCAGAATTAGTATGCACCTTATGGTTTATGATGTCAAAAAAAAACACAGACATAGGTATATATGATATTTGGAATTATTTATTTTATGACCTTTTATGAGGTCAGTTCAGCTGTACAGTGATCCCTCGCTATATCACTCTTCGACTTTCGCGACTTCACTCTATCGTGATTTTTTCTCATACACGCTTACGTCACTACGCATGCGCTTTTTGAGAACTTTTATCTAAGCCCCACGATGGCTCCTAAACGTGCTGATTTTTCGAAGCCTTCTGACAATAAAACTAAGTGCCGGAGGAAGATGCTTGTGTGGAATGGAAAAATACAGCTTGTCTATGTGACATGTAGCAGCTAC
>JANRMT010062835.1:72188435-72274991 GCA_026402145.1 Polypterus bichir lapradei
TCCTACTCTGTCCGGAAAATAAAGAAGAGAGAGAAAAATCGTCGACACTTGCTATCCAGGAAAAGGTGAAACTCTTGCATATGATCAAAGATGGCAATACCCTACAAAAGCCTCCTCACGCATATGAAAAGACAGCGCCAGCAACTGCCTATCAAGATGTTCTTCAGCCGCGCACCCAGATACCCACTGCCTACTCTTAGTACTCCTTCAGCGGAAGAAGACAACGATGCACCTGCTGAATATACTGCACCACCTGAAGACTCTCCTACTGAGGTTGTGCCTTCATAGGTTAGTGGTTGTGTGTAAGAACTGTGTGTGTGTAATTAAATGTACAGTACAATAATCTACTATATAAAAGCAGTCGGGATTGTCCTTCTGTCCCGTGAGTGCAAAGCGTAGCGGTATTCCGCTTATCACAGACTTACTACTTGCAGCTTGCGGTACGAAGCGACGCGATGTGAGCAGAGTTCTGCTCCTCCCATCGTCCCCTTGCTTTTGTGCGCGATGCGCTGGAAAAATAGACAAAATTATGTCTCTGGAAATAATTAATGTTGATGGAGTACAAATGCCTCACCGCGTAGTAAATATCAGAGGAGATGGTGCTTGCTTATTCTCATCTATAGCTTATTTAGTGCATGAAACTCCGTCTTTAGCGGTACAGATTCGGGCTGACATTGTACGACTTTGGACAGGCACTCGAGGGGATAAAAAAAAACGTAGGTTTTCGGGAGATGTTATGAATGGGCACTTTAATGTTCTCATTCCCTACACTTAGATGCCTGATGTACACATGGAGCGCACACAAATTGAGGATAAAAGTCAGTCGCCTTAAAAGGCAGGTGAGTTTAGTAATAATATATTTGTAACGTCTAATATGTCTTATTTTCTCTTATTTTGTCTAATATATTGGGTAATACGAGTGTAATGGTGACTAAAGTGTGTTATTTCATGTCTAGAGGGCTCTAATAATGTTAAAAAACGTATTTAGAAGGTCGTAAACAGGTTTTCTATACTCTAACTGCAAAAATATTCGATTTATAAATAAAGAATCCTACTTCGCGAAAATTCATTTATCACAGTAGATTCTGGAACGGATTAACCGTGATAAACGAGGGTTCACTGTATATGCAATCATCAAATTCAAATGTTAACAGTACACACACACGCAAGGACAGTCCTTCCTACATTTACGACATGTGTACCTGTTGCAATGCGCACACTGCTCTCTATGCTGTGGTTTCTATTACACACCTGAAAGAAAGAGACAATATATGTGACATTTTGAAGAAATCATCTTATGACCTGAATAGTACCAATCAGAAAACATCATCGCACTAATCCAATATAATTTGAAAACGAACAGTGTCAGATCGGGTGTGAATTTACACTGGCGCTGTTACTTAGAGTCAGATCGGGGGGGGGGTCCCCCAGAGTGTGTGTTAGATGGTGATTGAGAGAATAAAACTGAAAAAAGCTAACTTTTACAAGTGCCACAAATTTATACTGTTTTAACAATGTGTTTAAACAGATTACTGTAGAAATGGAACACACATGACTAGCATGTGTTCCAAATAACAATCTATTATTTCCACTCTAAAACTCCAGCAGTTCACTCCCAGATAATCAAACAAGGCATGAGCTGGGAGAAGTTTGTGAACGTTCTGCAACGGTGGGGGGATGGAATAGCAGGCTGCTTGCTGCTTGTCTTAATTGGCACAGTTACAGGACAAAAGACACTGATGGAGAGGTGCGAATGGATTTAAGGTGGGCCGGATTTACGAGTTTTCTCGTAGGCACTGGTAATTCTAGTGTTAAAGCAGCTGTCCATGCACAGATAAGACTGTACATGTGAGGTGCTATAAAGCAGCTATATTAAGGCAAAATTCCACGATAATACAACTGCTTATAACCATGATTAATAAATGGTCTTGGCTGGTGAGTGATGAGGCTGATGATGAAGTTCAGGAGGTCAGAAGTTATATTTGTGTTTAAAATAATATTGATCTTCCCTGTGGCTACTCTTTTTTTTTTTTTTTTTGCTTAATCTCACTAATGGGACACATCTGTTTTAGTCAGTTGTTCCAAAAAAAAAAAAAAATGAACCCAAGGCCAAAAAGTGTACACTTGATGCTTTGAAAAAATGATACCTAAAGAAATTGACTTTAAAAAGCTTTTGCAGCAAGCACACAACTTTGATTGTTTTGAAATATTAATTTCAATTTAGTTTTTTTGTATATTTAAAAACAAACACTTTTTATATGTTCTAGGTCTGTATTTAGTGATTGATATAATCTATTCTTGCATTCTTCCTTGGGAGCTGTTTTGGTGCTCTGCACCTGCACTTGGTGAGGAGCACCATGCAAAAACAAATTACTGTATACTGTATTATTATATTGTTAATGTGGCATATTATATTGTATTATTGAGTGTGATGATGCGGGTTCACTGCATGCTCCCATCGTCCATCTGGGAGCCCTTGAACCCGTCACCATCAGTAATGTTACCGATGAGCTTGGCAGTGAGGAACAAACAATGGAGCAAGGGGATGGTGCAAAATGTGCAAAAGTGCTTTTATTAAAAACAGCAAACAAACAACAACAATGTCCAAATAAATAGTGCAGTGCCTTACAAAAATCTTCAATGAATAAATAACCCTGAGTGGAGGTTAAAAATTCAATAAATAGAAAAACAACAATCCTTAAAAACAACAAGGTTAAAATAATGCTGGAAGCAGTTCTTTAAAATAAAGCCCAGTGTCTTCTATTTACCTGGTGGCTCTCCTGTTTCTCCCATCTGGGCCCCGCAACAGGAGGGTCACCCTCCCCAAGATAGAGACTTGGCTTTTTACCCAACGGCCAGGACGCTCACGTTGGGGCTTCTACTTCCAAGACTCCCGACTCCCGCTGCCTTCTCAGCCTTACGCAGCCAGCCGTCCTTCTGCCGGTCACTCCCGTTCCTTCATAAAATGCTCAGCGGGAGTGACCAATACCAACTGCCCTAGGTGTTGGCCAAACACCCCTGCTAGGGCTCAACTGTCCAGCTGCCTGCCAGTGAGCCTTTGCTCGCTCACTCGCACTGGCTCTCTCTCCACATTGCTTCCTGCAACCTCCGTCTTTCTTTTTCCTTCCTTTTTCTTCTCTTTCTCCTAGCTGCCTCGCGCTTCTATTTATGACGGGGACGTGATTCACCTGTAGCAATCAGCGGCTTTCGGGAATAATTACGGATCCGGGCAACTCCTCACCTGTGCACTTAAGTGAGACTCGCCCACACCGCAAATCACCCCAGGAACCACTTCAGCCACTCTGTTGCGCTAAGCCGCGAGTGCGGTGATTATTTATTTTAAAAATGGCCCTTTGACATGAGCTGTGGACCCGCTATACCACATTGAGGTGGCAATGATAGATTTACCATTTAGCTCTGAGATGAGTACCACATTTATTGAATTGAATTGAAAGCCTTTATTGTCATTGTAAAATAATTACAAGAAAATTAAGAACACATCCCAAGCTGTTTGTTTTGTGTGTTGTATTTATTCCTGCAAAGTTTTTTTGTCTGTTGATTGAACAGGACCTGTTAAAGCCCATTGAAGCATTCTTTGTATGATTTTGGGCTTTACAAAAATAAACTGTTTTTGTGGTCGTATTGGTCAATCTTCACAGTGCCAGTGATGCCTATTTATTGTTTAGGTTTTTAGTGTTTGTTACATGCATATCATTTACACCCCTTGCTCAATTTTGAGATTTAACTTTTAAATCACTAAGGGGTTTGTCACCAATGTCGGTATAATCTGGCTGGGATCATGATAGGTCTATAACATGTCTGAAACCACCAATTATATACTACAGGGCTACATCGATACTACTTGTTGGTACTTGTATCGGTCCAATACCAACCCTTAAGTATTCAAACATGGTATTGACCCCATCTTATGGCTTTTTCTGAATACCAAATATGTACTGGACTTGACAGTCATGCGACAGAAAATTTAGAAAGGGACTGGACATAAAATACAAAAACTGCAAAATTAAGGTGGTTGGAAGTAAATCCATAAGTGACTAGATCTTTTTCTACAAAAGACAGAAAGAGTATGCAGTAGTGAAAAACGTAAAAGGATTTTTTTTCACCAAATAAACAAGGACACTGGGTGTGCAAAACAATTCCCGTTAATCACATGCTGCTCGTATACCTGTTGATTTCCTTTTGTGTGTGATCTTTGTGCTCATGCAGGGTTATTCTGGGTACAAAGTTTATTTCCACTAGAGCTGTCACATACTAAATTGAAAAATAGCTTAATATAATTTACACACACCTTTGACTTTTGAAAAAAAAAAAAATCTAAGTTTCCTATCTCTCCACTTACTTGACCCTCTGTGTTATTTGCAATAGTTCCACCCTGTGATGTGAGATGCACAATTATGTTTGGGCTTAAGCCATACTTTACATGGAGATTGTCAGTGATGAATTGACCATTAAATACTTATTCTAATAGTAAAAATGCTTAATGCCACTATGCCTAGTGATTTACAATGAGAGTTTTCCTTTCGTTTTACACATAAAATGTATGTGCAGTGATTTACTGCCCTGAATTTTGCAAAAGTCACCCCATTATGCTCCAAATCATTGTATATATATTTTGCTTTAACTGCTCTTAATTCTCTACCAGCTGCACATAAAATGTGTCTCCAAAAAGAGCTAACCAATTCAAAATGTAATTTATTTGAAGGAGACATCTTGAGTGGAGGTACTGATTCTATAAATGTTAACACTAGCTATTTAAAGATCAGAAAACTCAAACACTTCTAGATTAAGCATTTACATACTTTTTTTAATAAAAATGATAATGACGAGGAAATACTTAATGAAATTTACAACGAAATCTTTAGCATATTCATTTATTTAATTTGTAAAGTATATATAGATTCTCTGTCTCAATTTATTGTACATATAAGAGCTTACGTAGAGAAACATCCTGGTTTCTATGAATCCACCTGTCCAACACTATTGATGAATTTGCAATTGATGCTACATTAGGGAAAATAAATTGTCGAGGTAAATCCAACAATTTCAGCCAGTTGAACAAGTATTGTAAAATATTAGAATACTGTCTATTTGATCATGCTTTTTTTCTGCATGCAAGTATTTCAGTTTTTGTAAATAAATATGCTTTTAAATGTAATGTTTAATTACTGTTGGATTGGTACAAAGATTTTGACTTTCAGACCAAAATGATTCTGAGGCAAATACAGGATATCTGTCTTAATCCAGCTTCCCTGGTGTTTCACTCAATCACCGAACACTATGCAAGTGTTCCCTCTTAATAGACATAAGATCTAAATTGCGCCGAAGCAAATGAATCTTCCTGTGAAGTTCCAATTTTATTGAAGCAATAAGGCGGGGGTATTTGGGTTCCCTGTGAAGTCCTGACTGTGTTGAAGTGTTTAATTTCATTGCTTGAAGTCTAAAATTGTTTTCCCACAACTTTAACTGTAAGTTTCGACTTGGGTGGGGAACTGTGGGTTATTAAAATTTGGGTTTTTCTGTACTTTTCCAGTGTCGGTATATCGCATAACACTACCTTTAGTAAAGCATTTTTTTCCCCAAAGTCTTTAAACAGGAGCAACAATGCTTAAATCATAAGTACATCAAACTTTACACATGCATTGCAATACAAGAAATGTTAAATATTGATAATACAGGAAAAAAAAAAAAAAACTAAACACACAATCTTATGGTTCAAAGATGTGAACATGTGTCTTGTTGGTACAGTATTACTATCATTACTCATGCATGCAAGTAAAAATTTTATTCTACTACCAATAAAACAGAACATAAGACATACCTATTTCAACCTAAAATCCTGAGATTACATAGTGTTCTCCACTTTTAGGCAAGCAACATAATCTGAAATGCTTTAGCATTAAGGTTTCTGTCAGCACTACTTACCAGTTTGGTCGCTGACTGAACAACTTTTTAGTGCACCTTCAGAAGTTATAGATAAGAGAATTAATCTAATCTGTGATAGACCTACATTTTTAAGAACATCTTCTAACATTAAAAAGTTTAGGGTTAGGTTTAGGTTAAGATAATCAAAGAATCCTAAAAGTGATTCCCTAGCAGTCTAGAATCCTTTTTTGGACATTCAATCCCACGCATAAGACAGCACCTTACATAATATATATTTTCTTTAGACTGTTAAGAACTCTTTGTTGAATACATAAAATTATGCAAGCTTACCTGAAGATGTAATCTATAATGTGAAAAAGTGGAGGGTGATAGGCAGATGCTTTTGGCTAAAATAAACAATACAAAATAAACCCATTTATATGGTATTTTAAAACAGAATTGTACTACACTAGTAATAAAAGACATGCCAACAAACAGGCTAAAACAGCACATACTAAAATGAAAAAAAAACTGACCTAAAATGTTAACTTTGTTAATTAATACTAAAATACTGGCATTATACATCTTACCGACTAATAGACCTTCTCTCAAATCTCGTGCTGTGCTGGGATACCATTTTTAAAAAACATTAAACACTGTTAAAATGAAAAAATCCCCACCATCAGCAATGAACAAGCAGAAACAGAATTTTCTTTTCAATAAATTTAGGAAATATAGATATAAAGGGCTTCTGGAATAGCATTTTCTATTTAGGCAAACTAGTCATATTACTCAGTGTTGAACTGGATATTCATCTAGGTATTTAATGTAATCTTAGGTAAAATAATTAAATAATTACTTAATGCATTATTAAAAAGTTATAAGAATTCTAGTATAGTTACCCTCTAGTATGGTGTTATTGTTGTCATTACATTACAACTGTTTGCACTAGGTTTATTTCTAAGCTACATGTATTCATTTATTTATTAAATTTATTAATTATTCTTCAAAATCACAAAAAATGAAATGTTATCTTTGTACTTCATTAACTGAAAAAAAGTACACATTTTAAAATGAAACGTGTAAAATACCAAATGGTTTATATAGGAAATCATTTTCTCAATAAAAATATTTTTTTTTGTAATTACTAATATGCAAGAAAACATCTTTATCCCACATATTTTACCTATTTAAAAAAGTGTTTTAACATTTGTGGAGGTGGCTGCCTACACTAGCACGACATCCCTTGTTAAACTATGAACTATCTAATAAGGCTGTATATAAAGGTATGTGAGATTCTTTAAAAAGAAACAAAAAATTTTTTGCATGTAATTAAACTTTTAGTTACAATGTGCAGCTAAAACCACACAAATCTTTAATTTGTCCAATAGAATATTACCTAGTTCTTTATTAAAAATCAGTCTTTCTGCTGAGTTTTCTTTCCACTGACATTTAAAAGTGATTTCTAGTAATTATAAATACAACTCCTGACATTTCTGAAATAACTACTGAAGAATCAGGACTGTGATTGTCTGTCTTAATATATGTGCACTACAATTATTTTATACACATGATTTTTCCATTCAGGAAAAAAACTATTAGCATGGATTTGTGTAACATTCTCAACGACACAGAAAATATCTCTTTCAATTTCAAATTTATCACTTGAAAAATGTGTCAGGAATTAGTTAACCAATACTAAGTAAAAAGCAAATGGCTGTTCCAATTTCTACAGATGGGAACTCATGTTGAGTTTGTACTATAAAGTGCCTAGTTTACTACTTTCTACCTTACCAGCATGGAGTCTTTACAGACTTTCTCCATCTCATGTGGATTAGATAGCTGAGCTGAAATAAGCATTTCAATTAGATTTAATGCTGCTGATTCAAAGCAGGGAAAATACCGCAACCAGAGATTCATAATCACATTTTCTTCGAGAACAATTTTCTTCCTTAAACAGAAAGATATAAACACATTAGAAACTAAACTTTCAATGAGCTAGACATACATTTCATTACAATACTCTTATTACTCATATCTAACAATTGTATTGTTATAAAGTAATTACTCCTTCTAATACTGATATAGGTTATGAAAACAAGACCCTCTAACTTTGAAAACTATGTAAAAACACATTGATTAAACTATTTATATATTAGTTTAATACCTCATAATCAATCACTTCTAAATATAGGCTGGTATAAAACTTTAATTTTTTCATCAGGTATGCTGCTTGCCATATAACTAACATGTACTGTAGCTACTCACTTCTTAATTTTGTGTGTCAATTCTGATGACAGACAACGAAAATAGAAAAAAAACTATCTTTAAAGGAATTTGTCAAACAAGTCTTTGTCAGAACAATGGTTCTGGAAGTGTTTTGGAATGAGGGATACTTTGCCAAAGTTAAAGATATGGCAGACCATTTATAGCCAACAGTCATTTCATAGTGTATATTCTGTTAGAATTGACACATTTATTTTATTACATGCATTTATGTGAAAAATACCACCAAAATCCAGTATTTGTGGATTTGCATTTTAAAATCCAATATTTCAGGTAGTGGTCCAAAGCATACCCTTGGCCTTGAAGACAGTATAATTGGGGATTAATAAAGTGCACCAAATACCAAAAAAATACTTTTAGATTAATAACCGTGTTTTGTTTAATTAATATAAAACAATAAATATACCTAAGCGACAAACAGAGCGTTAAACTGAAACGTCAGAACAGTGTCACATTTACTTTCCTCAGTGCTTTTTTTCTGTGATCATAACAGTGAAAAGGTTGAACTAGAAGTTTGTTGGCTAGGGAAAAGCCCAACTTTAATAAATCAACAAATGTACACAAACAGAAATGCTGTAGACATAAACACAAATAAAACAAGAAACTTAAATGCTTTTGAAAGCTTAGTGAATTAAGGTGGTTCAACAAAATGATACAGGCTTTCATTGTGCCAGCAAACAGAAAAAATACTGAAGCTGTAACATTGTGTACAGTAAGTGCTAAATGTAATAATGTATATGAGAATTTTAAACGTCATATTGATCAGATATAATGACCATCACTTTGTAGACCACTTGACTTTATGTTTGTGGACCATACCTGAGAACTACTGACTTAGAGCATACACTGAAATTGAAGTTTAATTCCATGTTATAAAACACTGACAGCGTCAGGTGCCAAGCAAGAACTAGCTCTGAACAGGACACCAGTACAGCACAGGCCACACAGATACATACAGCTATACACTATTTAGTACATAAAGGAGGAAGTTTGAGAAATTAAGTTAATGTTGCCTCGAGTGAAGTGCGCTTGACTTTAACAGGAGATTTCATTGGAATATGAAACGAATATTAATATACTGTATATACACTGTAAGTGCCAGAGAGGAAGAACAAACATCCTGGCCGGAATAAAGTAAGGATTCATGCCAGACCAGGAGGCTGTAATGGAAGGGGGAAGGAGAACAAGATCACTGGGAGTAGATCATTCCCCCACAAGAAAGGTGGCAGTATTCCTCTGAGATAAACTCAATCAGGACACCCACAGCGTGGCATGGGAGTTGGAGTCCTGAAATGCAGCCCTGTCGGGGTCTTTGGGGACCACTAGTGGGAGCTGCCTGGGAGGACTGCCCTAGTTTCTACACAACCTGGAAATGCTCTGGATGACCTGGACAGGAGACCAGAAGCAGTTCCAGGGTATGGTTTCAAAGGAAGCCGCTATCTCACTTGAACTAAGTCAGAGTAGGGAGGCAGTGGGTAAAACTCAACGGGAGGTAGACAGGAGGAAGAGTTATGAGAATTGTTTGATTTATTGTATACTTGTGGTTTATTACTGGAGAGAGGATTGTGAAGAAGTGCCTGGAAGTAATAAAAAGCCTTTATTTTATCCTATGTGTGCTGTAGTATTGTGTCTTGGGTTTGGGGGCTCTCTAACACCCTCTTGTGGTCACAACACATAAATGTATAATGTATATAAATATCAATATTAATGTATCAACTATATTGTATATTGAGTAATTTAGTTTGTTGGATGATCAATAATCTTTTTTAAAAAAACCTATACATCAAAAATTGACATAACTAAATATTATAATGTACAAGATTTTCTTTAGTCCTGCTTTGTTTTCAAAGCTTGCCAAAACAACTGCTGCACACCGAATGTTATGCCAGAAAGGACAATAACAGACAGCAATTTATCATATAAAAAAGGGTAAGGTTTAGCTTTCCGGTCCAAATAAATTTACTTGCTTGTGTATTATGTGTTGAGATCAGGACAGTTTCAGTTTTTCACTGACTATTAAGCCTGTTTTGATATCCAAGTTACATATATCATTCCCCAATCAATTTCCTCATATCTAACCTCAGTCCTAACACTTTTTGAAAAAGGCCTAAATGAATGCTTTCTCTGTAACTGGCAGCCCAAGCTATCGGCAGATTGGCGTGTCTCCTTTTTAAGCAAAGAATTATTCAGCATTACAAGTCTGCACTTTCATTCACAGCTGTAGATAGAAATATGCATCTAGTCACCCTGTTCATCTTACAAATGCCTCTCCACCATCCCCTACCCCCATTGTGTATTTCTTGAAGATACAGAATTCAAACTATACTTATAAGTTAAGGATATAATTTAGCAACATTCAAAAGCTGTGGGAAATTTTGGAGGTTTGTTGTCAATATAAACTTAAGAGCTTGCTGTATAATGAGTATATGGGGTCACATTTTTTCTTGAGAAAAGTGAAAAGTTCACTAGTGTATTTTTGTCCTGATTTTTAGATGAGAAGACAAATGTAAAAAGTTCTAAATCTGTTGTATCATTTAAACTAGGAGAAGGAAAAAGAAAGCAATAAATATCTAGTACCAGCAGATATTTGCAGCTGGTATAATAAGTGGATAAAGCTGTACATTAAGTATCACACCATGAACTATGTACAGCTCATGGTTCTTACCTTGTGGCATCAGGTGAGTTTTAGGTGAAAGCTGCTATCTTTGATGCTGCTGCATAACTGTTGTGCAGTAATGGAACACTAATTTATTGGTACAGGTAAAGTTAAATGCTCCCAAACTACTGGCACTTCCTGCTGAGACCCTAATCTGTGCTTTGTTTGCCTTAATCTGATTAATGAAGTGACTCAATTACTCATGACACTGCAGTATATACTGTAAATGATATAAATATAAATTATATATACATATATATCTGCGGTGGGCTGGCGCCTTGCCGGGGTTTGTTTCCTGCCTTGTGCCCTGTGTTGGCTGGGATAGGCTCCGGCAGACCCCCGTGACCCTGTAGTTAGGATATAGCGGGTTGGATAATGAATGGAATATTATATATATATATATATATATATATATATATATATACATACATACACACACACATATATACACACACACATATATATACAAATATTTATACTGTATGTAAAACACATACTCATATATTACCGGTCAAATATTTTGGAACACCTCAGCTTTTCTTCATATTTAATCAGTTGAAATGCAATGAATGACCTAAAATGGTGAAAAGGTAAGCAATAGACTTCCAGAGTTTAAATTTAAAGTTTAGGTTAGCAAAAACTAAAAAAAGGAAATTTCAGAATATTACAAATGGGCCTTCTTCGGGGAATAACTAATAGGTTAAAATCTACTGAATTTCTGTAGCATTTAAAGTAAATTAAGCCCTGTGAGGTGAAGCAAACAGTTTGTGTCTTAACTTCTATTGATTGCTTATCAACCATGTGTTTGTCTTAAAGCAAAGTTGGAACAGACTGTGTAACTACACCTTTTGAAGTATGTTGTAAATTCCAGTGACAATAGCAAGAAAATGGTAATTAACACATGAAATGAGACAGAGCATCATTACCCTTAGAAGTAAAGGCATTTCGTTTTTTTCTCTCCCATACCCCTTGATTAGGCTTTTCATTTATGAGTACCCCCTATCTTCATTACCCCCACCCACCCCTCAAAAAAGATTGTTTTTCTTTAATTTTCTTAGGTTAGCTAAATAATCAAATGACTCATATTTTCCTAATGACATTTATTGGCTTTTATTTTTGATTTTACATTTTACAATTTATTTAAATTTTTTATAATAGCAGCCTAACATAAGATCAAAACAAATAAAAACAGCATTAAAATAATTTTTACCCACATTAACTTATGATGAAAGTACATAACAATTATTCATCTTGATATACGTCTTCCAACGTGGCTCTTAATAATTTAAATGCGATCCTTGAGCTTGTTTCATGGATCCAAGTTTTTTAAAATCAGGTTCAAATGAAGTCAGATATAACCTCAAATCAGGAGCTGCGTCAAGCTTATTGCGATATTTGTTCTTAATATATGCATAAGACGAGAATGCTCTTTCGACAAGCTCTGTGTTCGTGAAAGGTAATAAATATTTTATTGCTTTATCACTGAGTTCTTGGTACTGTACTTTTCTTTCACTGCTGCCCAGAAGTAGTCAATGACATTTCTTTTTTTGAAATCAGATTGTAAAGAAGAATTAGTCAAAAGTTCAATCAATTTTTCTTTTTCAGAAACTGATAGCTTTTCAGTTTGTTGAAAAAACAATTTGTTGAATGGATTTAAAATCCAGTTATCTTTACTATCTTGCTTTGGAAAATACTGTCTGAACGACACCTTAAGTCCTTTTAAGTGAGCTATTATACTACTTTTTACACTGGTCTTTTTTGATACATGATTCCCGATTTTGGCAGACACCTTAAAGATGGTTATGGAACTGTTCTGTAATCCTAAGTTTAGTTTATTTGTTTCTGAAAAAATATTAGATAAGTGCGCAAGCTGTTGAAGCCATTCACTTTCATGAAACTTAGAGCTAAATTGAAAAGGATGGTCTTCAAAAAAAACTTGAACTTTATGTCTCAAATCCAACAATCTTGTGAGTACTTGTGAAAGCCACCTCACTTCTGTGTGTAAAAAGTAATGTAGTATGGAGGCAGTCCATCTCTTCACACAAAAATTTGAATAGTCTGGAGTTTGTTGAATTGGCCTTAATACGATTAACAACTTTGACAGATTGATTGAGCACTTCCTTCAATGAATCTGGCATGGGTTTAGACGCTAGGCTTTGTCTGTGAATACAGCAATGACTCCAAGCTACATGGGAAGCAACTTCTTTGATGCAACCGCGTAAACCTGTATAGATAGATAGATATATAACAGCCAGACATAGATTTTCCACCATCCATGCAAACACCACAGAAATTAGCCCAATCAATTTATTTTTGACAGAAATAACACTGAATGACATTAGATATGTCCTCGCCTTTACATCTTTCATTGAGAGTATAGCAAAGTAAAAGATTTTCTTCAAGCATGTTATCATTTAAATATCTTGAAATAACAAACAAAATTGACAGATTGGAAACATCAGTGCTTTCATCCACCTGTATTGAAAAGAAGGGACTACTTTTTATTCTTTCAGTTACTGTAGATTCAATGCCGTCAGACATGTCCTAAATTCTACGAGAAACTGTATTGTTTGAGAAGGGAATATTGTTAATTTTTTGGCCATGGTCTTCACTGAAAATACATTGAACAACATCTTTGATACAAGGAGATATCAAATTTTCAGCGATTGTATGATTTTTACCGCTTTTAGCAATACGATAACTTATTCTGTATGATGCTTCATCGTATCATTGACTTTGTTTGCAGAAAAGAAACAAGAAGTTAAATTAGGGCCATTTGATAGTTGCTGGAAAAACCAAACATCTTTTTGTTTGTAAATTGGATGTTTTGTCTCTAAATGGCACATCAACAAAGATGGTTTCATGCTACCATTAGACAATATCTCTCCACAAACAACACAACAGAATATTTTCTGTTCTTTAGTGGAGCACTGATGTTTTGAGTTTTTTAATAGTGTTAACTTTATCTCTTGCAAGAACAGGCCTATCAGTTGCTGCATCCTGGTCCCCTTGTGACTGTAAATCATCAGAGTGCTTCGAAGTACTTGCAGCTGCCGAATCAGCAGGTTAAACTTCAATGCTAACTGCAGCTTTCTTAAGAGTTCCTGTTTTCAACCACTTATCCATTTTGGGGCACAAAACAATATCAATCTAAGGTCACTCAAAACAATAAATAATAGCTAAACACTTCAAATTAAGCACTCATAAAAAAGGAATGATCTAGGCCTATTAATACACATTACTCACTTGACAGCCAATCGAACACTAAAATGATAGACCACTTCAATCACAGTGACAGTTTTGGCGAAGAGGGGGAGGACACATGCGCAATCGCGTGACATGACTAATGGTGGGCGGGTCTAGTGACAACTTTCACACAAGTCTCTTGTAAACCAAAACTCTATAATTTTATGAGTTTTTAATCTAACTCCTTTTATTGGTCTTTTCTGACATTACCAATATTATTTTTGCATACTCCCAACCGGTCCCCTGCGTACCAATACCACAAGTTGGGAACCGCTGGTTTAGAGAAATTGCAAAAGAAAAAAAAATATCTAAGTGTCAGTGAGTACGGTGTCCTACACATTCCAAATTGGAAACTGGTAGAAAGTCTGATAGGAAGAGATCTGGCAGACCCAAAGTCACAGAGGGCCACCAGCTTGTGTGACAGGTGCCTCACAACACATCAGCTTCAAGCACAGCTTAGCTGTGATCAAAAAAGCAAGTCTCTGTTTCTGCAGTGAAGAGGAGACTTTGCAGTTCAGGTTTAATAGGGAGAGTGGCAGTAAGAGAGCCATTCCTTAAAGTACAAGATAGGGCCTTGAAACACGGGCTGTGGACTACTGCAGACTGTAAGAAAGTCTTATGAACCGATGAATCAAAATTTTAAATCTTTGGTTCATCACGCAGGGTGTTTGTATGCCATCGAGTTGGTGAGAGGATGGCTCCTCAGAGTGTGACACCAAATGTCAAACATGAAGGAAGAAGTGAATGGTCTGGGTTTTTTTTTTTGATAGAGACAGAGTTGATGACTTTCACAGAGTGACTGGCATTCTGAACCAAAAGGGTTACCAAAGTTTGGCTGTTGTATTAGTAAAAGGTGGCTATTTTGATTAATCGGAAATCTGAATAATATTTTGTACACTTAATGATTCCTTCACTTATTTTTTTTATTTGCCATTGTTTATTTGTTCTATGCCTTTATTTCATGAAACATTAAGACTTTAAACTTTGTCCATTTCTATAAAGACTGAAAAAAAACTGAGATGTTCTAAAACTTTTGACCAGTAGTGCATATACAGTTTATATACATTATAAAAAGGAAATGCTCAAGTATCCTTTGCTTAGGTAGATTTTTTCTCTGAAGAAATAATTATTTTGTGTTTTTGATGCAAATTGGTTTGCCATACCTAAAAACAACAGCTTTATGTATGGAAAGCCATATACAGAGCACATTAGATTTTAATACATTCATTGTTAATTGTTAAATTATTCATTCTAAATCTTTTTTGCATTTATCAAAATTGTTATCAATACTATTACATCTCCCCATGATCCTGTGTTAGGATATAGCGGGTTGGAAAATGACTGACTGACTAACTGACTATTACATTTATCTGAATGACTGTAACAAGATATTATTTTTACATTTCTACACATGATTTTACATAATATGATTATATGATAATATGAATACATTTTCACACAAGACCCTACTTGTCAGATGATCAGTAAGAAAATAAATGTCATTCAGAAAAACAAATTATGTTACTTTATCTTGGTAATCATTTCAAAACTAACATTTTATTTTTATTATATAATTTAATTTGTGGTCTCTAACAAAAAAAATTTAAAAAAAAATCACATGAAGGAGCTACCTTCAGTCATAATATAATATAATATAATATAATATAATATAATATAATATAATATAATATAATATAATATAATTCAAAATGTTCTTACTGTAATAAGGCCTTGTTAATGGACTCAAATAAATCAGTATTCAGCATCTCTTCAGAATCAGATTTAGAGTGCAAAAGCAGGGCACTGATTAACGGAGTGGCATCAGAACAAGTAACAAGAGGTATACAAAGAGTAGATAAACTGTTCAGCCTTTCAGGTGTTAACCTGGAAAAGAATGGTTTAGTAAAATTGCACAAATCCTTTGAGATAACTTAGGTGTTTTTATAAAATAGACATGTGCTGTTAGTAAAAACACACTTTTCAATTAAGTGCATTTTAATTGAGAAATATTTCATGAATATCTACAGTTACTCCAGAATGAAATGTACATAACTCATACGCATAGTGATAGAAACAATAAATAGTATACACTATTTCTGCAGTTCTTTACCTGAAATTAACAGTGGTTGCTGACAGACATATCACTGTTAATTTAATCTGAACTAGGAAGAACATTTGGAAATTATCCTTTGTCAGTGAGTATGCTATTTATTTAATTTTGCAGCACAGTAAACAGCAGCATACTGTTATTGTCTTAAGAGTTAAAAACTTCTGAGTAGGGAAGCAATGACAAGTATTGTTAGAAAAAGGATACGTCTTCATCAGTTCATCTCTGTATTGTGATGAGTAAACCACGTGGAGTTCGCATTGCCATGAGTTAGGTGAAATCCTGTAAATGTTCCAGAACTTTGCCGAACTCAGCAAAATGTATTGAAATCAGTAATGTAGGAGAAACTGAATTAGATTTAAATGGATTACAATGGTGTAATGGACTTTATCCTTGAGGCAGCAATTATTGTCCCTGTGCCACTCTGATTCAAACAACAAAAGTCACAGACTGAACGATATCCACAAACAAAATACAGTGGAACCTCGGTTTGCAAGCATAATTCGTTCCGGAAACGTGCTCGCAGTCCAAAGCACTCGTATATCAAAGTGAATTTCCCCATAAGAAATAATGGAAACTCAGATGATTTGTTCCACAACCCAAAACTATTCATATAAAAATGATTAATACAAAATATAAAGTAAAAATACATAAAACAAATTAACCTGCACTTTACCTTTAAAAAGAATCATGGCTGGTGTGAATGAGTTTCTAAACTCTTGTGGGATTCCACCCAATGGGACGACACGCGAGCATCCCAAAGCAATCGCAGTCTCCCAGTGCTGTAGCAGTTCGGCGTATAAGCTTATCCAAAAAGATCGCAGACATGCGATAAGCGCCTGCCGTCGATGGGTGATACAAGGAACATTATAAAGATCCCGCTACAATAAATAACCGCGCGGTTGATGTTTCAAGCTGAATAAAGCTGGTGTTGTTAAAGTACTGAAACTCAGCTTTATGTTTTGGGGCGCAAGACGGGGACTCGCACTTCACAGCACACACGTGCGCATGTGCACGCGCACACACACACACACACACACAGTCACAATGCTGTAGTAAACAGTATACGCTTGTACGGATGTTGACTATATGAGTGAGGCACACAGACTTAGACAGAGAATAGGAGACGATTGCCCTCAAGAGAAGAGAGAGAGAGAGACGCGCACAGGAGCGAGTGAGATAAGGAGAGAGAGAGATGCGGCCGAGAGCAAGAGAGATAAGGAGAGAGAGAGACGTGAGCGCAAGCGAGAGAGATAAGGAGAGAACGTGTGAGAGAGAGAACCATCAGCTCAGTTGTGATCACATGACACTCAGCAGACAAATTGTATCCATACTACTCGTATTGAAAGACATCGCTCGTTTATCAAGTCAAAATTTATTAAAAAATTTAGCTCGTCTTGCAAAACATTCAAAAACCAAGTTACTCGTAAACCGAGGTTCCACTGTACAACAATTGGCTATAAATAAGTAATAAGAACAAAAAAAGTACTGTTTGAATCTGATCTATCTGTGCAGATGTGTCACACTTTTTTCTTCCATCAAGAAGATAGAAACACCAAGTAAATAGTAATAAATCTTTCATCATTATTATTTTCTCATAGGGTCTAATATGTTTTCTGAGTCAGGAAAGAGGCAGGGGGTTCTCCTTTAAGGCTTCTTTGACTTGTTGTTGCGCCACATGGCTAATTACACATGCATCGGCTGGCTTATGAAAACAGGTCTGTGGCCCGTCTGATCAGTGTTATATATTCAGTGGCAGCACTCATAATGTTCTCATTATGGTCAGGTAATACACCCTTAAAATTACAATACTGATTTTTTTTAATGCATGCAGGGTGCAATTCTAGATGGGTTACAGAATGGGCATTGACATCATGTATGTGCAAGAGCAAATTGGGCAGTGAGTTGGAGTATAAATGATGGAAAGTTTTCCTATGCCTGTTACAGCTCTATTATGTCACACTGGCCTCGCAAAGCATCATGCGGATCTGAGAAAAAAAATATCCGTTTAAGCCGGCCACATGTCAAATTTCCTGCTAAATTCTTCAGCAAACAAGGTCACTGGTAAATATAGCATATTCACTGCAAAAAATACTTTGACAAATTTCACCGGTCAACACTATTTGTATATTGGGAATCAATAGTGCTTATTACAGTTTGTTAAATGGGGCTTATTATATTTCATTTGTGTGATGAATTTAGGTTTATTTGAATAAGATACATCATTATATGAATAAATTGTATAAAGTGCATTGTAAACTTCATAGAGGAAATTTAGCATGTTTTTTATTGCGTGTATGTAAACAGGAGTTTAACAGGCAAATTCCTTGTTTGAACAGAAGATTTGTTCAGCGAACACATGAAAATGATCTCTTGGGGATGAACAAATGTTTTTCAAATATAACAGAATACTGGAATATATGCAAATAGATTGAAAGACTGAAATATAATATAACCAGTGTGTGTATGCTTATAAGAAGAGATTAAATAAGCACCGGGGATCTTCTTGTCAACATATTATATAATTTCAATGACAAGCAAGACGACCATTAAAAATTAATGCATAATCAGTCATCAAGGCACTCTATAAAAAAGGGCATTTGTAAACACCTCTTCAACATCTTTGTCAGACTGGCCATCTGCAAAACCATCTCAATGTAAACAATCATCTCAAATGGCCTAAGTCTTACAGGGGTGGGCAAAGTCATTCCTGGAGGGCCGCAGTGGCTGCAGGTTTTTGTTCCAACCCACTTGCTTAATAAGAAGCACTTATTGCTCTAGAAACACTTGTGCTTCATTTGAGCTGTCTCCCTCATTAAGATTTTGAACCCTTATTGCTTATTTAAGTCTTAAACAGCTGCATTCTCGATTTTTAATTGCTCCTTATTAGCAATAAGATGCAAATGACAAAAGAAACCAGCAGTTCTCCATTTTGCTTGTTACCCTTTACACCTGTGTGTATTTATCGTGCACTATTTGGTTTAATTATATACTTGGAAGGAAAGAGAAGAGAAAAAAGTGAAGGATTGAGAATTACCCATCCGTTTTACACTTCAAAGTATTTGGATGATATCCTTACAATGTAAAAAAAATCTAGGATATGAGAATGACTTGACATAGCAAAGTTAAAGTATTAACAAGCCATGAAATGTAATTATTGGCAAGGATTGTTTTCTAATTAAGCAACTGGGTTGGAACAAAAACCCGCAGCCACTGCGGCCCTTCAGGAATGACTTTGCCTACCCCTGGCCTAAGAGAAAAAAAAAAAAGACAGTGCAGTGTCTTGCACTCGAACGAAATACAGTATATGATGCAAAGCTTGATTTATGTACTTTGGTTTGAATAATTCAGGGTATATGTTTTCTTCTATTTTAACTTGTAGTGTTTGATATGCATGGTTTCTCTGCAAATAAACATACACTTAGATTGAAACAATGATTTGGTATTATCTCACTGGAACTACTTTGTTTTTACTGTGACACTAGCAGTCACCAATGGTTTAAAGGCTCTATAGAATGAAATTAGATACTTAACCAGGTCATAAAAGGTAGAAAATAGTAAAGAGAACACTTTTCAAGTTAGTGCAAAATCCATTTAAGACTGCCTTCACCAGAGTGGTGGGGGCCTGTCCTTGCAGACAGGATAACTGAGAGCAATATTGTTCTCAGCCATTATTAAGATATTCAGAGCATTAGTCTTTGCAGTGAGGGAACTAAGACCACGATTGGTCTTTGCTATTGCTAAGAACTTTAGAGGTACGTATTAGGGTGTGCACTAGTAAAACATAGTTAATAAGCTTAGGGACAGTATTTAGGAATTTCTGTTATTAATGTTGTCCAACAATAAAAAAAAGATATTTTGGAGTCTAAATTACCTCGCGTGGACACTTTTGTAATAAAACATTTTCCCACAATGCTGCATATCTGAGCCACATAAACAATTGTTAGGAGCTTTTATACTTGGTGCTGCCAAGACAGGCTCTATCCCATAAAACTACAGAATATATCAATTGGGCTTAAAAATAGATGGATGGATGGATGACTTGCAAAACTATGTGTATGTGTGATTTATCCAAATCATGTTGATTGTGTGCTCTTCATGGCATATCTGCATTAGGTTGAAATCTTGACACAAAAGCTGTTTTTTAACCTTTAGAATAAGCATATACTCCACTGAATCACTTATTTCTAGGAGTTTAAAAACCTGATACATAAAGCAGTTTAGTTGCAGTTTTAAAGGTAATTATGCTCCTTACAATATTAGAAGGTTAAAAAATTTTACTCACTAACTTGGTTGTAACGAGCAAGAATTGAATTTCATACAATAATTTGTTCTAGGAAATTTAATAATTATGTAATTATTAAATGTATTCTAAGCATTCAATACATACCATACAGGAATAAAAGGTTCAGTACAATTGCCTCTGTTAAGTTCTTTCACTAATGAAGAAACAACCTGTGAAAATTGATAGATTTCAATAAATTAACTGCACTAGGAAAGCTTTACATTAATTTCCTATACTATTAGGCTTGTATATTTTCATTTAATTAACAGATACATTTTTCCCCCCCAAGTCTTTTATATTATTTTAACAAGGAAAAACATTTTTATATCAAGAAAAAGTTTTCCTTTTGAGATATTACAGTTATAGAAAAAGTTATGCACAGGTAACCAGTATTCCAGTTCCTCATTTTTAATCAACAAAGTTTCAAAAGCTTCCAAAATATATTATTATTTCTGGGATTAAAATAAAAATGTTCTTGACATTGGTATTCACTGTTCATTAAATCAACCAAAAGCTTAATCAATGTTATTATCAATGCAAAACTCTGTACTTAATTTTAGATAGACTACTGGTGATCACCGAATAGCAAATCCTTACATGTTTAAGATAACTTGAGTGATACTCATCAGATGTGTATCCTAGGAGATGAATAAAAGAGTCCAAAGAATAGATGTAATCCCCAGGACCAGAAACTAAATGTTGTAACAAACTCTAAAATGAATAAAAAAAAGACTGTCAGATACAACATCTTACAGAAATCTTACAGAAATTTTACAGAGTCTTCTAGAGTATGACATGAAAAGCTTTGCACAACTGGATTTGGGGATTTTCTGCCAAATGTCTATGCTCTGTCAGGTTGGATGGAGACTGTCATTGGACTGCTATTTTCTGGTCCAGAGATACTTGATTGGGCTCAATCTGGGCTGTTTTGTCTTTGCTTTGTACTTAAGATAATTGTCCTATTGGAGGATGAACCCTGTGGACCACCTAGGCGCATTCAGCTGCCTTAATCCGACACAGACAGGCAGACACAAGTTCCAGTCCAGCACATGTTTTATTTACAGCAGGGGAGTGTTTTTTTTCTGCTCCCCACAGCACAGCACCCTTCTTCTCTCTTCTTTCTCTTCCTTTCCTTGTCTTTCCCCTCCACTTCTCCAGGCAAGCTTCATCCACTTCCTTCCAACTCTGGCTCCTTTTACGATAGCCCTGGGAATGCTCCAGGTGGCCCATTAATCGGACCCGGAATCACTCCCAGATGTGGTGACAGCCCAATTTAGGGCTTTGCCAAACTCCAACTTCCAGCATACCCTGCGGGAATATATGGTGCCACAGCTGCCCAGGAGAGCTTCTCTCTAGCGTCCCAGGGAAGGTATTGCCCTGCCAATGCTCTCTCCCCAGGTCCTTCAATGCAGTTGGCATCCTGGCGAGGTAATGGCCGTGGCCACCCATCACAACCCTCAGCACGATCTGAGGTCCAGAGAGCTCTGGAGCAGACTTTCTTTAAAATCCTCAGAGAAAAAAAGTCAAAACCACTTAATTTTTTTTTTTCCCTAAAAAGAAAAAAAATGTTTCTACATTTAAATATCGAAATATCAACATACTGTAAATACAGTTGGAAAAATATATCTAGAGTTCAACTGTTTTACTGATGCAGATTTAGTACACATCCTTCATGTGACATGCATTAAAAACTGTCATCGATTGAGACATCAGAAGCTTATTTCTTTGATCACTTTTCTTATATTTTTCTGTTGCTTGAGAATGAGGAGGTAGAATATCAGTGCCTGATCCACATGAGCTACATAACTTTTGTGTCATTGTAGGCAACCACAATGCAAAGCTTAGATACTTCCACATTTCCTCTGACATAATTAACAGTTGCTGCATTGGGGTGCTAACTTCTATCTACGTGATTACAATCATTTTGCCACGCACCTACTTGCACCATGGTGAACTTTCAGATGGCCGAATTCACGAGGCATGTCATTTTGGTTCAATTGCACAATGCTGTATACATCGGTTTCACTGTCTTTGTTAATGTCTGATGATCAATTCACATTTTCCTTACTATCGCTTAATTCAACTAATGGTTCAGTTTCAGTTTGTTTTACATCTGGCTTTACAGTTTCTCATTTACATGCCACTTGGTTTTGGACAAAGGTGATGCCCCACTATTGAATATGGATGATACAATAGAGTGGCAAAATGCAAATAAATATTTATGATTTTTTTCAGTATAACATTATTTTATCCAGTAGATGGCAGCACAATACGGTCACAAAAGTTATCCGGGGTTAACACTGTAAAACAAATCATTATGTCCTCCCAAATTTGACTTGGGTTTTACCATAATTACATAGAATTCCAATCGTGACTTATGCATAGGGTTAACAACAAGGAGGTTAAAAATATATCTTTTCTTTGCTCCATTCAGCTTTCCCTCAAACCAGGTTAGTCTCTCATTTGCTATCGCTAGAAAAGCACCCCACAGCATGATGCTGCCACCACCAGGTCACACAGAATGGTATTGAGCAGATGATGAGCAGTATCTGGTTTCCTCCAGATGTGACTGCTAGAATTGAAGTCAAACAGTTTAATCTTGGTTTCATCAGCCCAAAGAATCTTGTTTTTAACTGCATGAGTCTTTAGGTGCTTTTTTATAAACTCTAAGCAGCCTTTAATGAGTCATCTGGCCACTCTGCCTTAAAGCCCCGATTAGTATAGTGTTGTAGTGGTGGTTGTCCTGGAAGTTTCTCCCAACACCATACAGGTTCTCTGGAGCTTAACCATGGTGACCACTGGGTTCTTGGTCACCTCTCTTACAAAGGCCTATCTCCCTCAATTGCTCAGTTTGGCTCAATTAGCTCTAGAAAGAGTTGTGGTTGTTCCAAATTTATTCAATTTAAGAACAATAGAGGCCACTGTGTTCTTGGGACTGTGTTTCAATCCTGAAAATTTTTTGTATACTCCCCCAAATCTGTGCCTCAACAGAATCCTATGCCTCGTGATGTCACAATGCCAGAATTTTTATATTCGATACCAATAACAGTCAAATGTCGTGATACTCAATGCCTTTTTGATACCATAGCAAAAGCTGTAATCTTATTTAACGGCCTTTTTTAAAAGTACTTGCATTATTCAAGTGAAAAATATTTTGCCTTTTTGTGTAATATAAAATAAAATATATAAATACTAATAATAACTGCAGCTATAAAATAGTGGTATATCCATTCGATAGTTACCCAACTATCATTTACGTAATCAAGTATTGGAATTAATAAACATTAAAATGCAAAGCAAAGCTTACATTTTTATGTGTGATAGATTTGGGGATCTCTTAATGTAAGAAGAAATACAGTAGAGTGTATTTGAGCATTGGGTTTACAAAAGATATTATCATGGACTACCTGATACTTGCCTTGCACACATTCCAAATTTATTCCTAGACATTTTCTCTCCAGTAACTTAAAACTACTGGTTAAAATCAATACTAAAAATAAAAATCCAAACATTATTATATGTGTATTGCTGAATTAGTGAATTCCAAGATAATGCAGGATATTTTAATTTAAACAAACTCTTTAAAGCTGTTTTTTTAACAAATTGCTCTTAAAATCTGGTTTAGTAGAGAATTCCTTTGTTAAGTTCATAAAAATTTGATATAGTAGGATTTATAAGATTTATTGCATCATTAGCTGGTTAGAAAAATTACTAAATAGTAATATTTACAGATGAGTTAAATTGATTCAGTTTTCAAATGTTCAAATGTTTTAGTTTTAAAAAAATCTATCCCTCCTTTATTTTTTCATTTGATTATTTTGTGGATTTTGCCCTTTAATTTGTATCTGAAAATCTTCAGCCACAAGGGCATCCACGACTGAATTTAAGAACTTGCAACTACTGTAATAAAGCATTTTTTACATTTATGTAGTGTTCCTCAGTTACTGCTTCTTCACAAATGATAGTAACTCACTAAAGCTTTCATCAAAATGCTGGAGTTTGTCTAGTACAAGTTTCATTCCTCAATTAATCATCCATCCATCCGTCTATCCAAAGTTTCATAACATTTTTTTCAGAGAAATAGACAATATGAAAGCCATAAACCAATCCAAATAAAAATAAAAATCATAAAACCAACTCTTTAAATTTTACAATATCTAAGCAGGCTTCCAGAGTTTGTAACAGGAGAACATCAGTGAAAAAAAACAAAGGATGTGGGTATTTCTAAAATTATGGCCATCTTCTACTAAGAGAAGGCAGAAACTTAAATATATATATTTCAACAGTAGCTTAGACCACACAAATTCAAATGGACAGATTCCAGTGACTGAACCAGCATGTGCTAGTCACTAAGAAAACCATCAAACATGGCCATTGGTTAGATGTGGAACTGTGGGTCTGGTAATGCTTAGTTTCCCAGATATAATTAGTCTGTAAGGTTTCAAGACTAAGACTGTTTATATGAAAATTAATCTAGAAAGTTCCATTTCGTTTATATATAAAACACAGCTGCCCACTAAATGCTTAGCAAATGATATTTCATGAAAAACATTCCTACATTTAGATTTTTTTTTTTTTTGCTCAGAAAATCTGAGGAAAATCTAAACTTAGCGACACTATTATTCTTGGAATCAATCAGGTGTTCCATAAATTGAAAATATAAAGACACTAGAGGGAAAGATTTTAGGGCGGCATGGTGGCGCAGTGGTAGCGCTGCTGCCTCGCAGTTAGGAGACCCGGGTTCACTTCCCGGGTCCTCCCTGTGTGGAATTTGCATGTTCTCTGCGTGGGTTTCCTCCGGGTACTCCGGTTTCCTCCCACAGTCCAAAGACATGCAGGTTAGGTGGATTGGCGATTCTAAATTGTCCTTAGTGTGTGGATGTGTGTGTCCTGCGGTGGGTTGGCGCCCTGCCCAGGATTGGTTCCTGCCTTGCACCCTGTGTTGGCTGGGATTGGCTCCAGCAGACCCCCCGTGACCCTGTGTTTGGATTCAACGGGTTGGAAAATGGATGGATGGATGGGAAAGATTTTAAAATGATAGCTAGTAATAAAGAACAATTCTGACTCAGCTTTGCATATTGTCTGAACTGGTCTGCAGAGGACATCCCTGGGACATTTGGATAATAAAAACTCAGTCTTGTTTACAGACAACAGCTCAGCATTTAACACCATTGTGCCATCAAAGCTGACAATCAAACTCCACAGTTTAAAACATTGAGCCATTCTCTTTGACTGGATTTTGGATTTCCTAACCAGCAGACCTTGGCATGTGCAGACTGGCAGCATCACATCCTCCAGTCTTAACCTCAACATAGGTACTGCATTCGGTAGTGTGCTGAGCCCCCTAGTTCACATATGACTGTGTGGCTAGACACAGCTCTAACATATCATTAAATTTGCTGATGATATAACCATAAATAGTTAAGATCACCAACAACGATGAGATAGCTTACAAAAAGTAAGCCTACTTTTGATTCAATGGAGCTAGGACAACAATCTCACTCTTAAAGTCAGCAACCAAGGAACTGTAAACAGACTCAGGCAGCAGAAATAGACTACAGTGCTATCTACATCAGAGGGAAAGTTGTTGAAAGAGTGAGCAGCTTTAAATTTCTTGAAGTGTCTATCACAGGTGAACTGAAGTGGGCACAACATGCTTCGGCTCTTGCCAAAAAGACTCACAAATTCCTCTACTTCCTCGGAAGTCCAAGGACAGCTCACATTTCACCATATGTCCTCAATATTTTCTACTCCTCATTAGATGTACCTCATATTGGTAGAACACCTGTTTGGCTCAAGGTCCTTCAAAAAGCTGGTGAAGGCGAAACAGATTATTACCAGCATAGTCATTTTTCTCACTCCTTCCTTTAGGCAAATAGTACATGGGCATTAGCATTCAAACAGGTAGATTCAGAAATAGTTTCTGTCCACTGGACATTAGGCTGCTGAACAGTGAATTATAAGAGCAAATATTTTAACATAAGAGGTGTGTATATTCCATATGTACAGTACAGTATATATACACTAATATTAGCAATATACCTGTATATATGCTCGTCAGCAAAAGCACTATTTCCTATTTAGTCAATGCACTGAAAGTTGGCATGCTTATATATCTAGAGCACTAGGTAATCACGAAGAAATGACACTTCAATTTATCAATATTTAGGGGTAAAACCCCCTTGAATATAAAAACTAAATACCCCAAAATCTGAAAAAATGTTTTAACTGATTTGATTGAAATGTGGTGATGTTAGAAAAAATGTCACCAAATTGATTGACAGCTTAGTCAGTCAATATACATTGTTCATGACTGAATTCAGCAACCTTTTATCTGATTTGGCTATAAATTATGATGGTATTGATGAGGGATTTTAATGTACACACTGATGTGAAAACCGACACTTTTAGCAAATGTTTTTTTGAAAATTCAAAATTTAAATATTACAGTAATCCCTCGCTACTTCGCGGTTCTCTTTTCACGGATTCACGACTTCATGGCTTTTTAAATATAGTAGTAGTATTTCCTAGTCTAAGAACAACAAAACAAGTTCGGTGGCTGTGATTGGTACATGGGAGGACGATGACAAATCACAGCTTCCCGCTTTCTAATCGGGCCCGTGATTGGTGCTTTGACTGATGCCCAGATCCCACAGCACCTCCCATTGTCTCTCTGTCGCGGCTATTTCGCTTCAAGCTTTCTCGCCGAGCGGTTTACTTTACACTGTACTGTGTGTGATTTTTTTGTGATTTCTTTGTGTTGAACTTCACTTCAATTTTCACCCCCTGCAATGGCTCCCAAATGTGCTCCTTCTTCCAAGGCTGGTGCTGAGCCTAAACGCCAACGAAGAATGATGACGATCGCTGAGAAGGTGAAACTTCTGGATATGTTGAAGGAAGGGAGAACGTTTGCGGCTGTGGCTGCAGACAGGCTAAGGATCTGCAAGAGCAGTCATAGGAATGGGACAACGATATGGTTCGATCGGTCCAATTTTGCAACAAGGTCGACGACGTCATGACCGCCTACAAGGTGCTCTTCGACCGGAAAAAGAAGCAGCGGCAGCAACTGCTGATCACAATGTTTTTGCAGCCTCGCAAAAAAGAGCCAGTTCCTACTACTACTACGGATACACCTTCGGAAACCGTGGAAGAGGTGCCCCAGGAAATGGCACCGCTGTCTGAAGAGACGTAAAATACAGTCATCGGCTGCGCAGTAAAAGTCATCATCACCTTCATCGTCATCATTTTTACTGCACAGCATATTCCCTGTTATTGTCCCTGTTATTAATAGAGTAAAGGGTGGGTTATAAACAGTACAGGGAGGGTTTAAAAACGTCCAAATATATGTTAAATTATTAAATAAATATGGTGTCCCTACTTCGCGGAAATTCAGTTATTGTGGCCGGCCTTGGAACCTATCTCCCGCGATAAACGAGGGATTACTGTACTCCATTAAATTAAGTTATTTCCGATCATTACTTAATTACAATGATTTAATCCTGCACTTGCCAACGCATTCACAGATTAAAACAAAGACAGTGCAACATCTAGATTGTAATTCTGCTTCAAAGTTTATAGATACTTTGAGTAAGTCGACTGCGGTGGGCTGGCGCCCTGCCCGGGGTTTGTTTACTGCCTTGCGCCCAGTGTTGGCTGGGATAGGCTCCAGCAGACCCCTGTGACCCTGTAGTTTGGAAATAGCGGGTTGGATAATGGATGGATGGATGGATGGATGGATGGATGGATGAGTAAGTCGAGTGTAATTTTGGAAAACCATTTAGATCAGTTAACATCAAATCTAAACATGGAAAACAATTTAGATCTGCTAACATCACATTATAATGTGACCTTGAGAGATGCTCTGGACGCAGTGGCTCCCCTTAACACAAAAGTGATCAAAGAACATAGAATCTCTCCCTGGTTTAATGAGAACACTCGAGCTCTTAAATTAGAGTGTCGAAAACTGGAGCGCAGATGGAGAACAACAAAGCTACATGTCTTTCAAATTGTATGGACAGAGAGTGTTAAAAATTTAAAAAAGCTCTCTTTACAGCTGGCTCAGAATATTATTCTACAATAATAGATAGCAATAGTAAAAATCCTCAGGTACTGTTTAGAACAGTGGCTAAATTAACAAATGGGAATTCAGATCAAAAGTGCAAAATACCAACAGATATTAGCAGTATAGACTTTACAAACTTCTTCAATAAGAAAATTAAAAATATAAGATCCCAGACCTCAGCATCACAGTACAAACCACATACTAGCTTGGTCTCACATTGCATTCAACACTTTAGTAATTTTAATCCTGTAACTGAGCAGGAAGTCTTAACTTTAATTTCTAAAATGAAACCTACTACTTGTTCCCTAGATCCAGTGCCAACAAAACTAGCAAAAAATGCAGTGAATGTTCTTGCAGCGCCTATTCTTAACATTATCAATAGTTCATTATTGCATGGCACAGTACCTGATGCACTAAAAGTGTCAGTCATTAAACCATTACTTAAAAAGTCAGACCTAGACCCACACATACTTAATTACAGACCCATTTCATATTTACCCTTTCTCTCTAAAATACTAGGAAAAGTAGTCGCCACTCAGCTTCAGTCACACCTTACGCATTACAATTTATTTGAGAAATTCCAGTCTGGTTTCTGTACTGATCATAGTACAGAAACGGCACTAACGCAGGTTGTAAATGACATTCTGATATCCTCTAATGAAGAAAACTCCACTGTAATTATGTTGTTAGACTTCAGTGCAGTATTTGACACCATTGACCATTCTATTTTACTGCACAGGCTAGAAAAAGAAGTTGGGCTCACTGGCACTGTGCTTGCTTGGTTTAGTTCTTATTTATCAAATCGATTTCAATACATAAAGAAATGTGCTGACAGTATTCCATCATTATACACTGAAGTGAGATATGGTGTCCCGCAAGGCTCAGTACTGGGACTTTTACTGTTTTCACTTTACATTCTTCCACTAGGATCTATCATTAGGTAACATAATGTTTATTTTCACTCGTATGCAGATGACACCCTGTTATACCTTTCATTTAGATCTAATGAAGTTTCTCTAATGTTGTCTTTAATTAGTTGTGTTAGTGAATTAAAGGAGCGGATGAATGAGAACTACCTATCTATAAACACCGATAAAACAGAGATGTTAATTATTGGAGGGAATGATGCTGATCACAACAATATTTTGTCATCATTTTAACTCAGTTGGAATCACCATTAATTTTACTGAATCAGCCAGCAATCTATGAGTGATCTTTGACTCTAGCATGTCAGTTAAAGCACACATTAGAAGGTTGTCCAAATCATGTTTCCTCCATTGTAAAAATGTTGGGAAATTAAGGCACTGTCTAAATAAACAGGATTCTGAGAAATTAATTCATGCATTTATTTCTAGTAGGATTGACAACTGCAATGCGGTGTTTACTGGATGTTCAAATTGTTCTTTATACAGCCTCTATTTAATCCAAAATGCTGCAGCAAGAATTATTACAAGAACAAGAAAATACAAACACATAACTTCAGTTCTTAAATCCTTACACTGGCTCCTGGTTAAGTTTAGGGCAGATTTCAAAATCCTCCTTTTAACATATAAAACCTTAAATGACCAAGGTTCCGGCTTACTTGTCTGAACTTATCATGACTTACAAACCAGATCGCACATTAAGATCTCAAGATGCCAGTCTGCTTATGATTCCAAGGATTATAAAATAACAGTGGGAGGTCGAGCCTTTAGTTGCAGGGTCCCTAAACTGTGGAATGGTCTGCCTGCTACTATAAGA
The DNA here is from genome assembly GCA_026402145.1 of Polypterus bichir lapradei. Classification (NCBI taxonomy): domain Eukaryota; kingdom Metazoa; phylum Chordata; class Cladistia; order Polypteriformes; family Polypteridae; genus Polypterus; species Polypterus bichir. The sequence continues at coordinate 72,218,701 of JANRMT010062835.1, forward strand.
AATGCCCCTTCTGACTCAGCTTTCAAATCCCGGATGACGACTCACTACTTTAGTTTAGCATATCCTGACTAGAGCTGCTGATTAACTGCATCTCTGTTGTTAGTCATTAGCACTAAAACATAAGTAACATGATAGTTATAATTTGTTACTAACCCTCGCCTATTCTGTTTCTCTTCTTGGTACTTAAATGTGGCACTTGGTGCCACAGCCCACGTGCCAAGTTCTTTTGCCTGCCTAAGGTAAAGTCATCCCCGATGGAGGATTGCAGGAATCGTCGGGTAGAGGGGTCCTTTCATCGGATTGGTTGTCTCAGCTGTGGAATGGCCAATTGGGGGAAGCAGCTTGATGGCTGTGGTCTCCAGGACTCTAAACAAATCCAAATCATAATATGTGATATCATCTACTGTTAAATTCTGCTCCATACTTGTAATATTTTTATTTTCAAATTGTATTGAGGATTACTTGTGTTCTGTTCTTTGTATTGTGTTGTATTGACCCCTACTGCACGCCCAACCTACCTGGAAAAGGGTTTTTTTTTTTTTTTGCGGGGGTTCTTTGTCTTCTAAGAGAGTCAAGGCTGGGGTCTGTCAAGAGGCAGGGCCTGTTACAGCCCATTGAAGCACTTCTTGTGTGATTTTGGGCTTTACAAAAATAAATTGTATTGTATTTATTATATAAGTATGTGAAAACCACTTCTATGATAACAAAATCAACATCTATGCCTTTTTGTACAGTATAACAGCGAGTATGCTTGAAGTAAGAACATGCTAGATAACATATCCAACCCAAAGACTTTATCCACAGACTTATTAACTATTCCTTTCTACTTTAAGTTTTTCTTGGTAGATGTATTACATTTTACAAGTCTAAATCAGTAAACACTGCAATAAATCCAAGCAATTCAACATCAATAGACATCAATATTCAATAAACATCAAATATTAACTTCAAAAATAAATGAACAGTTTACTTTTCAATTCCTTTATCCAGAATCCTAATTTTATTAAAGTATCTATAACCTTTAAGCAATATTTGGTAGTAGTTTTTTTTGCTTTTAACTTAACATCAACTTCAAATCAAATCAAAATCTTTATTGTCATTGTAGCAATGAGACTTTGTACAACAAAATTTTAGGTGCAATTTTCCAGTGCCAAAAAAAAAAAAAAAAAACACAATTACTCAAGTTAAAACTAAAATAAAAAGGGAATAAAATAAGTAACAAAACAGTCCATGCCAGCAGAACAATGTTTTCCACTCATACATACATTATATTGCACTTGTCCCTTATCCAATGTTAACTTAGAGCTGTATTGTAAACATGAGAGTGTATTGTATTGTAAAAATGAAGGTGCACTAGGTCAGATTGACCACTTAGCAGCATTCACCATGGCTAAAGATAGAAACTGTTTCTCAGTCTATTATCTATCTATTATCTATTATCTACTATCTGCTGGGCGACCTTAATGACCCTGTGGAGCTCTTTCTTCTGTGCTACTGTGCAGCTGGAGAACCACGCACAGAGACAGTAGGCCAGGATGCTCTCTGCTGTGCAGCGGTAAAAGGACACCATCAATTTAGAGTCTCTTTTGGGCATTCTTCAGCAGTGTGTGTTCCCCAAGTCAAGTCCTCCCTAATGGTGACTCCCAAGAAGCGGAAGTCTGAGACCCTCTCCACACAGTCCCCGTTGATGATGAGTGGCTGGGTGTTGTCTGCCTTCTTCCTGAAGTCCATGATGAGCTCCTTGGTCTTGGCTATATTTAGGAGCAAGTCGTTATTCCTACACCACGTTTACAGCCACTCCACCTCATCCCTGTAGGTGGACTCATCCCACCCTGAGATGAGCCCTACTACCGTGGTACCGTCAGCGAACTTAAAAATGGTGGTACTGTAGTAGGCAGGAATGCAATCATGAGTGTAGAGGGTATAGAGCAGGGGGCTCAGCACACAGCCCTGTGGGGAGCCCGTGCTCAGGATGATGGATGTGGAGAAGTAGGGGCCCACTCTAACCCTCTGAGTGAGATCACTCAGGAAATCCTTGATCCAAAGGCAAGTGGAGTGTGGAAGTCCTATGTCTGACAGTTTGGTCACCAGTCTGTGGGGTAAGATGGTATTAAAGGCAGAGCTGAAATCTATGCAGAGCAGCCGTGTGTAGCTCCCCTGCTGCTCCAGATGGAACAGAACAGCATGGAGAACAGTGGCCACAGCATCCTCCATAGACCGGTTTGCTCTGTAGGCAAACTGGTGCGGATCAAGCATGAGAGGAATGAATGACATGATGTGGTTCCTGATGAGCTTCTCGAAGCACTTCATAACCAAAGGGGTAAGTGCAACTGGCCTGTAGTCATTAAGACTGGTGATGGTCCGTTTCTTGGCCAGAGGCACTATGACAGAGGATTTCAGGCAGGATAGCACAGTGGACTGAGACAGAGACTGGTTGTATATCCTGGTGAAGACCCCAGCCAGTTGGTTTGCACAGTCTTTCAGCACGCATCCTGAGATGCCGTCAGGTCCAGCTGCCTTTCATGGGTTGACAGCCCGCAGCATGCGTCTCACCTCATGCACCCCCACTGTGAAGATGGGGCTGTTGTTGGTATCTGGATGGGGTCTGGCTGTCTCTGGTGGATCCACTTCAAACCAGGCAAAGTAGTGGTTCAGTTCCTCATAGTTAACCAACACCAAATGAATGATGTCTGCCTTTTAAATAAAATCAAATGACACTAATCAAACATAAATTTAGATGTCAGTTCATATTTTTATTGTTTTGATTATATGTTTTCCAAAAGGCAATAAAAATGAATAACCTTGAGATGTACATGGGAAAAAAATATTTAAGAGAAAATCCACCAGATGGCGCCTTTAATCTACATAATCAGAAACTAACACTCAAAATACAGCCCAGGCATTATAAAGAATAAAAATAACAACTCTTCTATTATATTGTGTTTAATTAGGTGGGCATTCAGTTTGGGAGGCAGCATCAATGCTCCAAATTATCCCTGAAAATGGGTAACAAATGCAGAGGGCTTGAATGTGTATTTTAATAACAAGATATGCTGTAATGGTAAAATTGAGTACTTTTAAAATTAAGCTACACATTGTTTGAAGCATAATTGTTTAAAGGGTGCAAACACAATGTCTATTACAGAGGACTTGATTCCTAGTGATCTCAATGAATTAAATATTATGTAGGTAAAGGAAGTCTAGAATATACTGTATGATCATCACGCACAAGAACCGATGGGAATAACATCTTCATATTAAAGTATCTCCTACATTGACACTATATTTTGCATGAATGAAGTAGCACCAGATTGCTGTCAAGCTGTCAAAACTCAGTTGTGACTGAAGTGGAGTAAAATTTACTCATGACGAAATTTTGCCTTTAAAACATACACAATTCCATCAAATGCAATGACATGTCTGACTATCAACTAGACACTGGTGTAATATTTGTGTCAAAGATGCTAATGAACTGGCAATTTCACAAGGAAAAAATATAGGTTTTTTTTAAGTACAGTACAAAGAAATACACTCAAATTGTTAACCTTTATTTAGGGGTTCTTGCTTCAACATATACTATAGAATGGGTCCTTAATTCCGGTTCTGTTGGGCTGCAGGTCTTTGTTCCAATCTAGTTTCTTAATTCAAAACAATTTATTACTGGTTAAGTGATTATTTCTCAAGCAACATTTTTGTGCTTCATTTCATTTTGTGTGCTTCTTTGTTAAGATTCCCAAACCTTCAATTGATTGTTTTAGTCTTAAACAAATTAATTCACTGTTTTTAATTGCTTCTCGCTCTCTTAACCAGCTGTCAAATAATGAGACGCAAATGACAAAGGAACCAGTAGTTTCTAACTCATTGGTTCTCAAGTTCAGCCCTTGGGCTCCTTTCCTAATTAAATGAGCTGTTATTTCCCATGTTCTGTGTTTTGAGGTCAATTCATAAATTACTAAACAGCATTTCCTAAATTTTTATTGGAATGTAGTGATCATTTGTATATGCTATTTACAGATAATTTTATTTTTTTTATCATTATTTTTAACTTTTACATTAACCTCCATACAGTTTTCACTCTGCTTTTCCCAATGTTATGGCTATTTAGACCAAATCTTACTAATGAGCATGCTAGCTATAAGTAGCTTCAGCCTTTCACTATCATTTACCTAGAGATGTCTTCTTCACATTGTTAGTTGACATTGCCAGATTACAATTAAGAGAGCAAAGTCCACACAGCAAAGGTGAATTAATAACAACAAAAAAGATTTAAACATTTAAATCTATAGAAAAATTACAAATATTTCTAAATTTCTTATAAATGTAAATCCCACATTATTGTACTTTTTAAATGTAGACTAAGGAAATAAAAAGACCACTTAACTAAACAATTATACCAGTTAGAGGTAAAATGAATCAGTGATTGTGAAATGGGTTTAAACAAAACCTGCAACCACATTTGGTCCCAAGGATGTAACTAGAGAAAAACAAACATAACCTGGTCCCATATACTAATGTTGTGCTCATTATGAAGCACAAAGTTTAATAAAATATTTGGAAAGAAATGAAAAATTAAAAAGTGAAGGACTGGGTGTTGGTAACTATTTGGCAAAATGAAATCACTAACAAGACAAAAAAATTAAATAACAAGTTCCATTATCTATAAGGATTGGTTTCTAATTAAGCAATTGGGTTGTAACAAAAATCTGTGGCCACTGCAGTCCTCCAAGGCGAAACTTAAGGACTTCTGTATTACAGTAACAGCTATTACTTCAGTGCTCTTCCTTCCTGCTCTGCTCTTGTTCGTTTGTTGCAATAACCCTATCGTTTCTCTTGCTTGTCTCTTCTTCAAACTTAATTCTTCTGCATTCCAACTTTATTGGTCACTATACACTTTTATGTCATTCTGAAGATGCCACCTGTGGCCACCACGACCCTTAATTGCTATACACCCAGTAACATGCACTGCTTGTCCTGTGTCACTGCTGTCTGTTTGGCTGCTGTTATATCATCCCCATGGTCAAGGGAGTAACTATGGATTATTGACAAACTCTGGATTTTTAAAATGCATATCTAGCAACAATGGATTTGAAATTTTATATTTTTATATTAATACCCCTAGTAAAAAAAATGGCATGCTTGTAATGCAGAATTATGCTAACAAGTAACCATGATCATAATTGTGCAGCTGCATGTCTGACTTTAGCAAATTCATCCTACATCTGAAGCATTTTAGGTACTGTGAACTTCAATAAAGCATGTGATCTTTAGATCAAATATATTGCTAATTGCTAATTATGGTTTAAAAATTTTATTTTAATAACAAAGGAAGGAAATCTAATTTATACTACTTAATTTGTGACTTTTCTTCAACTAATAGTCAGTTTCATAATTCCACTAAGGTAAAATGTAATTTTATATATTTTTAAAAAACGCCTCAGTCTTTCAATGAGAGCAAGAATTACACCTATTATTATTAAATTATTTCCTACTACGTCCTGTTTTTGGACATGTATTATTTCAAACAGAACATGTTACTGAACGCAAACGACAGGACTTTCACAAATATTAAAATATGATAGCTTCAGAACAATAACAGTCACATCAAAGCTACATGTTAAAAGGAACAATTAGAAAGACATCATTAATACAACAAACAGAAGCTAACAAGCGTTTACAAGAACCTGACACAATGGATATTCTCAGTCCGTCACTCTGTGCATTAAACCTTTAACTACATATATACCCTTTTTTTCCTAGATACAGATGCAGAGTCAATCAAAGTGAGTGCAGACGGGGGCTAACTCCATCATCGCAAAAGTCCAAAGCTGAATATGAGAGCAATACACCAGCTAAGAAGAACAAATAAAACAATAAGAATTTAGTTTAAAAATGCTGACACAATCTTTACCAGATTATTTTACCGGTCACAATGGGCAGTCAGACACCCAAAAATGTTACTACAGCATTTGCACATGAAGCTGAATGCTGAAGTCAGTACCACCAGTATGGAAACTTCTAGCTGTTGACTAAAGTCATCTTTTTAAATTAAACTTATATACTATAATTTATGTATGTATGTTTGCTGAAACTATTCTATTGTATGAAGGACATTATATGCAGTAGGAACATTAACACTCAATAAGTCTAACTTCAAAATTGCATCAACTAAAATGTTTATTTCTTAAATCTATGAAAAATAACACAACAGCCATATTTAGAAAATCACTACTGGCACAGAAAATGTGAGTGCTTTAAAATTGTGGAACAACTTGGCCTTGAAATGTGTTCAGACATCTGGTAGTTTCACATATCTGTTTACAGCTACCATTTAACAATATTTAAATGATGGCATAACAAATGCCTTATTGTACAGATATCTTGAATGCATTCGGCAATGAGAGATAATGTGAAAATAGCCAAAACGAGCATGCCTTAGTGAACATAAAGTTGCAAAAAGTTACAGATAGCTAAATAAGTGCAAGTTATACTTACACTAGTTACACTAGTTGTCCCCTGTGGATCCACCATTTATTAGTGAAACAGTAAAAGCTTTAAAAAAAAAAAAAAAAAAAAAATGCAATTTTGGCCAAGTGGAAGGTAGGTAAGCTCCAACGCCAATCGTTTGCACTGTATCTGATCCTGTTCAGCTCTGATGGGATAGCATCCCCCGCATGGGGATAAAAGCACCTGGCCATGGTATCTCTGGCAATCAGCAGCTACCCTCTAAAACATACATCGCTCTGATCTCTTTCTCAAAAATGCCAAACGTTACTCCTTAACTATCTGTAGATGATAATGTCTGTTGAACAAACAGTGTTTCCATGAATGATGCTGTGGGCATTCCATGATATGAAGTGCGTTCCATGTCTGACGTCAGAGGCATTGCAGTCTGCAGTTACACTCTGTTGGACTTGAACAGAGGCTGGTGCGTGAGTTAGGAGGGCCCTGCCCACCTCCCCTTGACCCACAGCCGCCCTCTCGGATTTGTGCAAATAAATCAGTACGGCAAGCTAACTATGATACTTAGCGTGATGACACAAGTCCCAAAATCAATTGGAACGTTCCAACAAATCATAGAAAAAAAAATCTAAATCCGTTAAGTAGTTCTCTCGTGAAAAGTGGACAGACAGACGTTGGATTATACTGTATGTGTATGTATGTATATATATATATATATTTTGGAAATCATTTTTCTTACCTTTATCCAATCATTGGCTTTCAATTCAACTGCATTTTGAGGTTTATCACTGAACAGGCACCACAAACACTGCAGCAACGCTTTCTGGCATTCTTCTAATATGAAACAAGGAAAACATCTGTGTTCAAACTGTTTCAAATAAAAGTATGCAAACATTTCATTTTATTAAGGAAGCAAACAAAATTTAAGTGTATGTACATTATTAAAGGTGAAATGCAGTTTATAAAATTTTGGCATCAAATGTGCAATCTGACACTGAATTTGTAAATGAAAGGAATTTAATGCAATTTCTGGATGGTACAAACTTTAACATGATATATTTTGGCAAACTTTAAGGCACAGTTAATATTGATGTGTTAAATTTAACTGATACTAAACCAGTGAATGTGGCATTTAAAAATGTCTAGACACCAGCTAATCCATTAACACTTATTTATAGCTTTAAAACTACAAACATACTGCCTTGGTTTAATATTGCATGATTACTACATGATTTGCAGTGACAGAAATTCAAAAAATGCTAAGACTATGTTTGGATGGGAAACAAGTACAGTATTATGCAAAGCAGCTTGGGTATTAGGCAAAATAATCTTATGTACATAGTTTTCATTTAAATATTATGCTGAATATTTTTAAAAAATTAAAAAAACAACATCATTTAAAATTACGTGCTGCTCAGTGAACTTTGGTCCACTCCTCAATTTGAACCCAAGCTATTATTCTCAAAGCTTCCTTCAGCTGAACTGACACACACATGATTTAATTCCCTCAACAACAAAAAAATATTAAACTGCAATAAACACAAGAAATTTTTATTGGAGATGAACTGTCAGAAGTGATGATAAATTATTGAAATTATAGAATATCATATTTCTCCACAAAATAATACATGTTCTGCTCCAACTCCCAAAATGTAAATTTGCTTCAAGGTGTTTCCAGTTACATTAATGGTGCACATACAAGAGAGCTGTGATTAATTTAGATTTAGACTTTGCTCTTCCATTTTTATTCTGTCCTTATACTTAGTATACATGAAAGAACACAACATAACTATCCACGAAAAGAAAGCATGTGATTTGAATGCTAATAAATAAGAACTGAATTAGAGCCATAGTACAGAAATAATTTTGAACAGATTTAAAAAAAAAAAAAAAAAAAAAAAAAAACATAAGTGTATTTACCATTTGGCAGCAAGCAAATTAGTAGAGGAAAACAAATGTATGCTACTGTAGTAACACAATTATATATAAGCAATTAATTGTGTAGTCATTAGTTATTCATTCATGGTAAATGCTGTATAAATGCTTTTTCATACTTTTGAGCATGATTGTGTTACATCTTCCATTTGCCCTATATTTACATAACACACTATTCCTGTTGTAAAAGTGGATGGAGGATATGGTTTTTCACATACCATGCTGCTATACTGATGCCTTGTAATTACTCTACCACTGCTACCAGAAACTTTGACTTTATTTTTTTTTAAACCCAAGTCTTATTTTCCAATTTGTAATTAATTTCAACACACTTGTTGAGCAAACACTTCTTTATTTTTTTGTTCTGCCTTCAAATAGCAACAGCAAGCTCCCATAAAATATTTTTGATACTGCAGTTGTCTTTGCATCTTTGTAAACTTCTGACTTTTCTGCCATTAACATGGTACTGTGAGGGGAGACTAAGTATTAAGAGGATGCAAGGGTAAGGATACCACAAGCATGATACACGAAAGGACAAAGTCAAAGGGAAAGCCCCAAGAACAGAGATGAACTGTGAGAGCAGAGTTGTTGCTTATGTGAAGTATTACCCATATGTGTGTTGCATATACCTGAAGGACATTTGTAAGCCACGTTACACTTCTGTGAGAGAAGCATGGGCTGTGTGGTGTACGTAATCCTCCCTATTTGTAAAGAAATCTGACCTTCTGCTTGTAAACAGAGAGAGGCTAAGGAGGAAAAACCAGAGATGGCAAGATGTCCTGGCTTTTAGAGGCCACATGGTGTAAAAAATAATGTACGGAAATGCTGTGCCTTAGAGACTACAGGTAGCTGAGGGGGTGCCATAAAGATCAGTTTCTTCATGAGCAACTAAAGGCTTGGGGATACAAAGGGTTTCAGAAGACTCTAGACGGAATTTAATCTGATGACTGCTGGACCATTTCTGAACATTGATGTGATTCTACTACATGGCCAGAAGTAATTTTCAGATGTGTCTTAAAGCTGCCAGAGAATATGTGAGTGTAGAACTGGTGAGAGAGAGAGAGAGATAGAGAGAGAGAGAGCTACTCCACTAGATAGATAGAAGTTAAAGACCTGTTTAGTGAACCCCCAGTGGAGTTGAAAGTTTTGTTTTACTTTGTTTATGTCTATTATGTGTTACTCCCAAACTTTCATCTCTGTAGTTTATTTCTGTATTGAAGACACCATTGCTTTGTATGTTTTGCTTCATTAGCCTTGTTTCTGGATGTGGAAGCCTGTCATGAGGGTTGTCAGCTTTTACAGTGTTCAGATTCCCTTTAGTATGAAGTAACTTTGTATTAAGTTAATTTGTTATGTGTTGTATATCTTATTTATTCAACTACTAGGTCAATATATTGATATACACTACCATTCAAAACTTTGGAATTATCCAGAAATATTCATGCTTTTCATGGAAATTGATACTTTTCATCAAGGCTCAATTAATTTGATTTAAAATATAGCCATGATATTACTAATAATGACTGCTTAAAATAACCAATTTATAATTTGTTATTTACCTATCACTGCAAAGCCCCATTTTCAGCAACTATTACTACAGTGTACTAATGGTAAACTATTTTATGGGACTCTTAAACTCAAAATGCTAATTTGGTTATAAGAGAAACCTGTGTAATTGCATTAGCACAGCTGGAATCTTGCCTTTTCTTGGGTTGTAAAGAACCTGTATTCTTATCATTCAATTCTTGGTTCAAAAATGGTGAAAACAAAACACATTTCTTAAGCAACAGTTACTACATGTGACAGAGTTCAAAGAAAGTTAAGATTTCATACAAAAGTGTTCACAAAAACGTCACTACTGTCTTGAGAGAAGAGGGCCAGACTGGATCTAACTAGGATAGAAAAAGAAGTGGAAAGTCCAGATGCATAACAGGATACGCTCATCACAGTCTACAGTTTGAGAAACAGAAACCTTATAGGTCATCACTTGGCTACTTCCTTAAATAATACATGTCAAACACAATCATATTATGTCTGTTGTGCAGCAATGCGAAACATGTTTGGAAAATGTAAATAAATTATATTTGCTTACATTTCATAACTGTATAGCCACAGTAGCATACCTTTGGTAGCTTTTAACTATAGACAGTATTTTGTCAAGTATAAGTCTTTTATATCTGGTTGGGGGAAGTTCAAATAGAGGTTATAAAACTACCTAGCAGTAATGAAAAGAACTGTATTATGGACTTGCAAACACAGAGGGAGGTGTACAGCTAGTGGAAGTTGCATAAAAAGGTGGCACTACAAAACAAGTTATTTTTTGTTTTTATTTGAAAACAAGCTACTATTTTCCCCTTTCAACCTTTATGTCTAGATACATTGCAGTTCCCTGAAGATAAAAAAAATGTTAAACTTAAAACAATCTGCATTTAATGTGTTATAAATTAATAATGAGAAGCATTTGCTTTCCATACCACATATTTTAAGAAAAATAATATGAAAATAATATGAAGCTTGACATTGACGTTGAGCAGTGCTGCCCTGCACTCAGAGTTATGGATGCATTTCTGCTAGTAAGCAGTCTTTAATTTATATAGCACCTTTCCAAAAGTGAACTATCACAAGGTGATGTGATTTATCTCATAGTCCATTTTTCGTTATGATAAAGTTTTTCTTTGTAAGAAACTGTGTGACATGTTGTAGTTTAATTCACTTACAGAACAGTGTGTCCCGTGATACTTAAACTACTGCTTCATTATTTCTGTGTCATAGAATAGAATGGTTTATCTTCTTACATCGGAAGCAGGAGTGAATTAATTTGTACACTTTAAAATTTTTTTACAATAGGAAAAAAAAAAAAATTAGTTACATTTTTATTTATTTTTATAAATGGTATTTGTATATGAATACTTGTGTTCATCCTTAGTGAAAGTATAATTCATCACTAAATACAAATTACAAATCAATGTTCTTATAAAATAACTTTCCTTTGTATTTTTCACTGTCACATAAGGTACTGTTACAGCTTGTAATTATTTTAATACCTTCAAAAGTTGTCTGCAATAGTGTTTAAATCTGAAATTGGTTAATCCCTCATGAAAATATAATTAAGCATTAAATACAAATTACAAATCTGTCAATGTACTGATTTTCATATACAAGTAGGCTAAACAACATTTTGTATTTTTTACTTTCATATAAAGTACTGTTATAGCTTGTATTTATTTAAATACCTTCCAGAATTGTCTGTAATAGTATTTAATTTGAAACTGATTAATTTCTAAAAACACAAGATGTATTTATAAAACAAAAACAATATCCATCCCATTTGCAATTTCAGTATTGGTAAAACTGTGTGCAACAGAAATCTGTTTAAATTTTTAGCATAATTCTGCTGATAATGTTTGTTTCAATTAACAAATACTGCAAGTCAAAACTTTTGTAATAAGCAAATAAGATACTTACCACTCACCACAACACAGGGAATACAACAAAGTCTACCAAGTAACTGCCCGACTAAAGGATATTTTTTTATGGCCACTGTAGTGTTCTGAAACAACAAAAATTCACAATGCGGTTACAATGAAAGTTCAGAAAACAATGTTATTACTGTCCTTGGGAACTGAAAGAAAAAAGACACATTCCAACCTTGCCTCATAGGTTGGTATTTATAAAAACTAAATAAAGTTGACTATGTGCCATATACAGAAAATCTTTTGCTATTTGTTAGTAATCTATATTTAAAGCAAATTAAGACAGTGAATTCCTTAGAAAAAAGGCTAATTTTAAAACAAGACAATGAAATAAAGACTAGAATATTAAAACCTTTGTAATAATACTAGTCATTGTGAACTTCAGACAAAGGTAAATCACATATTGCAGAATGGCTTCTAAATAAGAGTATAAGATTCTAGTAAATTAAATAGTGAATTTAATTAAAAGCAGAAGAGAGTCACTGACATTAATTTGAACAAAACTCCACAGACTGAGACTTAAAGACATCAATTCCTTATTAAGAACTTACTCTTTTCAATGACTAGTTCAATGAAAACCATTACCTATCACAACAGAATGCTATTCCATCTCAGTGCAAACTCACAAAGTTGTAAAAGGTGTATTATTGTTATATACATATGCCTTATAGTGGAACTTTAGGTATGGGGCTAACATGTCAGAATAAGTCTTTTGACAAGATATTTTGTCCAAAAAGGAAATTACCCTTTAATTAGTTAATTCATTAATTTCATATTTTCCAAACTAGTTTATTAGCTACTTTCTGGAATAAGGTCCACATAATTACAAAATACACATTAAAACAAACATACTTTGAGTTATCGCATTGAGTCTACTCTGAAGTGAGGCTTTAGCTTTTTAAACAAATAAAACGCATTTTGTTCTATTATAGCCTAGCACAAACCAAAAAAGCAACTAATGACCTGTCCATTAAAATTTATATTGTTATTTTCTCTACCGTTTTTCCCTGAAAATAAGACCTAGCCTGATTTTCAGGCTGCTCTGTAATATAAGCCCTACCCCATAAATAAGCCCTAGTCAATATCGTCAACTGAAAAGTAAGGTGCCTAAGACTAGGTTTATACTTCACATGATGCGATGCATGTGCCCAAAACATTCATTAAATTCCGAGGACACCTTGCCACAATATCTCTGAAAAGGATGTTTAATGATTACATCCATTAATTCGGGGATGCACCCATTCCAGCAGCATTGGTGCAAGACAGAAACAAAATCACCGGACAGGGCATCAGCTCATCACAAGGTGAACACAAGCACACACACACATACACTAACATCATTATAGCTTCACCAAATCCCCAAACCGTCATGTCTTTGGATGGAATACTGAGCACACCGTGGAAACCCACCAGGAAAACATGCAAACTCCAGGCAGGGATCACAAGGGATTTGACTCCCTGCGAGACAGCAGCGCTACCACTCTGCCACCATGCCATCCCATACGTGCAACTATTAGCAGTATTCATTATTTAAACAAAGTTAAAATGTTTTTAATGCATTTCATCATGAAAGTAAAATCAAGTATAAATCTAAGAATTCTAAATGTGCAGAGAGCTGGAATATTATAAATTTAATGTGTTCTGTGTGGCGATGATGCTTGCTGCTGTCAGGTCAGGAGGAAGCCTCAGAAGCGTGTAGCGATTTAACAGTTAGGTCGCTTTTAAGATGACATTTACGACAGTCTACTTTAATGACAAATTAAACTACAGGGTTTAAAGAGGACATTTTGAGTTTAAAGCTGAAATTTCCACTTTAATCACAAAATAGACATTTTTATTATGTCCTTATTTTTTTTTCTCTGTGCCTCTAATACGCCACCATAAATTCTGATGGTATTGTAAAGGTGCAAAAAAAAAAAAAAAAAAAAGACAGCACAGAAGATGGTATGTGAGACTTTTAAAATGTATTGTGTCATTACTTTGGGGAATATGCGACGCTTGAATATCAAAGCACCACGAATGCATTTGTATGTCAGCATTTTGCTTCACTACAACCATTCATCAGACATTGAAGCGCGCACATCAATCCTGGAGGACCCTAAAAGCAGCTGGAGTAACAAGAAATTCAGGCTGAAATTCAGGGTTTGAATGTGGAGAGTTATGACGATATTCCAGAAGATGATATGACTGTATTTGGATAAATGTATATTGTTGTACATGAATAAATATAAGATATCCCCTGAAAATAAGCCCTAGTGCATCTTTTGGAGCAAAAATTAATATAAGACCCTGTCTTATTTTCAGGGAAACACGGTATTACGTTTTGTGGTACACAGAGAGAGAGAATGATCAAATTTAAAAATGTTGTTGAATTTAAATAAATGTGAAAATACTATACATGATCAAATATGATGTAGATTTATGCATTTTTTAATTAATTATTTTTCAGAACCCATTTCTTCCATTAACGAATGACATGAGACTTAAGCCTATCATTGTAGCATCTAACACAAGGCAGCAATGAGCCACAAATCTGATGTCACTTCAGCGCAAATTACACTCATACATACACACACACACACACACACTGACCAATACCAGGACAATTTAGTTAATCTAAAATGTACATCATTCAGACTTAAAAAAACCAAAAAAAAAAAAAAAACCAAAACACCAGTAATGTGATACCTGTATTAAAGAATGTATATAAAATGAGTATTTTAAAATTAGTATGAAAACAGATAAAAAAAGTCATTCCATTCCCTGGCCGATCTGTTTAACACTAGCCTGTCTTAAGCTGGCTTCAAAAAGAGACAAAAGGTGTCGCATTGTTTAAACAATTTCTGCAAAAATATCGTTTATAGTCTAGTACACAGAAGTGAGGTACAGCCTTGCATTAAATAAAAAAGAACTATGTTGACAAAGCCTTCAAATCTAAAAAAAAGCTAAGGGCGGCAAAGCGGTGGGGTGGTTGGTGTGGAACAGAAGTGAGACTAAGAAAGGACTAATCCTTTATCCCTCTTTTAAATTGGACTGACTTGTGCCATCAGGAAGTGAATGTGTAATCAACATAGTATATTGGTTTGTTTATAAATCCAAAAACAAGTTAATAATCTTTTGAAATTTCTATCAATATGATATGCAGCATACCACCTTATGCGACAGGAAAGCTTGCAATTACATATGACTGTATCTAAAACTTTGTGAATGTAATGTACACTATGAATTTATTTTCAGATAAAGCAAAACATGCTTGCTTTTATATTAAATAATTTTCTGTACTTTGAGATATATATTTTATACAAAATATAAGATATTTTGCTGTAAACACAATATCTAGCTGAAATTACTGGCATGTATAATTAGCTGGTCCATATAAAAGTTAAATACCATAACTCAACATTTTCAAACCTATGTAATTCAATTCAGAGTTGTGGGAGGGTATGAGCACATTATGAGCAAGGCAGAAACCAACCAGTTCATCACAGAAGCCATTCAAAAACACATGCCAATGTAAGGCTAATTTAGAAATACTAACTAACCCAACACACTTGGAATATAGAAGGAAAATGTAACACACCTAGGAAGGACCCACATAAAATGGACAATATTCAAACTGTATTAACAGCATAGTATCAGAAAATGCCGAACTTCAGCAAGTCTCAGCTACCCACGACTACATATGTCAAGGCATTGTGATAACACAGGTTATTTTCATTCTACAGTAGTTAGAATCAAATTTCTAAAACATCCACAACTGAATCAATCTTTGTTAACATATTCACTCAAGAAAAAAGGTGTTTATCACAATAAAAAAAATCTGCTTTAAATAATTCTGATAACATTACTTTTGGATGGTCCACAGTTTACCCCACTTGATGCAATGATACAAAAGGTTAACTTCGAAGTTTCTATTTAATTACTAGCTTATCTGTTACTTTCATTAGCCTGTGGTCCTCGGACAAGTTTTTCAGAATCTACTCACCATATAATGGAGATCTTTAGAAAGCTGTTGTAGGAAATCATTTAACCTCTGCATGTGGAGGCAAACATTTTGTATGGATTCTAAAGAGCTGGTCTGCCCCCATTCAACAGCTTTATTCAACCAATATTCCATACAGTCAGCAAGACTGGAACTTGACTGAGCCATACTATGCACATAAAAACTTAGCAGGAACAGACCTGAAAGGAGGAGGAGGAGATAAAATAAAAAATAGTAAAATAATAAAATCTCTAAACAAAAAACAGGTGCTACAATACGCGTATATTTGATAAAGGGGAAAAAGAGTGACAAATCAATACATAATGAACCTTTTTGTACCAAAGAGGCAGAGAGAGAGCAGTAATCAGAAATTTTTTTTTAAACGTGTTGCCCACCTGGGGATAACATTTCTACTGTCTAAATTTGTCATCATCAGTATTTGATTAGTGGAGCAGTAAAATCCCAGTTTTATATATGGTGCTGGGTGTTATACAGTCAAGGGCTCAAATTTAACTTTTAGCACTTACCTAATAGTAGGTCAAAAAGATTTGTCATAAATTAAAGTCATTAACAGGAATTTCTTGCTTACTGCTCTGTAAATTAATTTATTTTAAACACAAGCAAGCAAATAATGACAAGTATATTTATTAGACATTTTTTGTATTTGTCTTTCTTAACATTTCTTGCCATCATATCTCTTTGAAAAGTGAACTCTCAAGAGTTAAGTCATTATTAAACAGTCTTCATGGGGTCAATTCTAATATCCTGCTGATGTCAACAGTACCTGAGGTGCAAGAATTTTAAACATGACAGATCAAAAATATTTCTGTGGCAGCTGCCATCACTTCACTGACCAAGACTGTAGAATGTTATTTGCTTCCATGTGAATGATGTAAATGACCTCAGTTAAGAATAAACTTGAAACAGCAGTCAAGTCTCAGAGGTAAGGTGGGGAAAGTATTGTAGGCACAGTAAAAAGTACATGATAAAAGCCAAGTCATGATTTAATATAATTAGAAGACAGAATTACCCACCCTAAGGTATACTAAAAATTCACATTTTCAAAACACAGGTTTTAGCATAAATTCTATGAGAGAAACAAGAGACTAACACAAACTTCTCTGATGACATAGTTACTCAAAATATAAAAAATATACAGTATGTAACACAAACACACACAAGATATAAAATATATACAAACACACACACACAAATTACACTTCTTACAAAACAGAACAATTGAAAATAATACAATTTCCTTTTGATCAGACTATTTCAAAAACTTTTGTAGTAAACAAACAGAAAATAGTTTACAATCAAAGAAGCATATGGTTGGTAGTAATGTGATACAAAAGTTCCAATAATATCAGGAAAAAGTGGAGTGAAGACGAGATATTCCTGACCTGATGGCCAGTTCATTGAGAAGTGACAACAGATAGCCAATACCAAATTGACAAAGAATAAAAAATGTTTTTCAGTACATAGCACTGGTCCCATTTAAAAGGGAGCTAAAATATAATCAGTGCATCATAGTTATCATTTTTAAGGTGTAGTATGTCAAAGCACCTAATAATAACAGCTTTGTGACATGATTTATTGTGCAAGCAAAGCTTCACTTAGCTGGTTTGGTTGCATTTCCGTACTTGATCAAACGTACTGTATGTTCATTTCCCAGTTTCTCTGAAATGTTGCATACGCATGTGTCAGAGTTGCAGTAAATATGGGAAGTTCAGTATGCATATTTTGAGAATATTTTTGGGCATACACAAGCTTTATAAATGAGGCCCTATGTCAAGAAGTCTCAGCACAACATTCCTAGGAAAGCTAATACCAGGTTGTTCATTTAAGAAAAGGTCAAGGAACACAGCCAATAAGCCAGCACTCTCCAACCCATTTACTATGTTGGAAAACATATTGTCCCATTAAGGGAGAGTCAATTGAGGAAATGGCTTGGGGACCCAGACCCTTAAGAGCTACTAAACAACACAGGATTGCAGGGCAACCAGAAGACCAACCAAGCCTATTATTCCTGAAGCAAAACAATGTCTACCCTTCACTCAAGAGAAGAAACAAAGAAAAGAATTTTGTGCTACCTAAAAGAATGCCCATACTGAGACTAAACTTAACTGGAGATCTCTGAGTAAAACCTCATTGGTAGGAAGAGGTCAAAAGGGAGGAGGCTAACTGGTGATATTTCGGAAATGGGCAAGCCACCACACCAATCAGACAGGAGTTCAAGACCCACATAAACAGACCCAAAGAGTAAGTGATATTTTGTTGTATTTGTTTGTAATATATTTTTTGGCCTCCTTGAAATAATTAGGTGTGTAGAGAGTCACCACAAGGAAGCTTGCCCTGGTAGATCAAATAAAAATAATACAGAGCTTTTTGCTAAAATCCAAAGGATTGTATATGAAAACAAAATAGTATTATTGCTTGCTCCACTTGACAACATCACAGTAAATTTGGAATTTGAGTCTGAAACATTTATTAACCCAAAAACTAGACACAATTTTTTTTTTACCTTAACTTTGATGAGAAAAATGAATTTAATCCATTTTGGAATAAGGCTGTAACATAACAAAATGTGGAAAAAGTGATGTGCTGTGAATACTTTCCGGATGCACTGTACAATGTGGGAATCAAAACTGGATGGGATGTCAATTAATGAGCTCACTCATGCACACAAACACAATCTCTCACTCAAGACTACTGTACAATTATCAATTTACTTAAGCTGAAAAACCTTAAATTGTGAGATAAAAGATCTACAGGAAGACAGGGAGAAAATGTAATGTCCTCACAGATAGTTTCTGGGCAGAGATTGGAACCCAGGACTCGGACGTACTTCAAATCACTGTCACCATGCAGTCTAGAAAAGAACAAAAATATGAAAATTAGTTATTTACAGTATTTGTTCTAAACAATTACTATGGTTTCCCCCTTATGAACATGTAGAGGCAGGTACTTTTCTGCAAGGTTGTAGAGCCTTTTAAATATTTTTACATTTGTTGCACAGCACTTCACTAACCAACCTCCTCACTGAACTACATGTTTACATTATATAGTTAAACCAGGATTTTAATTACACCTATCCTCACATGCATAAAAAGTAATTTGAGGAAGATCTTGGTAGCCATCTGATCAAGAGGAAGCTGTGAATTCCAACCGAACAAGCATAAAAAAGTAATTTGAGGGAGATCTTGGTAGCCATCTGATCAAGATGAAGCTGTGAATTCCAACCAAACACTTTAACATTTATATTTTAAGGATTTGATATTCTTAGGCTGCTCATAACATATTTATAATATTGTGAATGCATAGGACTGGGCGGGTGGCCAGTTGATCTACACCACTAAAACTAAAAGTGAATTGCTACAGTTGTTTGTTTTCCCATCCTCCACTGGCAATTGGCTATATGTCAATTATATTATTAATGGACTTAAATTATAATTAAATGCTTATGTTAATCAAATTAAAACTGCTCTCTTCTACTATGTGTTCAAACTCGGATATAATCAAGATGGGTTTCCATCTAATTACCTTCCTCATATAACTAAGGAAACCCAAGACATCTCCATCTTTGCACATTAACTTTTACAGACACAAAATGGAGTCTGTCTTCACATGCTACATTACATTCTGGTATAGCTCCTAATCAGATCAAGACTGCAAAGCACTACAAAGTGTGACATTCAGCTCCCTTCTGTCCAGTACATACCAGGTACATACTATATGCAGCTTTATCAAGGCAGACCATGCTAAAAACCTCATCCAGTGACTTTTCTCTCTCCTTCGCTATGGCTAACTATACAGAATCACTAGATTCATAGACAGTTTTTTTTTCTTCAGCTCATAAACCTACTTACTAGAACAGCCACTAAAACTGACAACTGCTTGAGAATACTTGGTGTGTTTATTATCTAAGAATATGTTATATGCTATTGTATTCATTGTCTGTTGTTGGTATTATACAACTGTCACTTGTCCATGAGAGTTATATAGTACAAGCAAAAATGCCATTGTACTGTGTACACATGACATTAAATGTGAAATTCAACTTTCAATGTTATGAATCCAAGAAAGAATGGCTTCCTATCTAAATCCATTGACTGCTTGAAAGACAGGCAGCATGTGATTATTTATGATGATTTATTATTTTTTTGAGAAACTCCTCTCCTTAGTGACACTTAACTCTTTTTATATTAGCAGTTTTTGCTTTGTTTTTTAATTACAAGTGAATTTTATGTATGAATGGTAGTATCATACTCCAAACGGTCTTTGTAAATGATAACAAAAGGTTTTTTGCAGGGAGCTCCGGTTTCCTCCCACAGTCCAAAGACATGTAGGTTAGGTGCATTGGCGATCCTAAATTGTCCCTAGTGTATGCTTGGTGTGTGTGTGTGTGTGTGTGCGCCCTGCTAAGGGTTTGTTTCCTGCCTTGCGCCCTGTGTTAGCTGGGATTGGCTCTAGCAGACCCCCATGACCCTGTAGTTAGGATATAGCGGGTTGGATAATTGATGGATGGCTGGATACATTAAATATCTATCATAACAGGAGAGGAACTTGGAATAAAACCAAGAAGTCCCAAAATTATGGGTTAAACTGTACAAGCAAATGATAAACAAGTGAGAACACTAAATACAAAGTAAACAGAAGTAAAACAAAATCTTGCTTCTTCTCTTGGGCTGCCTGTTTAGTAATTGAAAATGTTTGTCTACTTTCCTACTGCCAAGTATGACCTATCAATTTCTTTCTCTCTGTCTTCTTTTTCTTCCCAGTGATGCTTCACCTTAACTATCCTGAAAACAATAGACCCCAATACTCCTCTGTATGGGCGGCACGGTGACGCAGTCCTCCCTGCGTGGAGTTTGCATGTTCTCCCCGTGTCTGTGTGGGTTTCCTCCGGGCGCTCCGGTTTCCTCCCACAGTCCAAAGACATGCAGGTTAGGTGGATTGACGATTCTAAATTGGCCCTAGTGTGTGCTTGGTGTGTGGGTGTGTTTGTGTGTGTCCTGCGGTGGGTTGGCACCCTGCCCGGGATTGGTTCCTGCCTTGTGCCCTGTGTTGGCTGGGATTGGCTCCAGCAGCCCACCGGGACCCTGTGTTCGGATTCAGCGGGTTGGAAAATGAATGGATGGAT
The DNA here is from genome assembly GCA_026402145.1 of Polypterus bichir lapradei. Lineage (NCBI taxonomy): Eukaryota > Metazoa > Chordata > Cladistia > Polypteriformes > Polypteridae > Polypterus > Polypterus bichir. The sequence continues at coordinate 72,239,693 of JANRMT010062835.1, forward strand.
GGATACTCCTCTGTATGAGGGGATGATGAACCCTTTCTAAAGGTCGCTTTAGATCAAGCTCTGAACTCACTTAGAGGGTATAGGATGGCCTTTTTGCTACAGGGTCACAAGGCTAGAACTCTCTCTAAAAGCCTGTGGTGTCCCTGCACCACTAAGTCTTCAATGGCATTTAAAGAGATGAGTTTCTTAATTTTATGGAGAAACACATTACTTCCCACACATTTACTTTCTCTTCTAGAGAATAATTTAGATTTAAGCATTTGTTGTTTATTATGTTTTGCCCACACCCAGACATAAAAAATGGCAATGACTAGCACAAAGAGGCACTGCAACTATGAAGTCCTATTTTTTATTGTTGATACATTAACACTACATGATAATATGATCTGACAACAAAGGTATAGGTAAACTCATAATTGGTGAATGATATCATCATTGCATTCTTAGACTGAAAACTGCAATTAAGAATGCAGACTGAAGATAAAAAGTCACTTGTCTATAATAACAGATAGCACAAGGCAGGAAGAAAAAGGCTTACTCCACATAATAGTATAAATCATTCCAAGATCCAGACAGGAACAAAAACAATGCTAGCTTTGTATTTATATTTCTAGGACTGCCTAATGTGACTAATTCCTTATTCATTACTAGTAATGATTGTATGCATTGCTTCAAAAACCAAATAAACTGAACAAGCAAGCATATAAAGAAAATCCACTCCTAAATATAATGGCAATAAACCTTAGCAGCACAGAATTTATTTTAGCAAGGTTTGGACATACCTCTTCTACACTGTCTCAAGGTCGGGAACAGTGTCACTGTATTTGCAAACTGGGGTGGTAGTCCCCATCTATACAGGCCTATACCAGCATTCTGGAAAGAAGGTTCTGGCTATTGATCGAGCCTCAGATTCAGGAGGAACAATGTGGATTTTGACCTGGGCTTGGAACATGGGACCAGCTTTTTACCCTCACAAGGATTCTACAGGGTTCATGGGGATATGGCTAACCAGTCCATATGTGTTTTGTGGACTTGGAAAATTTACATAACCATGTCCCTTGGGGTGTCATAAATCCAGCTTCCTGTCTGTCATTGTCTTTGTAGAGCTTGCACAATCCATCAATAGATGGTGTATGTTTGGTTAATTAGCCAGGTCAGGTTGGGGAGCATTAACTGGTACAGCGCATTGCCGCACCCACCACATGATGAAACAGCTCAGGATCCTGGTTGGCAAACTCCTAGGCAGACACGCAATCCAGTCCCACCCTCCAGAAGTGACCATCTATTTGCCGCAGCCAGGTATTACGTGGGCATCCCCTTGGCCTGGTCCAGCCACTTGGATCCTCAACAATGAGGATCCTGTGAGCTGGCTCACCCTCTGCGAATCGTGCCACATGGCCGTAGTGCCATAACTGATACTTCCTCACAATGCAGGTAATGTGTCTCATTCGGGACTCCATGAGCAACCACTCTTTCGACACAAAGTCACAAAGTTTGCCAATATAGGGGCACTGTTCCCAATACCAAAGGATTCTCTGAAGAGACACAGTACCAAAGGACTCCAGTCTTTTTCTCAGGTCACTGGAGAGCACCTACTAAAGGATTCTAAAGACTTGGACCTTCACGCTTTTGTAAAGATTTTGTGAGCATTAAACACCCCTTTCCAGCGATCTCATGACCTCCCATGCCCTCCAAATCTGTCTACTGACTTCATAGGAAGAGCCAACAGAGACATAAATGTCGCTGCTGAGTTAAGTAAACCTCTTGACAAGGTTGACACTCTCTTTACAGACAGACACACTGATGATGGCTGTGCCCATGAGGTCATTAAAGGCCTGGATATAGGTTTTTAACCGGGACGTTCGTAAGCCCAGACACTCAGACTCTCCTCTCAGTCTCTCCGATCAGAACCTCCATTGACTCCGCGAACATCACAGCATCATCAAAGTCAAGATAATAATAATACATTTTATTTATATAGCACCTTTCCCATGCTTAAGGCGCTTCACAGAGTCTTAGAAAAAAAACAGCAGGGTATATGTAACATTGGATACAAATGTTTTCCTGAATAGAACAATGAAACAGATAAAGCATTAAATAGAATAAAGGACAACAAACCAGAGTAAACTACTAAATTCAATACTAAAAGAAAAACCTAACAAATCACCTAATTTGTGATATAACAGACACACAAATTATCCTGAGCACCTGGACAGAGAGGTAAACTGAAAGAAAGGGCAGAATGTTAAGTTAAGTTAAAAGCCCCCTAAGCCTCCTAAATAGATGAGTTTTAAGTTGTTTTTTAAAAGAATGAATGGAGTCAGCTGATGTAATTAGTTTCAGGATGTCATTCCAAAGTCTGGGTGCTATGGAGCTGAAGGAGCCCTGTCACCCATAGAGTGCAGGTTAGTGTGAGGCACAACAAGATTACCAGAATTAGCGGACCTTAGTAGGCGAACAGGAGCATAGTGATTTAGGTCACTGATGTAGTCCAGTGCAATGCCATTTAAAGCTTTGTAGGTTATTAATAGAATTTTATATTCAATCCTGTAAGACACAGGGAACCAGTGAAGGCGAAACAGGATGGGTGTGATGTGCTCATTGTTGCTGGTTCATGTAAGGACTCTTGCAGCAGAGTTTTGAATCAACTGGAGCTGTGATATAAGATTAGAAGGGGCACCTGCCAGCAGCGAGTTACAATAATCGATGCAGGATGTGATAAATGCATGGACAAGTTTCTCAGCATTAGAAAAGGAGAGGAATGAGTGAACACGGGATATGTTACGGAGGTGAAGGTAAGAAAGTTTCTTAATGTGGTTTATGTGGGCAGAATAAGAAAGAGAGGAATCAAAAATGACACCAAGATTCTTTGCATCAGAAGAAGGTCTGATGAGGTCACCGTTAAAAGTGACTGAAAAGGAGCTCATTTTCTTAAGTAGCGCTTTAGTGCCAGTTTGCAGGAGTTCAGTTTTGTTGCAATTTCATTTAAAAGAGTTCTGCTGCATCCAGGTTTTAATTTCACTGAGGCAAGTTGTAAGCAGAGAAAACTCTGATGGAAGTTGCACTTTTGACATTGAGATAGAGTTGAATGTCATCTGAATAAAAATGATAAATTAGTCCATAGCTACGAATAATATGGCCAAGGGGAAGCATATAAATACAGAAGAGAAGAGGGCGGAGGACAGAGCCCTGAGGAACTCCTCGTGTGATTGGCGCTGAGCTGGATCTGCTGTTGCCAAGACTAACAAACTCTTGTCTATCAGTCAGATAGGATTTGAACCACTGGAGGGCAGTACCAGAGATACCCAGAATGTTCTCCCATTCTGGACAGTAGAATGTCATGGTTGACAGTGTCAAATGCTGCACTGAGGTCTAACAGAATTAATATGTTGGTTTGTCCAGAGTCTTCTGCCATAAGCAAATCATTGGTTACCCAAAGGACAGCAGTTTCACAGCTGTGCTGCGCCATGAAACCAGACTGAAAGGGTTCCATCAAATTATTACAAGTTAAGTAATTGGTGAGCTGGAAGACTACAACATGCTCAAGAACTTTTGACAGAAAAGGTAAGTGGGAAATAAGCCGAAAATTGTTAAGATTGTCACCATCAAGATAAGTGAATCTCTCTTCACCAACAGATGCCCCAAAGCCGCTGGACCCCATGACCCTGCCCAACACCCAGTCCATGCAGGCAATGAACACTGATGAACCTCTGAAGTAACAGGAAAAAAACGAAGTTCTGCCTCCACTCTGCACAGCACTCACAGTACCAGTGTACAGGGCAACCATGATATCCAGCAACTTTGAGCTGACCTCTGGGATATCCTTTGCAGGATCCCCTCAATCAGCCGAGTCGAACACTTTTACGAAAATCGACAAAGGCTGCAAAAACACTCTGCCAATATTCACATTTGTGTTCCATGAGAACCCCAGGATGCGGTCGATGGCAGACTTCTTAGTTGTAAAACCAGACTGCTCCAGTCGCGTGTAGGTGAGCAAGTGATCACAGATTGCTTGCAATGCCAGAAGGACTGCCTTACCACCAGTCTGGAGAAGTTCACCCTGGATAACACAGATCTCTACAGCCAGATATCCAACGCCCTAGCCGGAAGATCAGCTTTAAACTGTTGCTGAAAGTAGCCATCCCAGCAGGTCACAACTGCAGTGTCATCCGTAAGACCATTCCATCAGCCGCCCCGACTGCGACTCTCTGAGGAACTTATTTGGATGTGCGCAATTCTTAGAATCCTCTGTAATCAGGACTTGGCTCACTTGACCATAGATGGTGTGTCACTTCCTTACAGATTCCTCTAACATACGCCTCCTTATCTGCTGTCAGAGCCCTCACTGCCATTCCTCTCAGTTCAGTACAGACCGGAGTTGCCATCAAGCTGGTGCGCTACAACTCCTCTTGAAGATATCCAGGGTGTCCTGCGAGAGGGAACACCTCCTTCTGGGAACATTTGTTAATCAGAGATTCCAAATTAATCTTGTTTGAATATGTGCGAGTCCTCTGATTTTTTTCCACAAAATTCAGAAGTAACAGGTCAACAAGTAAACCTACTTTCTGTTAGTAAGCATGTACAGTAACAGATTATGTTTATTCAAGCTCTCTCCCTTTACTTTCAAAAACCAATTTGGGTAATATAAAAAGTACTATTGAAAAATACACCACAAAAAAAGCATCAAAAATGCACATACTATATGTTTTAAGATAAGTTTGTTAACTTTCTTATGCCAGTATGCTGATAGTTTCAGCTAACACATTTTTTATATTTAATGTTGGCTCAGTCCCTTTTGACAGACATCAGTATGTTGAAATACAAAAGAAATGAGTTAGTTAAGATATAATCACATTAATTGACCATATCTGATCTGTGTTTACTATTTATTGTTGTATAGTTTTAAAAGGGCTTTCTATGCTTATTGTATACAAACTATTCAGTTTTTGCCACGAAACACACAAACATATGGGTCATTCCATGTCAAATCAATCAATGGCCCACGCACTTCGGACTCAAAAAATTCTGGAAAAATTACCAGATGTACCCATCTTAGTTAGGAGACACCCTGTGATACTTTCGATCAATACTTTCCAAGATGTAACCAGTTTACCAAGGGGGGGGGGGGGGGGGTTTGGAGGGTGTTGATTTTATTTGGCCTAATTTTTTCATCTAATTTCACAAGTCCATAGCTCAAGAACTCACCGAGCAAGCTCAGACTTTGAATGCTGATACGTTAATTGGTATAGTACATGACAAAATTAAAACATTTGGTTCAGAAGACCTTGCATGGTCAAAGCAGCCCCTTGGAATTGATCAAAATTTAATTTGAGATTTTGGCTTAGCTATGTTTAGGCCTCAGAAATACATATTTGTAACAAACACAGACTTTTGATTTTTTTTCCTTATTCAGATAACTATATAGGCTTTCTGAAAAAAGTATCTGCATCAGCATTTTGAACAGCAGACCTCTCAAATCCCAAAAATCATTTTGGATTTCATTTTCAGAGCATCCTAATGGCATCCGGGAATGTGCAGATTATTTTAAAAATATTTTTCATTTATTCTACATTGTCCCTTCTTTCTCAAAACACAAACCTTACTTTTCTTATGCAAATCTTTCATGTTTATTTTCTATCCTAAACATTTTCAACCAGTAAGTTATCAAAAATGTCCAACTTTTTTCATATTAAATGATGATGTCCCATATCATATTGCTGAACAGATCATTTGATTCTTCATGGCCAAGAGAGTACCTGGTAATCGAGAATACAACTGTTACATCCCTACTGAAGATGGCAAACTCAAAGTCAGCCAGGTGTCTTTTGAAGACAGTAAATTGACTGTCCAAATATTCACCACTGAAGCAGTAGCTTAGATCCTGCCCTCTCACAGTTATAATGATGGATCAGATGTGTCCCTCACATTAGGCCAGTATCCTATTGGGAGCTATGCTGGGTGCATGTATGATGAAACATGTTGGATTGGTGCGATTCTTGACAAGAATGAATTGGAATTAGACATCCTGATATGTTTCATGCATCCCTACTATCCTGCACAGTCTTTCCATTGGCCACTGATATTTGTTGGGTGCCACTACAGTGTGTCACTGCACTGCTTAGTGCACCTACAATGGTCAGTGGGAGGCAGTATCATTTTGATCTCAAAGACAGAGATGCCCTAGACTCTGCACTTCGATTGAAACAGAAATGGGTTTCATTCCTACTGTGGTAATACCAAGATGTTAACATTTCATTTTAACTAGTGTTGTATTTAATGATAAATCAAGCAGCTGTTGTTGATGTGTTGTGCCTATGGTGATTTCTTTTTTTCCATTAATCCTATATCCAAGTTAGTGATGACGAACATGATGATCACCATTACTGACAAATGATGAATTTAACCCATGTTTAGAATGGAAAATAAAAATTAAATATTCACATAAGAAAAGTAAGACTTCTTTCTTGAAAAAGAAGGGACCATGTAGGATACAGGAAAAATAATTTTAAAAATGTCTTGAGATTCCCATGCATTAAGCCAGTCTGAAAATTAAACCCAAAATGATTTTTTCACATTTGAGAGGTCTGCTGGCCAAACCCTCATGCAGTTTCTTGCTTGTTTATAACCTTTTGAAAAGCCCTGTGTAGGTATCTAAACATGTAAAAAATTAGCAGGCTGTATCAGTTAGAAGTATACTTTCTGAAAGTCTAAACATGGCAAAGCCAAACATGCATACTATTTTTTTTTTTTTTTTGATTTTTAAAGGTCTGCTGTTACCAAGTGGTATCATCTGGACCAAACATTTTGATTTTATTATATACTATACCTATAAAGGTACCAGTTTGTAGAATTTGAGCCTACTAGGTGGTGTAGTTCTTGAGATATGGTGTAGTCAAATTGATGAAAAAAATAAAGCCGTGTCAAATTTGACACACCTCTCCAATCACAAAATTGGCTGTATCTTGGAAAGTTACAGAAAGTTGCACCAAAATAATTTTATTGAGTGTCTCCTGGATGACAATTTGTTTCAGTATTTTATTAGACTGCAATGCATGGGTTTCCTGGAAGATTTGTTTGCTTTGACATGGAATGACCCATGTACAATCAGATGTAGTTTTAAACTTACATTTCATATTGTTAGTAAGAAAAAAATAAATAAATAAATAATCACACTGCAGTTACTTTAAGTTGTGTATACTAACCAGGAGTAGATACCTTTCCACAGCTCTGTTGATGAGAAAGGACCTGGTATGCCATTTTACAGCACTGTACACTTTCACACATTACCCCCTAGATAAGACTTTCCCTTTCAAAAGCTGATTCTCTTGTCAGTAGGACCCCAAAGCTGTCTAGTTAAAAATACTCGGTACAGCATGACTTTTAAGGCATTGTGTACACTTTTTGTATTCATCAGATTTATCCTACATGGTCCCTTCTTTTTCAAGAAAGAAGTCTTACTTTTCTTATGTGAATATTTAATTTTTATTTTCCATTCTAAACATGGGTTAAATTCAGTGACAACTATAAACATAGATGCTGCCATAGCATGTTACAAAATTGATCATTTGTCACTTATAATAGTTTGGATCAAATTTCTTTGCTCTATTTTATCAGAGAAAGTGTTGTTTCAACTCAGAAGTGTGCTTTTGTTTGATAAATAGACATTACATTAGCACTTGTTACACTATCTTGTTATTGTTTTGAATAACCGGAAGAGCATTTAACCTTTCTCCACACCTTCTGGAATAAAAAAATGCAGAAGTGTGAAAAGGGCTTATTGCAGAGAACTTTACTTGGCAGAGTGAGTAGACAAGTCACTTAATGGGGATAGAAAAAGGTGCATTAGCAAGCATTTGACTGCAGCAAGTACTCCAGATGTAAATGTTCCAAAAGTACCCTAAGATAAAGATCCTACCACAAAGTCAGGATAACTCATGTCAGGGAGCTAGAAAGTACTAAGCATTCATAACAGATTAATGGTGGCTTCAAGCTTACAGAAGAAGAGAGCAGATAACACAAAAGACTGGGCTCTCATTTGACTGGTAAAAGATATCCTGCTGGGAGCTGTCAGTCAGCCATTCTGGGTGGGGCAATACTCAATTCACTACCATACTATATGCAGAAGCTGCCTTGGAGGCCTGGCTCTTTTAAATTTCTGTTTGATGCTTAGATTAAGTAGACTAAGGCTGGAACAAGTGAATTTATCCCTCACAGACAAGTAATGTATTATCTATTAAACTGCCAGAGACACTGGAGGATAACATGGACAGTGGACTTGGAGTTTTAAAAGAATGCTGAATGCAAACTGATATCAAGGCATAATTAAAGCGTAAACTTTCAGGTGGGATTTAAATACCATCCCCACCATTTTTCATTATACATTAAATATAAAAGCAAGCTTAGCAACATCTTAAAATAAATTACACATTTTGGTGCCAGTTATATCCCAAGACCTTCTTAAGTATAGCACATAAAGAATATTCTGTGGTGCCATCTGCTGTTCACTGTGGACTATATTCTCCCTGATGAGCATTGACGCAGTACAAATAACAAATCTAATTCTGAATCACACAGTCTATACATAATTTTCAGAACAGAAAATGAACCAGGACAGAAACTAATAATATATTGTATAGCACTCAAAGAAATATTTACAATAATGAACCAAAAATAAAAGAATCATCTTTAGTCAGACCAGCTATGATAATATAACGCGAGTCAACAAGAAGGGAACATTTTCAAAAAATGATTGCTCAGTAACCAAGTATCATAAGCATTTGTAGTATGTACCAAATTGTAGAGTTTCCCTTGATTTTTTTCCAGGTTTTGACACTTGAGGAAATGAAAGAGGGCGGCACGGTGTCGCAGTGGTAGCGCTGTTGCCTCGCAGTAAGGAGACCTGGGTTCACTTCCCTGGTCCTCCCTGCATGGAGTTTGCATGTTCTCCCCGTACATATTAGGATACATATTGGGAATTTGTAAGATTAAGAAAAAAAGACAGTTGCTTTACAAACTGCCCATTTTCTAAGCATTAGAGGAATTCATGCAATATTGTTGAAGAACTGTTCTTAGTGAAATCAATAATATGAAGATTTAACTTCACAAGTATTGAGACATTTAAAAACAATGCTAAAGACATAAATCACTTAGAAAGTTTTAATCCAAAAAAGATTACTAGATTTAAGGTCAGGCTAAATATCCTTTTTTCAATCAGTTGAATGATAACAGGCATAATCAGTGATGTTCCTTTTAAGCTAAAAAATGTGTAGCTCTGTACAAAAGGGAATGGATCTAGTGAGTCAGGGGTCTAATCAAGCATGGCTAGAGCAATCTTGATTCTGTTTGAAATGCAAGAAAAATCCTTCCATTGTGGAGAACACATATTTTGAAAACTGATATTTCACAAACAGAATATCTATTCCATTATAACTTTTATTTTTTCTACTCTGAAAGAGGATATTTTAATAACTGGTGCTCATTCAATAGTAAAATGTTTAATGTGCAGTTTTACATTTGTTATTGGCGATATCAAATAAAACATAAAAATATGTTTACACATGGTTATGCTGTACTGTTCTGTGGTGATGTGCGTTAGCAGTTTGTTGCAGTTTGCAGATTTTTAAAAGAAAAACAGTGCACTCAGGCTCAGTGCACACACAGTGGAGTAGCCATGCGTTCTCAGATTGTTTAATGGGGAAATCAGTTGGCCACGTATTCACATGCAGACGTGGTCAATTTTGCCAATTTCCTCATTGACACTCCATGGAGGAAATCAGGGTACCTGTATCCACAATAGTATAAAAGGGAGCCCGAGCAGATTAGAAGGAGATTGAGACAGAGAGGAAGACAAAGATTGGGAGGATAAAGGAAAAGAAGAGAGGACAGCATCAAGGTAGAGTGGATGCTGTAGTGCTGTAGTCAGGAGGTAAGCTCACGGGGTAGGGTCATTTCCCCTGATTACCCAGGGAGCAGGAGTAGCCAACTTCTCCAAGAGATTCCCACAGAACGCAGGGGAGTGATGGAGGGAGCAAGGCTTACTGAGTCCTGGCTGAACACAGAGGGCTGGTGGTGGGGGCAGCAACCAGTCAGATAGTTGACTGTGCTTGTCGGAAGGCATCTCCTGCTATCCAACAGACCACATGAGTGAGTAGCAAGAACATGGTTTTAGAAGAAGGCACCAAACCTCATTATTATTTTTAATGGTACAGATTCCAACTTATTGTACCCTTGGACTATTAACTTCTTTACTGGATAATTTACTTATGAAATGTTAACCTCCACTGAACACTGTTTTTTATCAAGGATCATTTACTTATATATGTACAATGTATGTCCTCATTGCCCAATATATCCTCAGTTTACAATTATAAATGTAAACAGCCAAGAATTTCTTGTCCATCAGCCAGTCAGTGAGTCAATCAGGAATGTGTAGCTTTATATAATAGTATAGATGTAGGAGCAGATTTTACTTGACATTAACCTATGACCTAGGTGACCTATTTCCTGCCTTGCGTGTAATGCTGTTTGGATAAGCTAAGCTCTCCCCTAACTCTGAACTAAATTATGCAGGTTTGAGAATGTTAAATAGGTTACTTATAGAAAAAATGAAAATAATCAGTTGTCAATATGATTTAACTGCTGTTAAATTTAGAAATTAAAAGTTAAAACTTTTAGAATCACTTTGAAAATAAAGTCACTAGAGAAACTTTAATAAGAAAAAAAATGTTACAAAGGATTTTCACAGAGGAGCAATGACAATGAAGGCATAATGCAGAAGTTTAGTGATCAACTTTAGCTTAATATAATGCTTTCAACCTAACTTACCATAAAGCCTATTGCTGAGCTGATAGTTAATATATTGGCCAACACAGTGGCAGCAGTAATCACATTCTTTCGTATGCCCTTTAATGCCTTTTTGAAATCATTATAATTTTAAAAAGAAGATGGTTCATAGTTTTTTCATATTCTGTTTAATGATGAGTGATTCCAATAAATTTTTACTCAAACCCGCCCGATCCAATTTGCTTTAAAAAACCCACACTTAGCATCCAATCCCAAACTGCACTCCAATCCAGCAAAATACAGTACATATCCATCCATCCATCCATCCATTTTCCAACTTGCTGAATCCGAACACAGGGTCACGGGGATCTGCTGGAGCTAACACAGTGCACAAGGCAGGAAACAATCCCAGGCAGGGTGCCACCCCACCGCAGGACACACACAAACACACCCACACACCAAGCACACATTAGGGCCAATTTAGAATCGCCAATCCACCTAACCTGCATGTCTCTGGACTGTGGGAGGAAACCGGAACACCCGGAGGAAACCCACACAGACACGGGGAGAACATGCAAACTCCACGCAGGGAGGACCCGGGAAGCGAACCCGGGTCTCCTAACTGCGAGGCAGCAGCGCTAACACTGCGCCACCGTGGTGCCCTACAGCATATATTTTAAACTGAAATAACATTCTCAATATCACTTAATCTTATTCAATGTTGTGAATATTCTAGCAGCTTTAGGCACAAGGAAGGTAGAAGCCCTATACAGGGCAATCAATCTCAGAACCAACCCATTTACACACACTAACACACTATGCCCAACACACATTTGCTTTTGGAGATATAGCAGAAAGAAAATGTGTATTCCAAGGGAAGATATAAGAAAACAAAAGAGAATATGTAAACTTAACACAGACAATTAGTGGGTGAAGGATCTTAACTCAGAATGCTCTCTGTGAGGAAGCAGCACTAACTGTTGTGTTATTATGCCAATGTGCTATTATATTCGCAAATATTCCAATTTTATGATAATGTAAATCACCATTGACCTATTTAGCTCATATGTGCATTAAATTTAAACACAGCAATATACTTACAATATATTGTAATCTGTCCATTCCTTTTCTAAACTCTCTTTTTCCAGTGCAGAGTTGTGAGTCTAAGCTTGTCTTACATAAAGTAACAGCGGATAGGACCTCAGACGACTACTGAGCCCCCACAGATGCAATGAGCCAGTTTACAGTAGTGTCCATCAAATTGCCCTGCTCTACGTGGGCACTAAAAATCACAAAGAAATTAAAAGAGAATAAGTAACCTTGATCACCCTCAGCACTGCATCAGGAACAAAGTAATATAACACAGCAATGATATAAATGATAATGAAAGCAATTTCTTATTTATTTTTTGTTTTGATGCAATTAGCAACCACACCACCTGCACTTCAGAACAGCTCAAGCACCTATAGCTAACCATGTTCGGGCCTGGCCAGTACTTGGATAGGAGACCATCTAGGAAATGCAATTGCTGTTGCTGGAAGAGGTGTTGGTAAAATCAGCAGAGGCTGCTCACCCTGTGGTCCATGTGCAGATCCCAATTCCTCAGTGCAGTGAGAGGGGATACTGTGCTATAAATATAGTGGCGTCCTTCAGACAAGACATAAAACCAAGGTCCTAACTCCCTGTGGTCATTAAAGATCACTGGTCATCTTTAAAATTGAGTAGGTTTAATCCCGACATCCTGGTTAAAACTGCTCATCAAGGCCTCCTCAATAGTGGCACCCCTAATCATCTATTCTAATTGGCTTTCCCTCTCACCCCTTAACCACCTAATAGCTAATGTGTGGTAAGCATACTGGTGCAATAATGGCTGCTATCATATCATCCAGGTGGGTGCTACACAGTGGTGGTGGTTGATGTGGTTCCCCTCTGTGCTTTGAGTAACAAGAAAAGAGCAATATAAAAGTAATTATTATTCTTTCTATGCTTGGGTTTAGTAGATCTCAGTAGTTAATATTTAAACTTCTCAACAACATCACTCCAAATTCTGATAGAGTTAAGTTCATAGTCATGGCAACAATAAACTAAATATTTTCTCAACAAAATTAAAGCTATAATGGAGCACACTCATAAAATAAAATAATTTCAAACACATATTAAAAGTATATAAAACATTTAGTACTTATTAACCTGTATCATTTCTCAATCAATACTGCTGTACGACTTGGTTGTGAAGGTACTGAATACAAATTGTGGTCTGCCATTCACAGTCGTGATGGCTGTAACATATGTGATATCGGAGACACTCAATATCTTTAAAATAATATTTAGGTTTTACTGTATATAAACAGTGTGTTTATATACATAATTTCAATGAATCTTACCTAATATCTAAGAGAATACAAAGGGATTATGCTGTATAACTCTGCGGGGTATATTTATAAACAGTGCGGGAGAGTTTATAAGGGCTTAAAAATATATAAAAATAACCATACAAACATATGGTTTCTACTTCGCGGATTTTCACCTATCGCGGGGGGGTCTGGAACGCAACCCCCGCGATCGAGGAGGGATTACTGTAATCTTCATTTGGATCTTGATCTTTGTTTGTCCGCGAATGAATTAGAAGAAGAAGCACTAGATGGCAGTAGAGAGACAGCTAAAACATATGCATTGCATTAAGAATCTCCTCCAGGCTTATACTACTGAAGACTGTAGTACTCCAGTCACACCTCAAAACACAGACATTCAAACTAAACAAATTGTTGTGCTTTAAATTAACTAAAGAGATCTTCATTTAGATCTTGATCTTTGTTTGTCCGCAAATTCCACGCATGCGTAGACCACCTTCCAGTTTAGTACGTTGTTGTTACTCACGGATGTCAACAATGTGCCGGAATAACTAAAGGGGTGGTGGACAGTGTTACGCTGATTAGCTCCTGAATCCTGGTTAGAGAATGAGATTGCCGAAGATAAAAGGTGCGTGCCTACGTAACATATGAATGAAAGAAAGACAGTGGGTAAAATGAATGACAACATAACAGCACATTCCGGAAATTATTATTGTTACGTTGTAGCCGGTGAGTGCTGAGCGTCTCACAGTTGTACCGTGGCTTGCTCACATGTCAGTGAACTGATCCCTATTTATGCTTTAAAGAGCCTGGATACCTATATGTCCCCCTTTCATAACCATTGCTCCGTGTATATTGCCTTACTCTTTGGATTGCCACAAAGCAACCTGCGAGATTGGAGAAAGGTTGAGAAGAGATCGTGAGAGGAAACGACAGCATCATGAAAACGAGACAGACTGTGAACAGACAGAAGCAGAAATGCTCCTACGCCACCACATAATTACGATTCAGACAGTGATTCCGAGTAGGCCGTTCCTATTGAATCAATATCCAAGGGTTTTCTTTTGTAATTTTGTTTCCCTTATAAAAAAATCAAAATGCTGTGCTACGAAGGGCCCAGTTCACAACTGGCAGCCGCGTTTAAACAGGGAGCCCTTCACAGACAACTTTAACACGCGCAACGTAGTTGGGCGCACATGGCTAGTACATAATAAACAACATAAATTGCATCAAATATTTGAAATCTTAAAGTGTGTGCTTCATTTTAAATGTGTAAAGTCAAAATATTGTTAATTATAATAGAAATTTGTAATTAATCGCCCTCTGATAAAGGTCCATATAAACTAGATAATAAAAAATAATAATCTATAATAATAAATTTTATTTATATAGCACCTTTCCCATGCAAAATTCCTAGGAAAGATCAAAAATAATATATTCGAAATCACTGACCTTAAAGTAGTCTGATACAATACCTCACCTGTTTGTTTGAAATTCATAATTTTTAACCTTTTGGGAATAGATCTTAAAGGGCTAGGACAACTAGTAAAGAATCAAATGTCAAAAATATCATATTTGTGATTAGCAACCTTGAAATAAAATAAAACAACATTCCACATGTCTATATTATTAATGCCCGTTGTTTTTTTTTTTCAAAGTTTTGTCAAAAGAAGTAAATTTGACTCACATCCCATTATGAGATGAACTCCTGGGGTCAGTTGATGTAGCATGCACAACATCAAGTCTTTCTGATCATTTTTGCTGAAGACATCTACTGTATTGGTTAACTCGTTATCATGAGGTGTAATTTCCCACAGTACAAAAATGGACTACGTTTTTTTATGTCTAAAATAACAAAAATAGGGGGAACCCCAAAAAGCTTTATGTCCCTTTTTCATATGTTGAGTTAGGAGGTGCCAGACAAAAAAAAAAAGCATTCATCATACATATAATTGAAACATTATTTTTAATCTTTATCTCATGTAATCAACTCTGTTAAACATTTTTAGAGCAAAAAATCTTAAAAAATAAACTCTTTGCTTAACATTGATACTTCTATCTTAAAAAAAATTAATAAATGCAGTATTGCTTTTGATTTAGTTTTCTATTACAAAGATACGGTATAACTATAAACAAAAGGCTTGCTTATTTTTAATTTTTCTACTGGTTCAACAGCCTTCCTTAACAACGGAACGTTCACAAAGTGTGAACCCAAATAACAACCACAGCGTCTCAAAAACGATATTATAAGCTTAGCATTTTTCTGTTGTGAGTGTAGAATACGCTAATCATTCATCCATCTTCTGCCTCTCCTGCCCTCTTATAAGGAAAACGGTAATCATTAAGTGGTAGCTTCCTCGAAAAAGTAATATTGTTATACGATGTCAATACTATCAAATCCCGTCGCTCAAAATTAGTTGGAATACTTTATTCATCATTCTAATTAAATTTTTGTAAACAATAATGTTATTATTAAATGTTTTTTTCCTAATCAAATGATACCTTCTCTGTTTATTTTATATATATATATATATATATATACACACACATACTTACACACAGGGAGAAACCTCGTTGTTTATTGTCAGTGAATTTAGGTTTACTAATGTATTTTAATGAAGGCACAAAATGTAATGCATCCCATACAGCGCATATACATAAGTTAAACTACTGTATTCGTAGAATAAGGTTGCATGTGTGAGCTTAATTGATTGTACCGATCTTTAAAACTCGTACTGGAATAACTACGATTGACTGATATTGATGTAAAGATATTGTAAATACTTTTAATATACTGTTTTGTCAAAACACTTAATTCGCAAATTTTGAAAAAATAAGGATGAAATATCTTAAAAAGCAGCTTTAACTAGACGAGCACCCTGCATTAAAAACAATTTGACAGCGCACGTCAAACGATGCATATATTCATTTAATATGAACATACTTTATTTCTACAGTGGAAAATGAAGAATAATAATAATAAAAACACATGTTCATTACAACACGGTTTCGTGAATTTATTTTAGCACCGGGAATAAAAATCTTCGCCATATCTACACATTGCTGATAAACTTAATTTAGTGCCACTTATCAGAATAATATAACTTACCTGACTGACTGCACTTCAGTGAGCGCGCTACTCCCGGAAGTGGTGGACTTCAATTGGCTAAACTCGAATAGCATTGTTTTCCCGCGCGTTACGGTTCCTGACAAAGGTCAAAAAGAACAGCAGTGGGCGTAACCATAACTTTTCCTCGTGCAGGCTACCCAACTTTGGAATTACGTTGTGAGGTTCAAAATTAGCCTTGAGTTCTCTTCAAATGTCGCGTTGCTTTGTATATTGAATAAGTTTATAAAAAAAAAAAACTAGTGTAAGGTAAAAATGTGCTTCCTTCATTCTAATTGCAAAGAATATTTCATCGTCAACGAAATATTTAAGTATTACTTTTGTGAATAAAAACGTGTATTGCATTGAAAAACTAGCCCAGAAATAGCCCTGTCTATGTGCCGTATATTATCTGAAAACATTTAAAATAAATCTTTTAAGACAAAATTATTATTTTTTACTGAAAAAATCTAACAAACCACTGCAAGTAAAGCATCTAAATAATTGGAAGAGACAAATAATAAGGAGGAACAGCCTAATAAAGTGGGTACATCAATGTTGCTTTTGAATATTATTTGAGTAATGCCAAGAGACACAAAGATCGACGTCGAGAAGTAGTTTTGAGAATGACTTGGACCTAATGGGTATATGAGCTGGGAAGAAGCAGGTGCATTCACCTAAAACTGGCTGCTACACAGATGATGGTGTAAACCTACAAACGTCATATATTGTATGCTTTAAACAAAAAATACATAAAAAAAAACTTTTCACAAGAAAGACTTAATGTTCTCAAGTAGAATAGGTAACGCAGTGTCTTCATTAAGGTGAAACCCCAACAATCCCATGGGTCAGTATGGTTAGCATTTAAACTAAATTTGCCCATCAATAACTTTGAACATTTTGCAAGCCAAAGAGACAGTCATTATAGCAGGTTTACTTCATGAGGTAGAAATACATAATAAACAACATAAATTGCATCAAATATTTGAAATCTTAAAGTGTGTGCTGCAATTGAAATGTGTAAAGTCAAAATATTGTTAATTGTAATAGAAATTTGTAATTATTCGCCCTCTGATAAAGGTCCATATAAACTAGATAATAAATAATAATAATCTATAATAATAAATTTTATTTATATAGCACCTTTCCTATGCAAGATTCCTAGGAAAGATCAAAAATAATATATTCAAAATCACTGACCTTAAAATAGTCTAATACAATACCTCACCTGTTTGTTTGAAATTCATAATTTTTAACCTTTTGGGAATGGATCTTAAAGGGCTAGGACAACTAGTAAAGAATCAAATGTCAAAAATATTATCATATTTGTGATTAGCAACCTTGAAATAGCATAAAACAACATTCCACATGTCTATATTATCAATGCCCGTTCAATAACTTTGAACATTTTGCAAGCCAAAGAGACAGTCATTATAGCAGGTTTACTGATTATGTTTCAATTTATATAAATGATCTCAATAAGAATATAAATAACAAGCTGGTTACGTGTACAAATGGCAACTAAACTACAGTATATAGAATTAGCCAAATCATTACAGATGGACCTGGACATAGTCAGACAGATATGTGTCAGATGAAGTTTATGATTACATAATTTTTTTGGGGGCGGGCTCATGAGTGGTAGCAGTTGAGGATAAATATGTATCATGACAGAAGTGTTTAAAATATATGAAGGAAACAAGTTGGGTTGACGCAAGCTGGATGAAAGGTGCACATGTGGAAGCTAATTACGGGGAAATTTAATGCTAATGTCAGAAAGCATTTTTTCACCCAGAGAAAAATAGATACATGAAATAAGTTTCAAAATAGAAAAATAGATAGTAGTACTCAAGTAACTTAGTTTGATGGATGACACAGCATTTTGTTATACATTAGATGATAAGATATTGACAGCTATTTAGGGCTGAATGGCCTGTTTTTGGCTATAGGTTTTTTCTTACGTGGTAAATCACATCATGCCCCTCTTTCTTAATATTTTAGTCATTAGGAAATAATACTCTTTTAAAATATGCTTTTTAGGACCAAATAAATTACAATCTGATCCATCAAAGTTAGAACTTTAGTTAAAATATCCTACCTTGAGTGAGCAAGTGCATCCTTTGATTGACTGACATACTGCTCAGGGTTGACTCATGCTGGTGGAATAGCTTTCAGCTTCTCCAACTCTAATTTCAGCCAATGAATCAACTTGTCTGTACAGCAGAGTTGTAGTCTTAAAATGTAGCTGTTGTTTTCATTCAAACTTATTGACATTGCTGTACAGTAGCATATTCAATGATCACTGTGACTGCTCTGTCACTTAAATAATGTTGAAAGATTAAGTAAAGCAAAACAGAATAATGTTAGAATTGATATACAATTCCCTTTGATGTATATGATTATTAAAGCAGCCATGTTCACTCCAGTATGGCAGAAAGATATCTAAAGCAATAAAGCCTAATATGTGATTGTAAAATAGGGAAGTTCTAGCTTCTTCTCAAAGCCCAAAGGCATTCTGAAAATAAATTGTTTACTCTACATTGTCCCAGTATAAGTGTGAAAAACTGTGTGAAAACTGTGTGGAATTTTCTTGTTCTTCAAGTGTTTTTTTGGGTTTTTTTTGTCTTAAACTGTTTCATCACAGATTCCAAATGCATGTATGTTAGGTTAACTTGTTACTCCCAGCTGGCCCAGTGTGACTGTTGGTTTATGAGTAAGTGTGCCCTTTGATTGACTGGTACACCTCACAGGACTTTTGACTCCAACTTTGATTTCAGAACATGAATGTGTTAATGAATGAATGAGTGAATGATCTTGTCTGTTCAATAGAACAGTAACCTTCAGTTATCTGAAGATTATAAGCAGCTGACTAATGTGTATTTCTTTTACGTAAATGTTCCATAGTCACTCTGCAAAAACTTATATATATCACATTGAAATCTGGGGAATTTGGAGGCCAAGTCAACAACTTAAATCTATCATGTGCCTAAAACTATTCCTGAACAACTTTTTGCAGTATAGCAGGGCACATTATCCTGTGCGGTATATGGTCGGCCAGTCATCCCGGCCAATACCCCCAGGCTGCCAGATGGAGCCATCCCTGCAACGTGGAGAGGCACCGAATTACAGCAGGGCATCATGGACTGTGGAGTTTTAATACACAGCCCTGCTGGATAACGTCGGGGCCGCCAGGGGACACTGCAGAGAGACACAGAGACGTTTGATTTTTAATAGAGCCCAGAAGTACTTACAGGTCACGAGGACGGAAGAAATAAACTGCTTCCGGACTGAAGAAGAAAAGAAGAGCTTTGATCTGACCCGGAAGTGCTAAGAAGTCACATGGACTGAGGGTTCAGAAGCACTTCTGGGTCACGGATTATAAAAAGGACTGTGGGAGATCCCAGAGTTGAGCTGAGCTGGGTGGAAGAGTGGCAACACGTCTGGGAGAGTGGAGGATTGATTATTGATTATTAGTATTGTGATTAATGAGTATTGTGGAGAGGAGGGTGCTTTGTGCACTGTTGTGTATTAATAAAGTCAACATTTGGACTTTTATCTGGTGTCTGGAGTCAAGTCTGAGGGTTCAAGGGAGCGATAGCGCCCCCTATCTGTCACACCTGCTAAAAGAGGTCATGGCCATCAGGGGTGTATGTGGTCTAAAACAATCTTTGGGTAGGTGGTACATGTCAAAGTAACTTCCACATGAATGCCAGTACTCAAGGTTCCCCAGCAGAACTTTCCCCAGAGCATTATACATGCCTTTTTTCAATAGTGCATTCTGCTTCCTTCTCATTCCCGTGCAGACATACACAATCTTCCACACGATCTAAAAGGAAACATGGTTTGTCAGACAATGCCACCCCCTTGCATTGCTCCATGGTCCAGTTCCAGTATTCACATGAACATTGTAGGCACTTTCTGTGGACAAGGGTCAGCATGGACACTCTGAATGGTCTGCAGCTACACAGCCACATACAGAGCAGGTTGTGATGCACTGTGTGTTTTCATACACCTTTCTCTCATGACCAGCATTACTTTTTCAGCAATTTGTGCTAGTCTATCTTTTCTGTGGGATTGGTGCAAATGAGCTAGCCTTTGCTCTCCACATGCATCAGTGATCTTTGGGGACCCATGACTCTGCCTCTGGTTCAGTGATTGTCCATCCTTGGACCACTTTTAGCAGGTGTTAACCACTGCATACTGGGAACACCTCACAAGACCTGCCATTTTGGAGATGCTCTGACCCAGTCGTGTAACCATCATAATTTGGCACTTGTGAAAGTTGCACATATCCTTACACATTTTTTATAATATCAATATATATGAGTATATATATATATATATAACTGGTTTTAAATAAAGATATTGAAACATATACTGTACATTATTGAAAAAATACATTAAAATGACCTTTACACTAACCTAGTGATAATTATTATTCCATCTCGCTATTATCCCATCATCAATGCAATGCTCTACACAGTTGATATACTTTTTAAAAAATTCTAACTACATGAGCACAAATTGTTTGATTTTTAAATATTCCTGTGTTAAAGCATGTCAATGTCCAGTGGGCAAACAGACAACATATTAATACAATTTGCACAGACTACTTGAAGGCAAGGTTTCCTATTTGAATGTCTGCTGTGCCTCTAATGTTCTTTATTGCTTCATTTTTTAAGTGCGTCTGGAATAGGTTTTTCATCAAAAGACCAGACCAGCATAGCTTAATCTATGAAGTTTGCTGTCTCCTAGACTTTGTGGTGCCATTGCTTTTTAGCTTAGCCTTTGTAAAATAAGCGTCTTTGTAAAGGGATGTTTTATTACCTGTCTTAATTACATTCATTTTAATCCAGACACTCCTTAAACACAGAATTTCATTAAACAACAGCAAAAGTTTTTTTTTTTTTTTTTTTTAAAGTCTCTGTATTCATATCATAAATGAGTTCTTTGAATATATGACATTTTGGCTGCTACCTTACAGTTTAAGTAAACTGGGATTATATCCTGACTGGTCACTGTCTGTGTGGAGTTTGCATGTTTTCTCATTGTCTGCATATGTTTTTCCTTCATGTTCTTGGTTTTCCTCTGACATCCCAACAAGCTCCAGGTTCATTTCACTAGCAATTCAAAATTTGTCCTTTATGAGTGAGTTTGACTGTGTACGTGAATATGCAAAATGGCAATCTTGCCTTATGCCCCCATACTGCTAGAATAGGCTCTAACATCCTACAGCTGTATTAAGCAATAGGTTCATGAAGTTAATTTCATTACATTGTACAATCACCAGGTTTATCTAATTCTGTCTAAGCATCACTGCTCTGCTTGAAGAAGTAAAAGATACAGTGCATGATACCTTTGGCTAATTACATGAATAGACATTTGCTTTGCAGCCAGACATGCACCACAAGGAGCCAGAGAGTGCCTCCTTGAGGTCTTTTTAGTAATGGAAGTTTGTCGTGCCATATAGGCCTTGATGCAATGGTGATCAGGCTGCAATGAAAGTGAATGTGTACACCCCAGGGGGCAGCTAGTCAACAATTTTACATTTTATGTGTTTGCTTGCTTGTTTCTTGATGATAACAGATTTAACTACCTATACTGTATATTAGCAGCACACTAGCTCTGTAGTTAGCTTTGCTGCTTCACTTCTCTAGAGGTCAAGGTTTGTGTTTTCACATTCTCCTGGGTAGGCTTTCTCTGACGTGTTCAGTTTCCTCCCAAATCCCAGATACATTCAACAGAGGTTAAAGGCTACTCCAAATTGCCCAGTAAGGATAATACAAGTGCACCTTCTGACCTTTTAATATCTCAAGCAATATTATTTCTTGTCTTGTACCTGGAAAAATGAATGAATGAAATTCATATTATCTGTGTTCCCATCAGTGTATTACAATTTACAGTAATAATAATAAATGGGTATTTATTCAAACATAAAGCATATAATTTTATCAACTGTTGACTCCTAGAAACCATTCAGATTTAGAAATCAATCAATCCTTAATTTATATAGTACCGCTTACAGCATTCGCCATCACTGGATAAAGCAAACACCATTACACTGCCGTATCATGTGCAAATATAAAGAAATTGAAACAGAAAAATCTTGTTAAAACAAATACGTTACATTGACTGATCCCTGAAGAAAAATGAGAAATGAACTGATAAATCTTCAGAGCAAGTATGAAAACTAATTTTAAAATCAAGTATAGTTAAAGTATATTTAAGTTACACTATAATAAATGTTGCATGGTAAAACTGAAGCACAAGATGAAAATGCAGGATTAAGTTTCAAATCGTGGTTAGGGCTTCAAAAGCTAGCCAAGTAAATTAGTAGAATGAACAGGATGAAAAGTCAACACTGTCACAGAGAGCAGCAGGGACTGATGAAGGTAGTATTTGAAGGGACAACCATTTAAAAACCAGAACAGGTTGTGGCTCTTCAGACTTGGGAAATGTGAAATGTTAGAGGCTAATGTGAGGTCTGCAATACATCAATGACAGGAGCACCCATACAAGAACAGTTTAGGAGAAGTGAAGTGTAAAAATGAGCATGCATGAGGTCACAGAGTGCAAGTCTAGAGTAACAGAATGCTACGTCACAACTGTATGGGGTCACTAAGGGCATAGCTTGTAGAAGAAGACAGAAGTCTAATGAACATGAAACAGATGAAAACAGCCTGTCTGAAGGCTGCTGATTTTTTTATGTGTTCAATGTCTCAGAAGACAAGCTTAACTTGTGTAGATCCCAAATAGGCCTGAGTGTGTATAAAAAATGGACAGATGTTTTGCAGCTCTGATTATCTTAATTTTGTCTAAAACAAAGTAGACATGTGCTGTTTTTACATGAATGTACAATGAAAGAATCTGACCAGCAGAGGGCAGCCTAAGCAAAATCCAAAAAAATGTTTGGGTACTGTCATATTCATGGAGCTCCCTGTCCCAGGGTCTCATTTTATTTATGAATATCATGAGTTTTTGTACCTTTGGAAGTATGACATCAGAAAAAGTATTTATTCGTATTTAGATTTTTCCTGTATTGATTTTGAATTAAATAGTTGTATTATATTATTATTTGTTTGTTTGAGTAGCATGCCACTGTTATGTCATAATTTTTAAAAATGAAATATATTTAAAAAATGAAAAAGTTGAAAGAATCTTTAAATTATATAAAAAAAGAATAAATATAAGCTGCAGAATAAATATGTCCATAGACCACATGAAATTTACTGAAAAAATATACAAATTAATATTAAATGAATTAAAAATAATTTCTGGGAATGAAGGCATGACCCGAGGTAGCGTAGGACATAACAATGATTAAGCAAGTGAATGAAAAACTCCTTCTCATGATAAGAAATACAGCTGCCCCCAGACGACCAGAAAGGCAGCTATGGTGGAACAGTTTTCAATTCAGTTTGTATTGTGAGTTATACAAGGAGCCATTCACTTTTGTGTAATCTCTTTTACTCCTTCCATGTTTCAGTGTTGATATGTTATCCAGCTAAAACATTTTGAGAAAAATCCCCATAGAAGATGCATCGGGTGATGGTGATAGTGACTTTTACTGCTGCAATCCAAACTGCTGTTCAGAGCTGCAGTACCAGTCCTGGCTTTAACTTTGGTCATTTGCCACCATGTTGATTCCTCTGCACCCCAGTGGCATAATGATAGGCTAAAAGATCATCCTTGAAGATCCTGAGGCAAATAATTCTATGCCCACATTTGGCAATTTATTTATCAGTGTTTGGCACCTACTGAATAGAATTAATTTGTGTGGGCATGGATTCTACAAGATGCTGGATGCATTGTTCAAAAATGTTGCACAATGCAGAAATGATTGTGGTGAATAGTTTTTGCATATTGGATGCCTGCACATTCTTACTGTAAGGAGCCCTTCCCACCTCTTTCCAAAAATGCTTGATAGGGTTGAGATCTGTGTATGGTGAAAGGCTAAATTATCAATGCACTATTATGCACTGAAAGCACAGATTAACAGCTACAGTACAGTAGTCTGATCTGAGAGATGGTCCTACTTCCCCAAATTTATAAAGAACAGTGCAGGAAATCCAAGAATTTTACTTTCAGCTATTTCCTTGTGTTCCTACCTCATGCTATGGAATGGATGTTTCAACCATCGTTGGTTAAATTTTAGGATTTGCAGCATTCGTTTTAGATAAAATATAGTGTAACATCCCAAGGACAGGTTGTGGAAAGGGAATGATGCAGATAGAGAGGACTTACCTGCAAGCACTTTGGAGACACTCTTCTGCTGCTGAAATCCATTGCCCTGGGTGTATGGGTGCCAGAGACTCTCATGCAGGATCCTGAATTGGAGAAAATAACGGAGCTGGGGAATATATGCCAAATAGTATTGCTTTTAACCCTAAGTGAACAGTGTGAAAAGCAGCTGGCAGCATGAATGGCAGTTGTAAGCGTATTCAGCCGCATTGAAGTGGTGGTAGAAGTCTAGGAAAGCACAAAAGAAGTTGTTTGGGCCTAGAAGAACAGTCTTTTTACGGGCCACTTATAGTAAGCATGTCTGTGCTGAATCTGTTTCTCCATCTATACCCTGACCCCACGACTGCCTGGTCATTACAATATTATATAAAATGTTGTATTACTCAGACTTTAACAACAAACCTAGCTCACCCTCAATATGATATAAAAAATATGTTTAATCAATATTTGCAGAGCATTTCCTTCATTTTTCCTCAATTACCATTAATTATAGCATTTTTTTATTAATCACTTTAGATACTAGGTGGCGCTTTTTTGGCAAAGCCTTATATCACTTTTACTCTTATACAACAGCAAGAAAATGTTTTGTTAATGGTGGCAATTATACATCAGAGATACGTGATATTATATAATAAGTGCCACAAATATCTATTTTGGAACCCTTATTATTTTGAATGTACTTGCCACCACTAGTTCTTAACAGTCCTAAATAAAAATTGAATTCCCACAGCTATGCATACAACACACAGATTTATTTCTTAAGAGATGACCCTGAGGTTCTAAATCTTCTGATCCAGTGTCTTAGATCATCTACTTGCAAATAAGGTTAAATTAAAGAGTCTTGGTGTCATAGATTTGGTGTTAAACTTCACTAATTCATATAAATGTATACTAAGATTGTACTGTTTCACTTAAGAAACACAACTACAACAAATCTAAAGGTCTTATATCATTTGCAGATGCTAAAATGTTACTATGTGCTTTTGTATTTAGCCGTTACTGAAATATAGTTCTATGAGAATTGACTGAAAAAATTAAAACTCTGCTGAAGTTTGTTCAAAACACAAGAATCTTAACTTTAAAGAGAATATCTGAGCATATCTTATCAGTCTAACTATAATTACACTGGCTACCTGTATCTGTTAGGATTAATTTTAAAACTTTTAAATATAAATAAGCCTTTGATCAATCTAGCACTTCTTGTATTTTGGGTTGTCTGTTCTCTTACACTGCCAATCATAATCTTAGATCTTTTAACACTGGCTTGCTCAGTATTACAAACAGGAAAAAAAAAACAATCTGCCAGCATTTTCATTTTAAGCACATGCACCAAAAATCCAAAATATTTTACCATCAGACATACTGTATGCCAGGCCAGTTTCTCACAGTGGAGGAAGGTGATGATTGTTTCTTATCACAAATTGCTGTTTTTACTTGCTATAATGGGCACTAATCACTACTTTTGTGTTTATCTCCTTTTTCTAGTTATCTGAGGTGACACTAGGTGCAGCTACTTTCAAGGATGGGAAGGTTAAAAAAAAACTCCAGAAGAGTATTCTCATAATGGTGATGTCTTTATGCTGGCCAGTCTATTGGCTCTGAAACACCTTAAAGGGTTCTTTTCTCCAGAATACAGCTGACTGGAGATTTTGTTTTCCTCCCCGGCCATCTGACAATTGCATTTGTCTATTAAACTGGACATTTTGTTTCTCATTTTAATTGTCTTAAATATTCTTTTATGAATATCTATTCTTTAATTCTTGCCTTTTTGTGACTGTCTAGCAATTATTATTGTAGAGCACTTTAAGTTGCTTTCATGTATGAATATGTGCTATGTGAAGAAATGTTGTTGTTATATGTATTTACTGCACTGACAGTGAACTTGAATCACAAGACCCAGCAGCTGAAACAACACTAATGGCTTGATGTCACTTGTTTCTGTTATAAGCAAGGATGCTCAAGGAGGCATTTCTTGTACAATGTTTACATCAAGTATATGCAAATAATATTTACATACTTACACATTAGGCAGATAAGACCAAAAATAATTTTGAAGAATATCCCGCCTAATAAAACTGTTTAATTCCTACTCATGTTTTGAGTCAAGATTTTAAGGAGACCAAACCACTAAAATCTACTACAGTACAGTACTTGGTAACTTATTTTATGCATGTAATGTTTTCTATGTGAAAATAAAAATATTTTAATGCTAATAACAAATGTATCGTTAACCAGCTTTCATCTGTATCCTGTGTTTTATTTGAAGAGCTCTTCTCCTGACTTTCTTTACCACTGTTTTAGCCATTTATATAACATGGGTTCTAAATCCATTTGAAAATGCTATGGCTGTAATTTTTAATTTTGCTACATTTTAGAATATTTGCTTAATTATTCTGCTAAGTAAAAGAACTAACATAAAAAAGAGAGGGGGTGTCCAGAAGATGAAACAAAGTCAGGAAACGAAAGCAAGGGTCAAAATCAAGTAACCAAAAAAATATTGCCAAAACCAAAATTGTAACTAGAAATCATAGTCAAGAAAAACATTATTAGAGGTCTTTTTAACGGGAGTATTTTCATTAAAAACACACACACACACACACACAGATTGTATTCGCAATCTTATATGGGGAAGAGATGACAATGCTGGAATATTAACCCATCGCTGAGATTGTTGTGACTGGGAGTCGTAAAACACGTAAGTCCTAAAAGCACTTCCACAGACCTCCACTAGATGGGGAAATCCCACAAAAAAGGTCTTGCAGAATCTTTATAAAATACAATTTTAATATCACAAAAATGTTCTTCAATAACAATGAAGCTCCATGGAGCACAAAAGCAAAATAATTTATCCTGAACAATAAGGCAATCTAATGCGACCAACACAAAGCATAAGAACTCATCACTTCCTAGTACATTCAAAATGAACTGCTGGAAACTGCAGGGGACCCAGTGGATTTACAGGGTGGAGGACAGCTCCTGGGGTGACCACCCACAAAACACATTGGAACACAACACAGGCAAAAAAAAATACAGCAGATAATTAACCAAAGTAACATTAATATAAATTAATAGCTCAACAAAGAACAAAAAAAATCATAAAAAAAAACATTGAACCCCAGCCATGTGAAGAACCCCGGCTGAGATACAACAGCAATAACTACACATGCTGCGCTCTTCCTGACTTGTTTCCAAGGCAACAATGAAAAAAGTGCTCCAAAATGACAGCACCCATGAAAAAAATGCAAAATAACTAACACCATCTGAATTTTTTAAATTCAAAAATCAATGCAAAGTGTAAACTCTATCTGTGTCATATCCCCTACAGTGCACAAGACATCAAGACTAAACATAAAGGATGACTAGAAAATCAATTACTATCTCATTACCAACCACAATGTGCCTTTATGCAGTAATTCATTGTGTCATTCTCACTATTGCTCACACTTCAGTAGCAGCCTACTGCACTTGAGGTGTTCAACAAATATAAACAAGAAGAGGGGGTCATAACCAGAAGTGCAGAAAAAGATTGGGATCTATAGCACAAAGGCACATAAGAGTTTATCTGTGAACTTCAATAAAAAAAATGGTGCGTCAGGCAATCTTTTAAGCCAGCACAAATTAGTTTTTAGGACATGACATTTGTAGTCCCACTCACCAAATGCAAGGCAGCCCTCGCAAGAGAAAGACAAAATGACAACACCCATTATACACAAAATAGTGATAGAAACGGTTCAAAATAAAATTACTAAATCTAAACAAGGCACAGAAACTAAAATCTAGTAAGAAACTTTAATTCATTGACCTCAAAACCTCTGGAAAATAGTCTATGTTGACAGACATTTCACCCCAGAAAAGGATAAAAAAAATATCAAAATAAGCATCCCATAACACCAACAAAGAGAAAGAAACCACAGCTGATTCCAGGAACATTCAGAAAAACTGGTAAAATAGAAACCAGGGTTAGGCAGGGGTCACTTAATTCCTTTTGCGTATAGGTATGGGTCCTGCCTACATCCTCCCAATCGGATCATTTTTGATGTTGATTCTGGATTTAGTATTTGCCCAATGTTATGATTCCTTAAAAAACTGATTAATTTAAATTCTAAAAGGGTACTCAGGTTTGGTGTAATATCAAATAATCATTTCTTTATTACATAAAATACTGTAAGTGGGGGCCTGTGCTAAAAAGAAAGCAGAATATACTGAAGCACTGCTCAAGCACAAATCTTGCAGCGCAAGGTTATATACAAGCTTTTCATAAAGTGTTTATTAAGTTTAGTGTTGATGCTAGCACTTTTGGTTCCTTTTGTGTCTATTTAGTGCTGAAATTTTGGTAGTTTTTGGTTTGGAGTGTACTTTTAGATTTGTAGGATTTACTGCTTCTTTCTTACATTCTCTTTTACTTTCTGTTACTTTTATTTAAGTTTCCTTTCTCTATCTTTTAGGGGTTTTCATCTAGACTTAAACTACTGTCACAGACAATGTTCACCCGTTTCAATGTTTTGCATAGTGTAAAACTCCAGCAACTAAGGTACAGAGCTTTTAACAGCCCTCACAACTCTCGGTGACCTGAGAGATGATGGAGAAGTAGAGACTGAGAGCAGACTTTCTTGTTAAGAGTCACAAGTTATAGGGGTTCGCTCATAAGTCTATAAGAGTTAACAGCCATTGAAAACTGAACTGGAAGTATAATGCATTCAATAGCCACAAACAATGAAGAACAGTACCGGCTGCTAAGAAAGTTTTGCACCATGCAAACAAAGAAGAGGCATGTCAAGCTTTGGCTGCAGCACAGATGTTCGTTCGATGTTTGATGTTTCTTTCTTCACAACACAGTGGAAAAACAAAAAAGGATGGGACAAGATTTCATCTGAAGTCATTTATTTACTTTCATTCAGTGTTTTCCACATGGATTGGTTGTCAAAATAAGGTGACCTTGCTGTATTTTTGCACCTCCTTAGCAGTCCCATTTACCGCTGGGAGGTTATCCACTTCCTCACTTGTGAAGACTTCAGAAGTATATGAGTTTAGAGCATCCACTATCTCACTGTCTATATTTTTTAATTCCCCTTTACTATTCCTGATGCATGTTACCCCCTACTTGACTGTCCTTTTACTACTAAAATAGTGAGTAATACTCTAGTTAAGGTTGAAGTAAGTTTTGTGTGGTATCTTTTTGGTTAGATTGGGCTGAATTTGATGTTCCTGTCAGGTGTAGTCAAACAATAGATTGTGACTCAGATATCAAACCATGGGCTTTCAAACCACATGATTTGTCCTGCGCGCTTATTTGAGATGTGTCATACCAGCAGATGGCCGTTGAGCACTTACTGCTTATGATACTTCTTTTTATTGTTTCTATAAGCTTGTGCTAGGAGTACAGAAACAGATGGAAATGTTTGGGGAAGACATCAAAGAACATACAAACAACCCCAATTATACAGGACTGGAAGACTGGATTTGAATGAGGAGAGTGAACATCTGAGATCAGTGTTGCAACTCTTGTATTAATACATATCACTGCACATGAGTTTGTTAAAATAAGTCATTTTCTTTCTTTTCTTTCAGAATTTGTGACTGAGTAATACATGCTGTTTAATTGTCAATATTTTCTGTTAAAGGAAATTTCTGGTACAGCTGGTACAGAATGGTTGATAATTTATGTGAATTTCTACAGAACAAGGAACTTCACGTTTGGACAAGTTCAAATAAATATTTAATTACACATCAACCACTGACTTTTATAATTTTCTTACTGAAGCCAAGAGAAGAACAAAACATGTCAACTCAACACTTTAATGCTACCAAAATTATGCAGATGCAAAGTAAACACTGGTGGCTGGAAGAAGGCGAGTTTAAACCCAGATTGTCTTCAGCACACCTCTGTAAGGCAACTTCATGTCAGAACTTATTAGTCTAAAAATGTTGGGCTTTTATTATTGCAATATCCAGAGGAAAGAAAAACACACTTCAAAATGATGTGATAATTAAAAAAAATATATTAATTGGAAAAATTAAAGGCGCCTCCAAAACTGTGTGTTCTATTGCAGTGGGATCTGTATGGATTCTGCACAATGTCACAGTAGTCTTATAGCAAGGATTTCATTATGTGGCAAAAGGTGTGTTTATATAGCATCACACACATGGTCTGGATAATGTACTTTAGGAATATCTCTAGTTAATAAACTAAAAGAAAAAGGCAAAGAGTTAAAAAGACATACAGTACTTATATACTGTGTTTAAGTTGACTTACTGTATATACAGCTCGTTTTGCATACTGATGGTGCTCATCATTGTGTTTGTCGGTTGCACTGTATGGTACATTTGTTTTATTATAAATAAGTGTGATCTGGTGGTTAGAGAGAAACACACTATCCATGGCTCTTACTGACTATGTGACGTTTGCACGTTTTCTCCATAGGACACCCAGTAGGAAACAAAATGAAACCAAGAAAAGGATGCTCATTTTATCCTAATCCAGATTTGAATGTGTGCAAGAGATTTGGTGAGTGTGATATGAAAATGTTTTTTATGCTGTAAAACCCCCTGCTCAATCTTGAATAGGCTCTGGACCCCCATAACCCTGAGTTGGATTGAGCAGATTTGAGAATTTATATAAAGATGAAAAAATTATAGTAGTCCTGTATGCTGCTAGCTGAAGCCACAAAACCACTTGTGAACTGTGTTATTCATACTTGCCAATTTTGACCATTATTGGTATTATTATTATTATTATTATTATTAGTAGTAGTAGTAGTAGTAGTAGTAGTAGCAGAATTAGTATTAGTATTGTACAGTTTATCTGACACCTTTTTTCAAGCGGACTTCCAAGATCAGGATACAGTATAATTATTTACACACATATTTTACGGTTGTAGAAAGTTAGGTGACCTTCTCAAGGTCTCATAGTGCTTCAACTTTGTACAACAGGAAAAAAAGCAGACTTATTATCTATAGCTCAGGTCTTGGCTTTCCAGCATGTTTCCAGGTGATAGATGTTAAGCACTGAGATAGAGAAAAGCAAATCCTCTTATTATCTTATTCAAATATTATTTATAAAATCTGCCCAATACAGTACCATATAAAAACATTTTCTGTCTCTTTCTCTGTTCAATCAGAATATTCCAACAAGATCTTGGTTATTCAGAAAATGTTGTGCCTAACTTTCTGGTGTAATCTTGTTAGGTGGGTTTGCATATGCAAGAAGCACTGTCATCTTCATGTCTGTCAGTCTGTTCACATAAAACAACCTGGCTCACAGTAGGCCGATTTTATTGGCATTTGGGACACTTATTCTTAAAGGAAATTTCTTGGCAAGTTAAATTTTTGTATAGCTATCTCAAGTAAAGCATACTGTACAAATTTTTAAAATTTCTAAAACTGTCATTGAGGAATTTTACAATTGTCACCATTGGTTGCCACTCTTACAGTAAACACTTAAACACCTGCAGAGTTGTGCACCCATGTTTGTTAAAGTATGGTGTGAATAAAACACAGTCATAATTTACCATTAACAATGAATTGAAGATGGAAGTCCTTTATCCCATGAAGCCTGATGGAGCCTGTCATGTGCACTGCTCAGTGCTGCTCAACAACACTAACTAAAATGACTAAATAAATTTGGTTCATTTACATAATACATGAAGAGGCACTTTAGGTTACACCAATCATAGAACAAATAAATGGTATGATCTCTAAACAAACCTAACTCAGACACAGGGGATGCATAAACCAGTGTTTCATCATGTGGGTCCCAAGCCGGGATAAATGGGGAGAGTTATGTCAGGAAGGGCATCTGGTGTAAAATTTTGCCAGATCAATATGCAGACAACAACACAGATTTCCGTACCGAATTGGTCAAGGCCCAGGTTAACAACGGCCACCACCAGTACTGTTAGCCAACAGGGTGCTGGCGGACATTGGGCTACTGTTGGCCAAAGAAGAACAACAGGGAGAAGGCATGTCCAGAGGCAGGAGGGGAGGAGAGTGGAACTGAGGGTAGGAACTTTGAATGGTGGCATTATGAATGGTAAGGGGAGATAGTTAGCTGAAATGATGGACAAAAGGAAGATTGACATATTAAGTGTGCAAGAGACTAAATGGAGGGGAAGCAAGGTCAGGTGGATTGGAGGTGGGTTCAGATTGTTCTATCATTGTGTGGAAGGGAAGAGGTTATCCTGAAGGAGCAATATGTCAAAAGTTTTTTGGAGGTGAAAAGAGTGTCAGACAGAGTGATGGTTATGAAGCTGGAAATTGGAGGTGTGATGATGAATGTTGTTAGTGCATATGCCCCCCAAGTCGGGTGTGCGATGGATGAAAAAGAAGACTTCTGGAGTGAGTCGGATAGTGTGGTGGTGGAGTGTGTACCCAAGAGAGAGAGAGAGTGGTGATTGAAGCAGATTTCAGTGGACATGTTGGTAAAGGGAACAGAGGGGATAAGGAGGTGATGGGTAGGTATGGTGTCAAGGAGAGGAATGCAGAAGGTTTGATGGTAGTGGATTATGTGAAAAGGATGGGCATGGCTGCAGTGAATATGTAATTTCAGAAGAGGGAGGAATACAGAGTGATGTGCAAGAGGGGAGGAAGATTTACACAGGTAATTTATATCTTATGCAGGAGGGTCAGTCTAAAGGAGACTGAAGACTGCAAAGTGGCAGCAGGGGAAAGCATAGTTAGGCATCATAGAATGGTGGTCTGTAGGATGAAGTTGGAGATCAAGAAGAGGAGGACAGTGCGAACAGAGCCAAGGATCAAATGGTGGAAGTTGAAAAAGGAAGACTGCAAGGTTAAGTTCAGGGAGGAGGTAAGACAGGCACTGGGTGGCAGTGAAGAGTTACCACATAGTTGGGCAACTACAACAGAAGTAGTAAGGGTGACAGCAAGAAGGGTGCTTGGTGTGACATTTGGAGAGAGGAAGGAGGAAAATGAAACCTGGTGGTGGAATGGGGACATACAGGAGAGTATACAGAGGAAGAGAAGAAATGGGAAAGTCAGAGAGATGCAGAAAGCAGACAGAGGTTCAAGGAGATAAGTCGCAAGGTGAAGAGAGAGGTGGCGAAGGCTAAAAAAAGGTATATGATGAGCTGTATGAAAGGTTGGACACTAAGCGGGGAGAAAAGGACCTGTACCGATTGGCTAGACAGAGAGAATGATCTGGGAAAGATGTGCAGCAGGTTAGGGTGATAAAGGATGCGGACTATGGCCAGCCATTTATCCTGGCCAATACCCCCAGGCCACCAGATGGAGCCCTCCCTGCAGCATGGAGGTGCTCCGAATTCCAGCAGGGAATCATCGACTATGGAGTTTTAATGCACAGCTCTGCTGCATAACGTCGCGGCCGCCAGGGGACACTGCAGGGAGGCACAGAGACGTTTATTTTCCCTACAGCCCGGAAGTACATCCCAGTCACATGGACAGAAGAAATGACGTACTTCCGGGTTGAAGAAAAAAGGAGTTTTCATCCGGGTCAAGAACTATAAAAAGGACTGTGGGAGATCCCAGTGTTGAGCTGAGTCGGGTGGCAGGGTGACAACGTGTCTGGGTGTGGAGGATTGATTACTGTATTTGGTTATTGTTTATTATTTATGAGTATTGTAGAGTGGAGGGTGCTTTGTGCACTTTATTATTGTAATAAAAACAATTATTGGACTTTTATCTGGTGTCTGGCGTCTGGTCCGAGGGTTCAAGGGGACGGCAGCGCCCCCTATCTGTCACAGTGGCGTATTCGGCAGGATTCTCTGGCCGTCGGTTTGGCAGAGGACCTGAACAAAAATTTCTGTAGACAGAGAACCCCAAGAAGACAGCGTCAGGATACGCAGAAAAATTGCCAGAACCCACGAGTTACCAAGTCCATCATGGGGAAGGAAAAGGGTAAGCAGAGCAACAGTGCCAGCGGAGGAGCCCCACTCATCATGGCCGATGCTCGGGATGAGCTTCAGAGCGGCTACACGGGTCAGGAGAAGCCTCCGGAGAGAGACGACTACAACGAGGTATGTGCCGGGAATATAATAGATAACATTTTTAAAATAACTCATTTTGTACCGTGCACATACCTTGGAGAATGTCATCCGGAGGCTCTGCGGGAGGCAGGAGAAACTCCCGAAGACGGTGGTGCACTCTCATTTGAGCCAATGAGAAAAACAAAGGACTTCAGAATGTTGGGTGCCGGCAAGGGACACGTGACTCTACCCGATGAATTATGGGAAGGAGAAGGTCCGCGTCCTGCTGCTTTCAACTTCACCTTAAAGAAGATGGACTTGGACTTTCCGAAGGGGAAGGGGAAGGTGAGCGAAGCACCGCTCACCCCACAAAAAAGTAAGGAGGGCCAGGAAATGACTGATTGATCCGCCGACAAATTAATACAGGCAGGTCACAGTCCGCCAAAGATGGCGACCTGGTCCTCTGAAAAGGAGAACTCCAAATCCCAGAAGCCTCTGCACAGCCCAACAGAGCACATGCCAGGTCCGGGCGTGCTCATTGGCTCCCGGCTGGAAGGTAGGAATAATGATGAATTGAGCCTGCCTCTGGCCGAATTAAATAACATTGTGGACATACGGGAACTTGAGAAGCTAATTGGGCCCATTTTTAGTTTTTTACAGATGCTAACGATAATAAAGAAGATCATCGGAGAACTGGGAGCAACGGCCGAAACGCCCTTCAAAAAGGTAGACGATTACCTACGGTGATTGGGTCGGGAGCCTCCCGTCATGACTGATTTGGTGGTACAGGTGAGTTCTACCAGTACCGTATATAATGAAATAGGGATGCAGAGTGACACGGGCCCGAAATTAATCCATAGCGGGTGCCAATTAACTGCGAG